>JARNME010000029.1:13096470-13495460 GCA_030179655.1 Scaptomyza flava
CCATAACTTCGTCAAAACTGACCCGATTTGCAAAAGCAATAGCTTAAAAGTCATGGTTTGGCTTCTAGAATAAAACTGCATTTAAGAAATTACATTTAAATAAAATTCGATTTTTGGTCATATTCATGTTAAAATTTTATGACCAAAAATTGACTTGGGCATTGGTAAAAATCTTTCGACTTCCATAACTTCGTCAAAACTGACCCGATTTGCAAAAGCAATAGCTTAAAAGTCATGGTTTGGCTTCTAGAATAAAACTGCATTTAAGAAATTACATTTAAATAAAATTCGATTTTTGGTCATATTCATGTTAAATTTTATGACCAAAAATTGACTTGGGCATTGGTAAAAATCTTTCGACTTCCATAACTTGGTCAAAACTGACCCGATTTGCAAAAGCAATAGCTTAAAAGTCATGGTTTGGCTTCTAGAATAAAACTGCATTTAAGAAATTACATTTAAATAAAATTCGATTTTTGGTCATATTCATGTTAAAATTTTATGACCAAAAATTGACTTGGGCATTGGTAAAAATCTTTCGACTTCCATAACTTCGTCAAAACTGACCCGATTTGCAAAAGCAATAGCTTAAAAGTCATGGTTTGGCTTCTAGAATAAAACTGCATTTAAGAAATTACATTTAAATAAAATTCGATTTTGGTCATATTCATGTTAAAATTTTATGACCAAAAATTGACTTGGGCATTGGTAAAAATCTTTCGACTTCCATAACTTCGTCAAAACTGACCCGATTTGCAAAAGCAATAGCTTAAAAGTCATGGTTTGGCTTCTAGAATAAAACTGCATTTAAGAAATTACATTTAAATAAAATTCGATTTTTGGTCATATTCATGTTAAAATTTATGACCAAAAATTGACTTGGGCATTGGTAAAAATCTTTCGACTTCCATAACTTGGTCAAAACTGACCCGATTTGCAAAAGCAATAGCTTAAAAGTCATGGTTTGGCTTCTAGAATAAAACTGCATTTAAGAAATTACATTTAAATAAAATTCGATTTTTGGTCATATTCATGTTAAAATTTTATGACCAAAAATTGACTTGGGCATTGGTAAAAATCTTTCGACTTCCATAACTTGGTCAAAACTGACCCGATTTTCAAAAGCAATAGCTTAAAAGTCATGGTTTGGCTTCTAGAATAAAACTGCATTTAAGAAATTACATTTAAATAAAATTCGATTTTTGGTCATATTCATGTTAAAATTTTATGACCAAAAATTGACTTGGGCATTGGTAAAAATCTTTCGACTTCCATAACTTGGTCAAAACTGACCCGATTTTCAAAAGCAATAGCTTAAAAGTCATGGTTTGGCTTCTAGAATAAAACTGCATTTAAGAAATTACATTTAAATAAAATTCGATTTTTGGTCATATTCATGTTAAAATTTTATGACCAAAAATTGACTTGGGCATTGGTAAAAATCTTTCGACTTCCATAACTTGGTCAAAACTGACCCGATTTTCAAAAGCAATAGCTTAAAAGTCATGGTTTGGCTTCTAGAATAAAACTGCATTTAAGAAATTACATTTAAATAAAATTCGATTTTTGGTCATATTCATGTTAAAATTTTATGACCAAAAATTGACTTGGGCATTGGTAAAAATCTTTCGACTTCCATAACTTGGTCAAAACTGACCCGATTTTCAAAAGCAATAGCTCAAAAGTCATGGTTTGGCTTCTAGAATAAAACTGCATTTAAGAAATTACATTTAAATAAAATTCGATTTTGGTCATATTCATGTTAAAATTTTATGACCAAAAATTGACTTGGGCATTGGTAAAAATCTTTCGACTTCCATAACTTCGTCAAAACTGACCCGATTTGCAAAAGCAATAGCTTAAAAGTCATGGTTTGGCTTCTAGAATAAAACTGCATTTAAGAAATTACATTTAAATAAAATTCGATTTTTGGTCATATTCATGTTAAAATTTTATGACCAAAAATTGACTTGGGCATTGGTAAAAATCTTTCGACTTCCATAACTTCGTCAAAACTGACCCGATTTCAAAAGCAATAGCTCAAAAGTCATGGTTTGGCTTCTAGAATAAAACTGCATTTAAGAAATTACATTTAAATAAAATTCGATTTTTGGTCATATTCATGTTAAAATTTTATGACCAAAAATTGACTTGGGCATTGGTAAAAATCTTTCGACTTCCATAACTTGGTCAAAACTGACCCGATTTTCAAAAGCAATAGCTTAAAAGTCATGGTTTGGCTTCTAGAATAAAACTGCATTTAAGAAATTACATTTAAATAAAATTCGATTTTTGGTCATATTCATGTTAAAATTTTATGACCAAAAATTGACTTGGGCATTGGTAAAAATCTTTCGACTTCCATAACTTGGTCAAAACTGACCCGATTTGCAAAAGCAATAGCTTAAAAGTCATGGTTTGGCTTCTAGAATAAAACTGCATTTAAGAAATTACATTTAAATAAAATTCGATTTTTGGTCATATTCATGTTAAAATTTTATGACCAAAAATTGACTTGGGCATTGGTAAAAATCTTTCGACTTCCATAACTTCGTCAAAACTGACCCGATTTGCAAAAGCAATAGCTTAAAAGTCATGGTTTGGCTTCTAGAATAAAACTGCATTTAAGAAATTACATTTAAATAAAATTCGATTTTTGGTCATATTCATGTTAAAATTTTATGACCAAAAATTGACTTGGGCATTGGTAAAAATCTTTCGACTTCCATAACTTGGTCAAAACTGACCCGATTTTCAAAAGCAATAGCTTAAAAGTCATGGTTTGGCTTCTAGAATAAAACTGCATTTAAGAAATTACATTTAAATAAAATTCGATTTTTGGTCATATTCATGTTAAAATTTTATGACCAAAAATTGACTTGGGCATTGGTAAAAATCTTTCGACTTCCATAACTTCGTCAAAACTGACCCGATTTGCAAAAGCAATAGCTTAAAAGTCATGGTTTGGCTTCTAGAATAAAACTGCATTTAAGAAATTACATTTAAATAAAATTCGATTTTTGGTCATATTCATGTTAAAATTTTATGACCAAAAATTGACTTGGGCATTGGTAAAAATCTTTCGACTTCCATAACTTGGTCAAAACTGACCCGATTTGCAAAAGCAATAGCTTAAAAGTCATGGTTTGGCTTCTAGAATAAAACTGCATTTAAGAAATTACATTTAAATAAAATTCGATTTTGGTCATATTCATGTTAAAATTTTATGACCAAAAATTGACTTGGGCATTGGTAAAAATCTTTCGACTTCCATAACTTGGTCAAAACTGACCCGATTTTCAAAAGCAATAGCTTAAAAGTCATGGTTTGGCTTCTAGAATAAAACTGCATTTAAGAAATTACATTTAAATAAAATTCGATTTTTGGTCATATTCATGTTAAAATTTTATGACCAAAAATTGACTTGGGCATTGGTAAAAATCTTTCGACTTCCATAACTTGGTCAAAACTGACCCGATTTTCAAAAGCAATAGCTTAAAAGTCATGGTTTGGCTTCTAGAATAAAACTGCATTTAAGAAATTACATTTAAATAAAATTCGATTTTTGGTCATATTCATGTTAATATTTTATGACCAAAAATTGACTTGGGCATTGGTAAAAATCTTTCGACTTCCATAACTTCGTCAAAACTGACCCGATTTGCAAAAGCAATAGCTTAAAAGTCATGGTTTGGCTTCTAGAATAAAACTGCATTTAAGAAATTACATTTAAATAAAATTCGATTTTTGGTCATATTCATGTTAAAATTTTATGACCAAAAATTGACTTGGGCATTGGTAAAAATCTTTCGACTTCCATAACTTCGTCAAAACTGACCCGATTTGCAAAAGCAATAGCTTAAAAGTCATGGTTTGGCTTCTAGAATAAAACTGCATTTAAGAAATTACATTTAAATAAAATTCGATTTTTGGTCATATTCATGTTAATATTTTATGACCAAAAATTGACTTGGGCATTGGTAAAAATCTTTCGACTTCCATAACTTCGTCAAAACTGACCCGATTTTCAAAAGCAATAGCTTAAAAGTCATGGTTTGGCTTCTAGAATAAAACTGCATTTAAGAAATTACATTTAAATAAAATTCGATTTTTGGTCATATTCATGTTAAAATTTTATGACCAAAAATTGACTTGGGCATTGGTAAAAATCTTTCGACTTCCATAACTTGGTCAAAACTGACCCGATTTTCAAAAGCAATAGCTTAAAAGTCATGGTTTGGCTTCTAGAATAAAACTGCATTTAAGAAATTACATTTAAATAAAATTCGATTTTTGGTCATATTCATGTTAAAATTTTATGACCAAAAATTGACTTGGGCATTGGTAAAAATCTTTCGACTTCCATAACTTCGTCAAAACTGACCCGATTTGCAAAAGCAATAGCTTAAAAGTCATGGTTTGGCTTCTAGAATAAAACTGCATTTAAGAAATTACATTTAAATAAAATTCGATTTTTGGTCATATTCATGTTAAAATTTTATGACCAAAAATTGACTTGGGCATTGGTAAAAATCTTTCGACTTCCATAACTTCGTCAAAACTGACCCGATTTTCAAAAGCAATAGCTTAAAAGTCATGGTTTGGCTTCTAGAATAAAACTGCATTTAAGAAATTACATTTAAATAAAATTCGATTTTGGTCATATTCATGTTAAAATTTTATGACCAAAAATTGACTTGGGCATTGGTAAAAATCTTTCGACTTCCATAACTTCGTCAAAACTGACCCGATTTGCAAAAGCAATAGCTTAAAAGTCATGGTTTGGCTTCTAGAATAAAACTGCATTTAAGAAATTACATTTAAATAAAATTCGATTTTTGGTCATATTCATGTTAAAATTTTATGACCAAAAATTGACTTGGGCATTGGTAAAATCTTTCGACTTCCATAACTTCGTCAAAACTGACCCGATTTGCAAAAGCAATAGCTTAAAAGTCATGGTTTGGCTTCTAGAATAAAACTGCATTTAAGAAATTACATTTAAATAAAATTCGATTTTTGGTCATATTCATGTTAAAATTTTATGACCAAAAATTGACTTGGGCATTGGTAAAAATCTTTCGACTTCCATAACTTCGTCAAAACTGACCCGATTTGCAAAAGCAATAGCTTAAAAGTCATGGTTTGGCTTCTAGAATAAAACTGCATTTAAGAAATTACATTTAAATAAAATTCGATTTTTGGTCATATTCATGTTAAAATTTTATGACCAAAAATTGACTTGGGCATTGGTAAAAATCTTTCGACTTCCATAACTTCGTCAAAACTGACCCGATTTGCAAAAGCAATAGCTTAAAAGTCATGGTTTGGCTTCTAGAATAAAACTGCATTTAAGAAATTACATTTAAATAAAATTCGATTTTTGGTCATATTCATGTTAAAATTTTATGACCAAAAATTGACTTGGGCATTGGTAAAAATCTTTCGACTTCCATAACTTGGTCAAAACTGACCCGATTTGCAAAAGCAATAGCTTAAAAGTCATGGTTTGGCTTCTAGAATAAAACTGCATTTAAGAAATTACATTTAAATAAAATTCGATTTTTGGTCATATTCATGTTAAATTTTATGACCAAAAATTGACTTGGGCATTGGTAAAAATCTTTCGACTTCCATAACTTGGTCAAAACTGACCCGATTTGCAAAAGCAATAGCTTAAAAGTCATGGTTTGGCTTCTAGAATAAAACTGCATTTAAGAAATTACATTTAAATAAAATTCGATTTTTGGTCATATTCATGTTAAATTTTATGACCAAAAATTGACTTGGGCATTGGTAAAAATCTTTCGACTTCCATAACTTGGTCAAAACTGACCCGATTTGCAAAAGCAATAGCTTAAAAGTCATGGTTTGGCTTCTAGAATAAAACTGCATTTAAGAAATTACATTTAAATAAAATTCGATTTTTGGTCATATTCATGTTAAAATTTTATGACCAAAAATTGACTTGGGCATTGGTAAAAATCTTTCGACTTCCATAACTTCGTCAAAACTGACCCGATTTGCAAAAGCAATAGCTTAAAAGTCATGGTTTGGCTTCTAGAATAAAACTGCATTTAAGAAATTACATTTAAATAAAATTCGATTTTTGGTCATATTCATGTTAAATTTTATGACCAAAAATTGACTTGGGCATTGGTAAAAATCTTTCGACTTCCATAACTTGGTCAAAACTGACCCGATTTGCAAAAGCAATAGCTTAAAAGTCATGGTTTGGCTTCTAGAATAAAACTGCATTTAAGAAATTACATTTAAATAAAATTCGATTTTTGGTCATATTCATGTTAAAATTTTATGACCAAAAATTGACTTGGGCATTGGTAAAAATCTTTCGACTTCCATAACTTCGTCAAAACTGACCCGATTTGCAAAAGCAATAGCTTAAAAGTCATGGTTTGGCTTCTAGAATAAAACTGCATTTAAGAAATTACATTTAAATAAAATTCGATTTTTGGTCATATTCATGTTAAAATTTTATGACCAAAAATTGACTTGGGCATTGGTAAAAATCTTTCGACTTCCATAACTTGGTCAAAACTGACCCGATTTGCAAAAGCAATAGCTTAAAAGTCATGGTTTGGCTTCTAGAATAAAACTGCATTTAAGAAATTACATTTAAATAAAATTCGATTTTTGGTCATATTCATGTTAAATTTTATGACCAAAAATTGACTTGGGCATTGGTAAAAATCTTTCGACTTCCATAACTTGGTCAAAACTGACCCGATTTGCAAAAGCAATAGCTTAAAAGTCATGGTTTGGCTTCTAGAATAAAACTGCATTTAAGAAATTACATTTAAATAAAATTCGATTTTTGGTCATATTCATGTTAAAATTTTATGACCAAAAATTGACTTGGGCATTGGTAAAAATCTTTCGACTTCCATAACTTGGTCAAAACTGACCCGATTTGCAAAAGCAATAGCTTAAAAGTCATGGTTTGGCTTCTAGAATAAAACTGCATTTAAGAAATTACATTTAAATAAAATTCGATTTTTGGTCATATTCATGTTAAAATTTTATGACCAAAAATTGACTTGGGCATTGGTAAAAATCTTTCGACTTCCATAACTTGGTCAAAACTGACCCGATTTTCAAAAGCAATAGCTCAAAAGTCATGGTTTGGCTTCTAGAATAAAACTGCATTTAAGAAATTACATTTAAATAAAATTCGATTTTTGGTCATATTCATGTTAAAATTTTATGACCAAAATTGACTTGGGCATTGGTAAAAATCTTTCGACTTCCATAACTTGGTCAAAACTGACCCGATTTGCAAAAGCAATAGCTTAAAAGTCATGGTTTGGCTTCTAGAATAAAACTGCATTTAAGAAATTACATTTAAATAAAATTCGATTTTTGGTCATATTCATGTTAAATTTTATGACCAAAATTGACTTGGGCATTGGTAAAAATCTTTCGACTTCCATAACTTGGTCAAAACTGACCCGATTTGCAAAAGCAATAGCTTAAAAGTCATGGTTTGGCTTCTAGAATAAAACTGCATTTAAGAAATTACATTTAAATAAAATTCGATTTTTGGTCATATTCATGTTAAAATTTTATGACCAAAAATTGACTTGGGCATTGGTAAAAATCTTTCGACTTCCATAACTTGGTCAAAACTGACCCGATTTGCAAAAGCAATAGCTTAAAAGTCATGGTTTGGCTTCTAGAATAAAACTGCATTTAAGAAATTACATTTAAATAAAATTCGATTTTTGGTCATATTCATGTTAAAATTTTATGACCAAAAATTGACTTGGGCATTGGTAAAAATCTTTCGACTTCCATAACTTCGTCAAAACTGACCCGATTTGCAAAAGCAATAGCTTAAAAGTCATGGTTTGGCTTCTAGAATAAAACTGCATTTAAGAAATTACATTTAAATAAAATTCGATTTTTGGTCATATTCATGTTAAAATTTTATGACCAAAAATTGACTTGGGCATTGGTAAAATCTTTCGACTTCCATAACTTGGTCAAAACTGACCCGATTTGCAAAAGCAATAGCTTAAAAGTCATGGTTTGGCTTCTAGAATAAAACTGCATTTAAGAAATTACATTTAAATAAAATTCGATTTTTGGTCATATTCATGTTAAATTTTATGACCAAAAATTGACTTGGGCATTGGTAAAAATCTTTCGACTTCCATAACTTCGTCAAAACTGACCCGATTTGCAAAAGCAATAGCTTAAAAGTCATGGTTTGGCTTCTAGAATAAAACTGCATTTAAGAAATTACATTTAAATAAAATTCGATTTTTGGTCATATTCATGTTAATATTTTATGACCAAAAATTGACTTGGGCATTGGTAAAAATCTTTCGACTTCCATAACTTGGTCAAAACTGACCCGATTTGCAAAAGCAATAGCTTAAAAGTCATGGTTTGGCTTCTAGAATAAAACTGCATTTAAGAAATTACATTTAAATAAAATTCGATTTTTGGTCATATTCATGTTAAATTTTATGACCAAAATTGACTTGGGCATTGGTAAAAATCTTTCGACTTCCATAACTTGGTCAAAACTGACCCGATTTGCAAAAGCAATAGCTTAAAAGTCATGGTTTGGCTTCTAGAATAAAACTGCATTTAAGAAATTACATTTAAATAAAATTCGATTTTTGGTCATATTCATGTTAAAATTTTATGACCAAAAATTGACTTGGGCATTGGTAAAAATCTTTCGACTTCCATAACTTGGTCAAAACTGACCCGATTTGCAAAAGCAATAGCTTAAAAGTCATGGTTTGGCTTCTAGAATAAAACTGCATTTAAGAAATTACATTTAAATAAAATTCGATTTTTGGTCATATTCATGTTAAAATTTTATGACCAAAAATTGACTTGGGCATTGGTAAAAATCTTTCGACTTCCATAACTTCGTCAAAACTGACCCGATTTGCAAAAGCAATAGCTTAAAAGTCATGGTTTGGCTTCTAGAATAAAACTGCATTTAAGAAATTACATTTAAATAAAATTCGATTTTTGGTCATATTCATGTTGAAATTTTATGACCAAAAATTGACTTGGGCATTGGTAAAAATCTTTCGACTTCCATAACTTGGTCAAAACTGACCCGATTTGCAAAAGCAATAGCTTAAAAGTCATGGTTTGGCTTCTAGAATAAAACTGCATTTAAGAAATTACATTTAAATAAAATTCGATTTTTGGTCATATTCATGTTAAAATTTTATGACCAAAAATTGACTTGGACATTGGTAAAAATCTTTCGACTTCCATAACTTCGTCAAAACTGACCCGATTTGCAAAAGCAATAGCTTAAAAGTCATGGTTTGGCTTCTAGAATAAAACTGCATTTAAGAAATTACATTTAAATAAAATTCGATTTTTGGTCATATTCATGTTAATATTTTATGACCAAAAATTGACTTGGGCATTGGTAAAAATCTTTCGACTTCCATAACTTGGTCAAAACTGACCCGATTTGCAAAAGCAATAGCTTAAAAGTCATGGTTTGGCTTCTAGAATAAAACTGCATTTAAGAAATTACATTTAAATAAAATTCGATTTTTGGTCATATTCATGTTAATATTTTATGACCAAAAATTGACTTGGGCATTGGTAAAAATCTTTCGACTTCCATAACTTGGTCAAAACTGACCCGATTTGCAAAAGCAATAGCTTAAAAGTCATGGTTTGGCTTCTAGAATAAAACTGCATTTAAGAAATTACATTTAAATAAAATTCGATTTTTGGTCATATTCATGTTAAATTTTATGACCAAAAATTGACTTGGGCATTGGTAAAAATCTTTCGACTTCCATAACTTGGTCAAAACTGACCCGATTTTCAAAAGCAATAGCTCAAAAGTCATGGTTTGGCTTCTAGAATAAAACTGCATTTAAGAAATTACATTTAAATAAAATTCGATTTTGGTCATATTCATGTTAAAATTTTATGACCAAAAATTGACTTGGGCATTGGTAAAAATCTTTCGACTTCCATAACTTGGTCAAAACTGACCCGATTTGCAAAAGCAATAGCTTAAAAGTCATGGTTTGGCTTCTAGAATAAAACTGCATTTAAGAAATTACATTTAAATAAAATTCGATTTTTGGTCATATTCATGTTAATATTTTATGACCAAAAATTGACTTGGGCATTGGTAAAAATCTTTCGACTTCCATAACTTGGTCAAAACTGACCCGATTTGCAAAAGCAATAGCTTAAAAGTCATGGTTTGGCTTCTAGAATAAAACTGCATTTAAGAAATTACATTTAAATAAAATTCGATTTTTGGTCATATTCATGTTAAAATTTTATGACCAAAAATTGACTTGGGCATTGGTAAAAATCTTTCGACTTCCATAACTTGGTCAAAACTGACCCGATTTGCAAAAGCAATAGCTTAAAAGTCATGGTTTGGCTTCTAGAATAAAACTGCATTTAAGAAATTACATTTAAATAAAATTCGATTTTTGGTCATATTCATGTTAAAATTTTATGACCAAAAATTGACTTGGACATTGGTAAAAATCTTTCGACTTCCATAACTTCGTCAAAACTGACCCGATTTGCAAAAGCAATAGCTTAAAAGTCATGGTTTGGCTTCAAGAATAAAACTGCATTTAAGAAATTACATTTAAATAAAATTCGATTTTTGGTCATATTCATGTTAAAATTTTATGACCAAAAATTGACTTGGACATTGGTAAAAATCTTTCGACTTCCATAACTTGGTCAAAACTGACCCGATTTGCAAAAGCAATAGCTTAAAAGTCATGGTTTGGCTTCTAGAATAAAACTGCATTTAAGAAATTACATTTAAATAAAATTCGATTTTTGGTCATATTCATGTTGAATTTTATGACCAAAAATTGACTTGGGCATTGGTAAAAATCTTTCGACTTCCATAACTTCGTCAAAACTGACCCGATTTTCAAAAGCAATATCTCAAAAGTCATGGTTTGGCTTCTAGAATAAAACTGCATTTAAGAAATTACATTTAAATAAAATTCGATTTTTGGTCATATTCATGTTAATATTTTATGACCAAAAATTGACTTGGGCATTGGTAAAAATCTTTCGACTTCCATAACTTGGTCAAAACTGACCCGATTTGCAAAAGCAATAGCTTAAAAGTCATGGTTTGGCTTCTAGAATAAAACTGCATTTAAGAAATTACATTTAAATAAAATTCGATTTTTGGTCATATTCATGTTAATATTTTATAAACAAAAGTTGACTTGGGCATTGGTAAAAATCTTTCGACTTCCATAACTTGGTCAAAACTGACCCGATTTGCAAAAGCAATAGCTTAAAAGTCATGGTTTGGCTTCTAGAATAAAACTGCATTTAAGAAATTACATTTAAATAAAATTCGATTTTTGGTCATATTCATGTTAAAATTTTATGACCAAAAATTGACTTGGGCATTGGTAAAAATCTTTCGACTTCCATAACTTGGTCAAAACTGACCCGATTTGCAAAAGCAATAGCTTAAAAGTCATGGTTTGGCTTCTAGAATAAAACTGCATTTAAGAAATTACATTTAAATAAAATTCGATTTTTGGTCATATTCATGTTAATATTTTATGACCAAAAATTGACTTGGGCATTGGTAAAAATCTTTCGACTTCCATAACTTCGTCAAAACTGACCCGATTTACAAAAGCAATAGCTTAAAAGTCATGGTTTGGCTTCTAGAATAAAACTGCATTTAAGAAATTACATTTAAATAAAATTCGATTTTTGGTCATATTCATGTTGAAATTTTATGACCAAAAATTGACTTGGGCATTGGTAAAATCTTTCGACTTCCATAACTTGGTCAAAACTGACCCGATTTGCAAAAGCAATAGCTTAAAAGTCATGGTTTGGCTTCTAGAATAAAACTGCATTTAAGAAATTACATTTAAATAAAATTAGATTTTTGGTCATATTCATGTTAAAATTTTATGACCAAAATTGACTTGGGCATTGGTAAAAATCTTTCGACTTCCATAACTTCGTCAAAACTGACCCGATTTGCAAAAGCAATAGCTTAAAAGTCATGGTTTGGCTTCTAGAATAAAACTGCATTTAAGAAATTACATTTAAATAAAATTCGATTTTTGGTCATATTCATGTTAATATTTTATGACCAAAAATTGACTTGGGCATTGGTAAAAGTCTTTCGACTTCCATAACTTGGTCAAAACTGACCCGATTTGCAAAAGCAATAGCTTAAAAGTCATGGTTTGGCTTCTAGAATAAAACTGAGTTTAAGAAATTACATTTAAATAAAATTCGATTTTTGGTCATATTCATGTTAATATTTTAGTGCCTACTGTTACAAAATACGTTGTAAGCTTGCAGACACAGAGAAAAAAATCCGTTCTCGCTAGTGCAAAATCAAGAACATCCGTTGACAATAACTGCCTAAGCACGGATTTTTTGATATGAGAACGGTTTTTCTTAAATTAAGAACGGAATTTTTATGACTGAAAAGATGTTCTTGAAACCCTTCTTAATATGATAACATTGGTTCTTAATTTAAGAACAATTTGTGCTTGAATTTGGACAAGCATTAGTGTTGTTTTTAAAAAAAAATTTAATTTTTATAGCACTTTGAAATTAGTATCATAACACTACTTGGTGGGCACTTCAAGTACAGTATAAGCTACTATAATATCGTTATTAAACTTATTGTGGCTGTTTGGAGACATTAAATTTTATACCAAAATATTATGAACGAACAGTCTGAAAAGTTATGAACATTTGTTCTTTTTTTTTCTCAGTGCATGTAATCTGGCTTCAATTGAGTTTATTTTTAAAAATTTTTTAGTAACAAATCGGTGCATTTGTCGTTGCTTTGCTTTATACTATGCATATTATATCATATCGATACATGAAATACTGTTATTTTTGAGGTTTTCCACTTTTAATTGGATGTAATCTATCTATATACATATAGGAGAAGCCCTTTTTCCAACGGAAAACGCCCAGACCAAACTACTGGACCAATTTTAATGAAATTTTGCAGGGATGTAGATTTAATCTATTTAATATTTTTTCGGATATAACTCAGGATAGAACGGAATCGGTGCAACAAATGAGTAATGTGTAATTTTTTATAATTTTTTATTTCTTACTTATATAACAATTTGTTTAAAAAATAGTATTGAGTTTCTCCTCTTGCCTTATAACTTTCCCATCTAGAAGAAATACTTCGTATGCTTCCCAAATGCAGAATAATCATTATGTTGACAAAAATATAAAATTTGTTAAAAAAAAAAAAAAACAGCGAGTAAAAGTCAAACTACTGGACTGATTTTAATGAAATTTTGCAGGGATGTAGATTTGATAGCAAGGATGCGCAAATTCCTCCTCTAACCATAGAAAAAAGTCGCGGCAAGCTTTTAAAGCGCTCTATCTCAGCCAGATTTTAGCTTTTAAAACATTTCCTCATTTCTATATTTTGGATAAGCACGTTTTTCCAATTTTCAAAAACAGATTTCTTTGCATTTGCTGTCAAATTAATATTTATTTCAAATAAACTTATATATCTATTGTGATTGTTGAATCTGCTGAATTGTGGAAAACATAAAAACAAAATACAAAATTTTTAAATAAACTGAAATTTGTATTGAAGCTAATCTTGCTGTTGCAAGGTAAGTGGTTTTACTGTTTTATGAATATGACATCTCATGTGCTGAATGTAGAGGGTATATTGGTACCACACACTGTCATTCCAATTATTGGCGATGGTGCGTGTTTATTCCGGTCTGTTTCACTCTGTGTCTATGAGGATGATATGTTCGCGAGTGAAGTTCGAGAGCTCATCGTGGAGCATGTAGTGCTTAATTGGGCTAACTGGGAGCCAGTGAGCGAAGCGAGCAGGGGGCGGAGCCCCCTAGTTATACATACAGACCTTCCTCTTCAATCACTCTATCTGTTAAAAAACAAAAAACGCATCAAAATCCGTTGCGCAGTTTTAAAGTACAACTAATGGTTATTGGAAATGGGCGAGGGCAAATTAATGAAACTTCGAAATTTATCACCTTGCCAGAAAACTTCTGCAAGATCACAAAAAGCATAAATGAATTAGTGAAAAAAGTTTTCCTATAAAAGTATAAAAATCATCAGTGGCTCAGTTTGCCTACTAAATAAGCGGCCAATAACATCGATGTCAACACCATAAACTTATTTTTTCATAATGGAATACCCGTCGAAAAGATAACACATAAGATCATCGATACTGTAGTGAATCAAGACGAAGTTGTCAATTATCGAACTGAATTCTTAAATTCGCTTGATTTTCCAGGCATGCCAACGCACGTTTTTACATTGAAAATAGGCGTTCCTGTCATTCTTCATGGAAACATAAATCCACAACGACTTTGGAACGGAACCAGACTCTCAGTCAAGAGTATAATGAACAATGTTATCGAGGCAACAATTTTGACTGGAAAATTCAAAAGTGAAGATGCACGGTTGCCACGCATCCAAATGATCCCGTTCGAAATCAAACGTTTCCTTTCGCTTTCGCAAAGACTATCAACAAAGCACAAGGACAATCGTTGCAAGTGTGCGGATTAAATTTGGAGAATCCATGCTTCTTACATGGGCAGCTTACCTTTTCGATTTATTCACTTACGCAACAGACGGAAAAACAAGAAATATTGTGTATGCCAAAGCTCTTCAATAAATATTGAATTGAAACGTAACGCTGCAAGTTACATTATTAAATATTTGTAAGTAAATTTATTCAAAACATCTCTAGCCGTTTTATTAGGAAATTGTTCAAGCTGTAATGGGCTAATCTTACCATTCATCCGAAATAATTGTAAAATTGTTCAAAGTATTTATTTAAAAAAACTAAGTAATATAGTTTTAAAGTCGATATACCAAAAACTGTTACCTTCATATGTTCAAAACAAACAAACCGATCAAAAAATATATATATTATGTCGAAGATGCCTCGTTATATATGTATATGTTTATTGCACAACTTTATGATACCCTTTATGAGCATATTGATTGGTTAAGGATATTAAAAAAAGAAGAAAAGCGCGCAATCTATGACTCATAAACATAAGTAGAATGTTCACATAGATATATGTGCAGTTTATACATATATACAAACAAAAATATCCATATATATTGTATTGCTTTGGCTTTTTGTATCCATTGTTGTTGTGCTCAATTGCCTTTAAATTGTCCCGAGTGTTAAGTGGCGCACGTTAAAAAAACATTTAACGTTTTTATTTACGTACAAAATGGAACAACAACAACAAAAAAGGCCTTCATACGTGAAGCGGCGCAACGAGTGTAGGGGGCGGGGGCCTAGGGAGAATGTTAAAATGGGTGGCGAAAGTGCTTTGTCCTGGCAATGGCATAGATACAATACGAGTGGCTTCAAAAAAATACAAAAAATATTTATATGTGTGTATGCTATATAAGCGAGCGTGTATTGGAACTGTAAGAGAATGGCCAAACAAAACGGAAATTAAAATAAAATATGACATACGAAATTTTTATGTTGTCTAGAGATTGCGAAACATTTTTTGTGTGTAACTAAAGCATAAAACCAAAGCATTATATGAAAAATGGCATAAACTAAAATATGTTATTAGTGTTGTAACGCGACAACAACATTATAAGAAAAAAACCTTTTTAATCTATTTAATATTTCTCGGATATTAACTCAGGATAGAGCGAAGTCGTTGCAACAAATGAGTCATGTCATTTTTTTTATTTTATTTTTTATTTGTTACTTATGAAAACAATTTGTTTAAAATATATTATTGAGTTTCTCATCTTGCTTACAACTTTCCCATCTAGAAGAAATACTTCGTATGCTTCCCAAATCCAGAATAATCATTATGTTGACCAAAATATAAAATACAGCGAGTAAAAGTCAGAAAGACAATATAAAAAATTAGTTTAAAAAATAACATGGCTACATAGAACCTCACGGTACTGTCTCAAGCATGATCTTTGTTACCGCACGCTTTGCGGTACGCCCTCGCTTTATGCTTGGGTCGTCTCGTTGACAAGCCGGAGCTTAATATCGTTGGGTCACTTGAATGTACGGTTCCAAGTTTATATTACGTTGGGAGACAGCAACAAAGGTTGGGGAGGACACTTGACATAACCTCCGTTCGTTTGCTGTTGCTCTCTCTATCTCTTTCTATAATTTATGCTAAATGATCAACGGCAGCTGGTTATGTCTACGTTTTATTTGCCAAGCAAAACGAAAACAATAATTTTGCGTTGGACTGCAAAACAAACTGCTGCACAAGCACAACAAAATATCAAGATGTGGGCGATTAAAAGGGGTAAACAGGAAGCGGAATTGCGCACAACGGCACACACATACTTACACATAACTCGACGTCCGACTACAAGAAAGCAAACTCATTTGCCTTTGCACTCACGTTTTCTGCAAATTTATGCCAAAAAGCAGCATGCAATACATTTTTCTTTTCTTTTAGCTGCCGCCGCCTGAAAGTATGCTACATTTGCGCTAGCTTACGGTATACCACCGCATACACTTGCTGCCACTTACTTAGGCTGCCCGCCGCTGGGTGGCGCTTTTGAAACAGAGATTACAAATCTTACCACGCGCATTTTGACATTTGTTTTATATTTTTCCTTCATTTTTTCTCTTTTCAGACATTTCCTTGGATATTGGTAACCAGTTTCTAAACTAAGAGACAAGACACGCGGACTAGGACTTTAAAGACTCTAAGGTGTTGAGAGTACAATTGCGGTTTCGTTTTCATGACAAATGTTTGAAAATATAATAAAATTGTTGGATTAAAAAAAAATAATCCATGTTCCCAATTTCTGAAGTAAGCTTAAAACAATATAAAATAAAATGTCAAGGGTTTTAAAAACAATTGTATGTGACTTTTCATATTCAAAATCATTCAGACATAAGTCAAAATAAACATGTTTTATATACCTACATATATACCTTAGAGTTCAGTTTTTGACTTTTTCCTGCAGCTAAAATCTGATATTTAATAAGCTAGCCTTACGACTTACCTGATCAATATACTCATATGGCCATATAATGTTGTTAATTTCTATATATCCTCCAATTAAACAGGGTAAGGTTTAATATGCCGCTAACACACTCAAAAAAATAACTGCAAAACATTTCGCCAAAATAATACATTGGGTTGTTCACCTAACCTCAAAATCTCTGCCGGCACCTTACGTATGTCTGTGTGTGCAGTCTCTTTGTTCCTCCATGCACTGCGAGGTGTTTAACATGCTGGACAACTGGCAAAAAATATTCAGGCTGGAGCCGGAAATGAGATATCACACACGACTAAATACATTACGCATCCGGCTGAAGAGGTGGCCGCCTGGGCGACCGGAAGCACCTGGAACATATACGCCTTTCTTTGCTTACACTCACATTTTCGCACTCACTCTTCTGCTTTTCCATGCCAGCGAGCGTGAGCACACGCACTGAGTATTAACATCAGTCGTTGTTTTAGCCCGCCTTCCCAGAAATGATGCGTTGATTTCTACCAGATTGTTATTAAAAACCCGAATGCTTATATATTTGGCAAAGCCAGTATGGCCGATGCCGTTCCAATGAAGTGTTACAATTTGTATGTAGTGTGGATACGTGTTGTTTTCAATATAAGCAAGCCGCCTTCCTCTAACGAAAATTACTTCCTATTCTGGTTGTTGTTGCGTTGCATGTCCTTGGGGAATGAGCGCACTGGCGGTGTACGGATGCGACGAGCCTCGCGCGAACGATTGCGCACCACTTTGGAGTGAATTGCGCACGACACGCAGTAGTGGAGTTTGGCGTAGAGTTTGGGCAGCACATAGGTGTCCCAGATGCTGGCCTCGCTGATATCGCGCACAGCAGCCGCCTCCACAATGTTGCGGATGACGAACTTCTTGATCGCCTTGTCCTTGGGCACACAACGCGCACAGTTAGTGCAGCGCACGGGCTTCACATGGCCGCGATTGTGCTTGTTGCGTCCTCCATTACGACGCTTCTTCGTCATTACAGCAGCTGAATAATGTTCAATGGGCACTTGTTAGCCATTGTGGCACATTTAATTGCATGGATGGCATTTATATTTACCTTATTTATTACTTGAAAATTCCACGAAGTAAAATCCGCGTGTTCACGCCAGGCGACACTTAAGCGAAAAGGGAGTTGCCAGCTGCAAATTTCTATGAATAGCAACTCTGCGCAAATAGCGTTGCCACTAAGCAATTCAGAGTTGCTTACGAGCTATCGTCAGCTACTGGCAACCATGCGTTCGGTTGGCTCAACTGTTGTGCCGCTGTGGCTTTAAATCAAAATGCTCAGCTTAATCACTAAGTATACAATATAATTAGTGGCTTCATTTTATTTTATCTGAAGTTATTACTTTTTACAAGCAAGTATATAACTGAATAGTTTTTATAATTTTAAAAATCAAATGTATGTATGCGTTTTTGTTTTACATATAAATATTTTCAGCATGGCGCCAAAGGTGAGTTTCTGCTGTTCACCATATGTTTTTGTTTGGCCTGCAGCATGTGCTGCAATTTGTTTGTATTACCACTCAACTTGCTGGATAACAGCGAACATGAGCCGCAGCGTTGTTATATACCAGCTAAAAAGGATCACAATGACAAATTGTATGCCACTTGGAGCAAATGTGTGCTGGAAGATGACAGTTTCGCCATATGTAGGGTGGCGCAGCGCGTGGGAGCCGAAACATGTTGCTTTATGGACAATGTGGTGACATCGGTGGGCTTTACAGTAAGGAATCAACGCTTAAGCCGCTTGGAGCCCCTGGTGTTAGCCAACGGCGTCGAAAAAGTCACCTGCGTCCTGAGCATTACAGAGCAGCTGCTTCAGCGTCCACAGCTCGCGTTGACTGAGTTGCTTGAGGATGTGCGCATTTTTTTGCGCTATCTTAAACTAATCAAAGGTTGCACTGTGCAACACACGCGACTTAAACAGCTGGGAATTGCAGCCATTCAAATAAATGATGTTTGTGGACCACAATTAAAGGACAACAGTTGCTTTGAAGTGCTGCCTGAAACACCGATGGAAATTGTAGATGTACGGCTGGTAACGCCAGCAGCGTTGCCTAACACCAAGCAATATCTTTACCAAGGCTTTGATGCGCCTTTTGGTGAACTGCAGCAGCTGTTGGGCTGTGCTAAGAAGGCACAGTTCAAAGGATTACCCTTAAATGCGCTTATAGTTGGCGCCGTGGGTTCAGGCAAGAGTTGCCTTCTCGCTGAATTTCTGCGTCGAAACAACTGCAATTGTTTTTATGTGACAGCCTCGCAGGTTTTGCGCTCGCATCCAGGCGAAACAGAGCTTCAACTGCGACTCATCTTTGAGGCAGCAACGAGTTTTAGGAAGCGACTGCAGCCTAAACAGCCGATCGTTATACTGCTTGAGGATCTGGAATTGTTTTGTCCATTATCAACTGGCTCTGATGCTCAAAACTCTGGCAACGCTTTAAGGATTGCTGCACAACTTTATCAGCTTATTGATGAGCTGCCGCGAACTGGAAGTGGAATACTTTGCCTGGCCAGCAGCAGCTTACCCAGTTCAATTCATCCTCATGCTCGTCGCGCTGGACGTTTTGGTCATGAGATAAGCATTGAAATGCCCACAGAGCAGCAGCGTCGTGATCTTTTTGCAGGGATTTGGAAAGAAGAGCAAACACCAGACTTTGCTCCTCTGTTGACACCAGCTTTACTGCTGAGTTTGGCGCAGCAGACGCAGGGCTATGCGGTGGCAGATCTAAAGCTACTGCACCGACAGGTGCAACAACAAATGCTAACCATTAAACCAACTCCAATTGAATTTGAACGTTTGCTAAACAAATCTCTAATGCAGTGTCAGCCAAGTGCCTCTCGCGGCACCGATGTGCGCGTCCTGAAGTTGAGCGCGGGTTTTGAGATCATTGGTGGCATGGAATCCTTGAAGCGCATGCTGCAGGTATCCGTTTTGGCTGCACTACAGCACAGCGAGGCACATGCAAGGTTTGGTTTAAGCCTGCCAAGAGGAATTCTTCTTTATGGGCCACCTGGTTGCGCCAAAACAACCATTGCCAAGTGTTTGGCCAAGGAGGCAAACATGACCTTTATAGCCAGCTCTGCAGCAGAAGTTTACTCACCCTATGTGGGCTGCGCGGAAAGGTTTATAACGCAGATCTTTAATACAGCGCGTAAGAATGCGCCATGCCTTATATTTCTGGACGAGATTGACTCGTTGGTTGGTCGTCGCACTGTCACAAATGGCGGTGGCGGTGGCGGGGGCAGTGTGCAATTGCGCATTCTGTCCACGCTGCTTACAGAGATGGATGGCATCGTTAGCGCTGCTGACGATCAACAGCATATACTCGTTGTGGCAGCCACCAATCGTCCGGATATGGTGGATGATGCTCTGCTGCGTCCCGGTCGCTTTGACAAGCTCATTCACGTTCCTGCCCCAGATTTGGAGTCACGTCTTAAGCTGCTGCAATTACATGCGAGTCGTATGCCCTTCCAGGCGGATGTTCAGCTGGAGGAGATTGCTGCACGCACGGAACGCTACTCTGGCGCCGATCTGTGCAACCTGTGCAGTGAGGCAGCCATTGAGGCATTCCAACGTGACTTCAATGTCACTCACATTGAATTGCAGGATTTCAACACTGTTTTGGCCAGACAAAAGTCATCCCTCAGTCAGCAGCAAATCGAAAGCTATTATAAATTTGCCTCGAGATATTTATAAAAGTTTTTCAAAATTAGAATAAATCAATAGTTTTGCTTCTGTAATCTATATATTTTTTGTACATTTACAATTGTTGCTGCCGGGCTTAGATCGAGTCTTTGTACACAGATTCCATGGAGAAATGCAAATTGGTTTGACAAGCTGAGATAGTCATCAGCCTCGTTCCTTGGATACACTGCGTCTATAATGTTGTTGGCGTCGCGATGAATCGCGTCTAAAGTCTCGATCTTGATTTCGATCGCGTTCTTTGCGTGGCGGCCTTGAGTCGCGTTCCCTTTCCCGCTCTCGATCCCTATTTCTGTCACGCTCTCTTTCCCTTTCAGGCTCACGTTCCCGTTCACGTTCCCGTTCTCGTCCCTTGTTGCGTTCACTGTCGTGCTCCCGAGTTTTTTTGCTGCTGCGGTTATCCTCTTCAGCACGCCTTCCACGTTGATCTCTTTCTCGCTCCCTTTCCCTCTCTCGGTCCCTATCCCTTTCCCTCTCTTGGTCCCTCTCTCGGTCCCTCTCCCTTTCTCGATCCCTGATCGGCGATGCCTGTCGTCGGTCATGTCCATTACCGTTTCCATTGTGCGATGGTGTGGGTCCTTCCAGATTAAAGTCATTGCTGTCATGTTTTTGACTCCGGGACACTGGCTTTGATTTGTTGCTGCTGTCATCCTTGCGCTGGATCTTGGACTTTGGCTCCGCGCTGGAGGATGCATCGGAGGAGCTATCGTTCTCGCTGCTGCTGGAACTGGAGCTACTGCTCTGTTGACGTTTGCGTTTGGACTTCTTCTCTGCAGCCTTTTTCTTGAGCTTCTTGTCCGTTTTCTTAGACTTCTTTTTCTCCTTTTTACTATCCTTGGAATTTTTAGATTTGCGTTGCTTTTTGGGCTTCTTCTTTTGCTTCTCCTTGTGTTTGCGCTTTTTGGAGGGTTCACTGGACTCGGAACTCGAGCTGGACTCGCTGTCGCTATCCTCATCGCTGCTGTTGTCTTCGCTTGAAGAGCTACTAGAAGAACTACTGTTGCTGGAAGATGTAGAGCTGCCCACTTTTACAGCTTCAGCGGCCGATCCATCCTTGAAGGGATTGCCGCTGGCAAGGATCTCTGAATTGATGGCCGGCACTGTTTTAGGTGCATTCTTCAAAAAACGACGCAAATCATCTGTGAGGCCACCCAAACCAATAGAGGTGAAGAAGTTAATCGAGAAACGTGTATTGCGCGGATTATCTTTGGGAAAAAGTCCCGCCAAGCTTTCGAGAAGCACATCTTCCTTCAATTTGCCATTCAACTTGCCCAGTCCCATGTACTCAGCCAGCTCCTGGAACAAGATCTTGATGAAAATGCGACTGGAGGATGTCGTATCATCCTCGTTTAATTGAATGCAATCGAGAACATCCCAACTAATGGCATCCGTAAAGAGCAGATGAGCAAAGAATTTGCTCACATTACGCAAACGATTCGTGTCCAAGCGATGCGTTGTCTGGTAAGTGTCCTTAAAGATCTCCTCAAACGGCGGCACATAGATTTTATTGATGCTGCAGAAACGCTGTGCCAACAGTCCATAGAACTTCTCATATGTGCGCTGTTCGGCACAACAATCGAGGAACATGTGACACAGCTCTACCTCCTGACCAGGCTTTAGCTGCATCTTCATTAGCTTGTGAGCACACTCCTCGTAATCCAAACTCGAATTAATGGTCAAGTAAATGGTGCGACGCAAAGCAATAAGATTGGTTTCCGTGTTGTCAATAATATCGCCAGCCGCTGTCTTCTCTCCATCTCCCTCAGCACCCGAGCCAGATTCACCATCAGAACCACTGTCCGAACCCGAACCAGAGCCCGAGGAACCGCTACCAGAGCCACTAGCATCGCTGCCAAGTATCTCACAACTAAGCGCCTTGTACTTTTCCTCATTCTCTGCAAAGTTATCGTCGAACTTGAAGACATCTGGAAGAAAAAAAAACTTTTTAAATTAGTAACAGGAAACAGGGAGAACAAAGAGTTTTTATTGACTCACTCAGCATATCCTCCGTTTCGGTTGCTTCGTCCAGCATCATGAGATGCGTAAATTGATCATCCTCCTCGACCAGCTCCAGATCATCGACAATAGCCGGATGATCCTTGAAGCCATCCTTGCGCACCTGAAACAGCACTTCGATCATATACTGAACTCTTCTGTCCAGCTTGCCTTCATGAAGAATATTCCGCAACATCTCAAAAATTGCACCAATGCCTTTTGAGGAGACTTCGGTTAGTTTCATGCCGCACTCCTTGAGAAATGAGATGGCCACCTCAACAGAATCATCGGTGGGCATCTCCACCAGCAATGTGAGCATCTCCAATGCCAATATTTCGTGTGCCACACGCTGATTGACCAGATGACCAATGAATCTAGTGGCTGACATGCAAACCATTTTATCATTACGGCGAAAAGCGCGTCGAAATTGTATAACCAGACGCTTGAGCAGCAGTTCACCGATGTTGGGAAACTTCGAGTTAATAATGGCCACCAATGCTGCATAGACATGCGTAAAGGTGGGTGAGGCAGCCTGTGCCTGTATAATGCTACGACATAGCAAACCACGTCCACGCACAATATTCTCCCGCAGCAGTTCTCTGGTGATAATCGCAATGTTCGTCACATTTACTTTGTTGATGTAGCCGTGGATGGATTTCTTAAGCGCTTCCCAAGCAATGCGCTGATATGCTGCCGAGGCTTTATCTGTAATCTCAGCCTGCATCAAACGCAACTTGGCTGGTGGAATATAGGCGCCGCCGGTACGAGAGGTAAGAACATCAACCGTGCGTCGCTGCCGTTCGCTTATCTTTGCTGTCGGTTCATTGACTGTGGCATTATCAACATTCTCGGCTGGGGTCGTTGCCTTAGGAGCTGGACTACGATCCTTGGTGGATCCAGCGCTGCGACTATGTTGATGACGCATCTCGCGCTCTCGTGCTCGCACCTTATCTTGTTTGTCGCGCTCATCGTGTCGCTTCAGACGCTCGACGCGCCGTCGCTCCAGGGAGCTGGAACGCCTGCGCACTGGACTCATACTGCGACTACGCGGAGATCGGGTACGTTTTCGTCGTCGATTTCTGGGTGAACGACTACGACTTGGACTGCGACTACGACTGCGACTAGAGTGTCGGCGACGACGTTTCCGCTTTTCCTCGTCATCATTCTCCTTTCGTATGGGAGTTTTGCTGCGCCTCCGCACCTCACTGGCAATTTTAGGTAACTTTGCTGGCGACCTAGTTGAAGATCTTCTGTGCTCTTTATTACATTGCTTGTCCACCTTGTTGCCGTCGCCGGCGTTTGTTGCTGCAGCTGCTGCTTCATTGGTTGGGTCATCGTCTTTCTATAAATGAGAAAAAAAAACATACTTAGAAATTTGTCAATGTTCTTACATTTGGCTGACTATTGAACATACATCGGTAATTTCGCCTTCCTCAATATTGCTAGGCGAATTTTCAGCAGCGACTGGCTTAACCGCATCATCTTTACTCGTTCCATCACCATTTGTGGCCACTGAACATTCCTTTTCCTTCTCTAGTTTCTCCTTAACCTCATCCTCTCTTTTGTCTTCTCGCTCAGTTGGCAAATCAGCTTGTGGTTTCTTTTCCACTGGTTCAACTTGTGTTGTTTTTGTCGATTTTGCAGCCTTTTCTACTGCCACTTCTTCTGCTTTCACTTCAGACGTGGCTGCAACGTTCGCTGCGCTTTTGCTGATGTCAACCGACTGTGGTAGTTCAGCTTCTTCAACACGTTTCTTCTGTGCTGAATGCTTAACTGCCGCTTCCTTTTTAGATGTTGACTTCTTCTCTTGCTCCACGTCTGCTTCTTCCTTTTCACTTGGCTGCCGACTGCGAGTGCTGCCAGCATTGCTGTCGCTGCTGCTGCTTTCGTCGCTGCCGGTGCTACTCGATGTGCCACTGCTGCTGCTGGAGCTGTTGCTCGCATCGCTATCGGATTCAGAGTCTGACATCCTAGATGCAGCTGAGACAATTCCAACACACAACTGGGCTTAAATAACGCCGACGAAAATTTGTACACCTTAAACGTTGGCAAACGCGGCCGCTTGGTCAGCTATTCTACTTTAATGAAAAGTGGCAGCGCTACTCAAGCGCTGTGTTGCATTTATATGAATGTACAAAGTAATCGATATATCGATAAGCAGAGTAATAAAACTTTGGCCCTAAATATCTAATCAAATTCAAAAATTCAGGTTTGTTTTATTATGTGTATAATTTATTTACTTTGAATTCAATTTATTCAAGTAGGCATAGTATAAAACTTCTGCTTTTGTGCTGTTATGTGTATGGTAAAAAGTTCAGTTGAATCTATTGAAGCCTCGACTCAACAGCGACAAAAAGTAAGATTTTAATAAAAAAAATTTTTTTTGTACAAAATTCTTTTCTTTTGTGTTTTGTTTTACGTAATTTTGGGCAGTCTTACTGAAAGTTGTTTTAAAAATATTCACAAGACCTTTAAACAAGCAAAATTTCAACAACTCATAAAACAAACAAAATTTACTATTCATACATTTGACTTCTTGTAAATTGGTAAGTACAAAATTGATATAATTACTAGCACTAAGCCTGATTTATTCCTACACAGGCTTACGATGAATAATAACATACATAATATGGCATTTCGGACAGCTACAAACGTAGTTTCGTGCAACAATACAAAACATAATTTCTCACGTTATGAAATGTTAAACTGGTGCAACGGCTTGCTTGATAGCAGTGTACAAAAAATCGACGATTTATGCACCGGTGCGGCATATTGTGGGCTCCTTAACAAATTATTTCCCGACAGTATTAATTTACGGCGTGTGAAATACAATACACCTTTGGAAACTCATTGGATTCACAATTTTACACTGCTGCAGCAAGCCTTGAATAAGCTCAAGGTCGATAAAGCAGTTCCAATTGAAAAACTGGTTAAGGGAAAGTATCAGGATAATTATGAATTTGCCATTTGGTTTCGTCGATTCTACGATGCCAACTCTCCGAAGCCAAAGCCTGGTCCCTTGCCTGGACTGTTTAATCGCTATGCCACTGAGCCCGACATGCAGCCCAGGGAGCACGTCAATCTTGAGGCAGTTGAGACATCTGAACCCGAAGAATCCGATGGGTATAATAACAAGTCTTTTTAATATTAAGCTAATGTGATTTGTGTGGGGCAGGCACTTTTCTAAATTAAAAACGTTTTGGTTATGGCAACAAAAAACATTTGCATTAAATATTTATAGGTATATTTAGTTAACAATTTATAGCCTAGTAAATACATACTAGTTAGTTACAGCACTAAGGATTACAGATTACACTAGTTAAAAGATGACTTAAGCACGCTCTGGCCTTGATTTAACTGTTTCGGGTTTTTTTGGCGCAACGTCATCATCGCTGCTGCTGCTACCACTCGACGATGAGCTGGAGTCAGCTTTGTTGCGCTTCTCTGGCACCGTATATGGGAACTCCTGGTTCTTCTCCTCGACCGCCTGCTTGAGACGCAGCAGTGCAGTGCGATTGATATTCTCTAGCGAAACATCCTTGATGGCATTCGCTAGCACCTCCATTGCCTTCTCCGAGTTACCCTTGCTCGTCTGTATATCAATCAGACAGGAGTAGGCATTACCAATGGCACCCTCCGATATCTTACTGTCACGCAGCTGTGAAATGACCATGGCAGCCATTTTCTCATCCTGTTGATCGCGTGCCGTTTGCAATACACGCTGGAACATTAGGCGTGGCGCATTCGATAAATGCTTGTCCCAAATCTCCTTGGATGCCGCCTCCTGATTGTTCGATATCAAATGCATCCAAAGCACATTCATGGGTCCCAACTGTTTTTGGGCTGCATACTTCTCAGCCAGGGCTTCGTCTAGAGAGAATTTTAGGGAAGTAGATTTAGTGTTTTCAAAAAGTGAGTTTAGTCTTTCTTTCACTTACATTGCGCTGTCAGTTCGGGATGTTTTTCCAGAATGCCTACAGCACCACCGCGTGGAAACTTTTCGGCTATTTTGGCTGTCTCCTCTGGCGTCTTGGCAGCATCAATTTGCACAGTGAGCTGTTTTAGGAACTCCTCCGCCTTGCCGACAACAATGTGAGCATGACAATAGCGATTATCAAAGGACACCAGACGCTTCAGTTCATCGCTTAGCTGTTCGCCAATCTGCTTGAGTCTCTCCAAATCTCCATCAGCGGCAATTTTGTTCAGATAATATTTAAAGATCTTTGGCTGTGGATGCTGTTTATCGGCAAGCAGTTCATCAACATATTTACTGGCCTCTGTCAAGCGATTGGCACGCACCAGAATCTCAATGAGACGTGAGGTGTCAAGCACGCTAATCTTATCGCCGCTTATGAAACGTTGTCTGTACGCAATGGCTCCATCCGGATCATTGGCTTGAATGGCGCGACGAAAGCTGGCTATGTTGGAGCCAGTTTTGGGTGTTTGCTTGGTCTCCGGCTTTGCTTCCAGCTTTGGCTGAGTTTCTTCTGTCTTGGCTGGCTGCTGCTCCACTTTCTTTGCACGTTTGCTCTTCGACTGCTGCTTAACTTCGGGCACCACAAACGGCACATCCATATTCTTGCGCTGCAGCATCTCGGCAAGCTTAATCAAAAATGTATCTGTTGGCGTCACTGCCTCCTCCTGCATTTTGGTCCACAAGCCCAAAGCCTTTTCGGTCTCATCAGCTTTGTCGTAGCTCAACAATAGCGTATAGTAAATCTTATTGCGATCAATGTGACCCAGATCCTTGGTGGCCTCAATCAAACCCTCCAGCGGCTGAAGCATGCCTTCGTTCTTATAACGATCGCAAGCGGTGCTAATGCGTTGGGGACGAGTGCGCAGTCCAGGCGTCTCCAGAATCTTGCGCGCCTGACGCACACGACCACATTCCACAAACGAGAAGACCAGATCATAGAGACTATTAACCTCGCCATGAATGCTGGTGCTCAGATCTGTTAGACGCTGCAAATTGGCTGCATCCTCGCTTTGGATGAGACGACACGCAAGCTCATTCTTCCAAGGCGTTGCCTTGTGCTGCTGGCATATCTGTTCAAAAGCATCGATGGCTTTGGGTATATCATCGCGTGTTAAGTGCACCTTGACTAATGGACCCAATAGCACATTTGTGGGCACCACATAGTTGCCGCTGACAAGTGCATCAAAGATTAACTTCAATTTCTCTGCATTGCCTGTCTCAGCAATAGCATTGAGTAGGCGCCAAACGGTGCTAAGGTAGTTGAAGCTACCCTCGCCTTCGTTGAAATGTGTCTCCTTTTGGTTCTCTCTAAGCAGCTGCAATGCCGGCTCCAATTGATCTTCCTGCAGCAGTAGATCTGCCAGACGCACTGCCTTAAAGTTGTCCAGTTTGAAATTGGCATCTGCCTGTCGCAACTTGTTGTACTGCGTAAGTGCGTCTGAACTACGCTTGTGGTAGGTGTAAAGATCCACCAACTGTGCATAAATGCCATTGGATATCTGGAATTTCTCCTGATCCAAACGCTCAATTACCTCGACCGTCTTCTCTAGGTTTTGCGAGCGGAAACAAGCATTCAAAAGCTGTCGCTTTATATTATTGGCATTTTCGCCCTTGGCCTCCACATTCTTGATAAAGCGTTCCAGTTCTGTAAAATTACAATATAGATTTTAATGTTAAACGTTTAAATCCCATTTTCTACTTACCATCAATGGTTAATGAGTCCAAAGAACGTTTACCGCTATTGGGCAGAGCAGTGGGTTCCAGATCGCCGGAACTGAGTTTGCCCAACTGCTCAGCGATCAATGGCGTCATTTCGGAGCCAAGTAGCTCTGACAACGATGTTGCAGTGGCACTTTGAATGGATAATCCCTGCTTGACTAGTCCTTGTAGTATCTTCTCAAGCATTGGAACACGTTCACGGCGGAAATAGTTGGCAGCATCGTAGACAATGGTACCAATGACATCGGGAGCAATGCGCTCTGGTGTAGCTGGAGCAACAGCAGCAGCATCTACATCAGTAGCAACTTGTTCCGTTTCCTCAACTGAATCCTTGCCAGCGGCAGAGCGAATCTGGAGACCCTCGTAGAGCTGACGAACGCAGCGAATGAAGGAGGCGAAATCGTTGGTGTTGCTCAGCGCCTGAATGAGCGGCTGGCGGAAGAGCATGGGCACATAGTAAGCACGATTCTGTTCCATAATCTTGGCAGCATCTGCAATCTGATTGGTGGTCAGTGCGGCAAAGACTGCCGAGGTAACTGCCGTGGAATTGGGCACACCAGCATCGCGTAGAACAGTAACAATGCGCTCCCAGTTCTTCTCCTTAAGATTGGGTATAACATAATCTCGAATGGTTTCGGAATTCGGATACAGTTCAAATTCCTGCTGCATGCGACGAACAATATCCAGCACTTGGCTATGATCCACGGAGCAGAAAAGTGGCCAGAAATAATGTTGTCGGATGGGCAAACCCACATTCTTCATCTCCTGCAGCAACGGCAGGGCATTGTTCACCACACCGTTGGTGAGACCCGCTTCCGTGGCAATAGTCAGAGCCTTGGGATTAAGACCCTCCGCTTGCAAAGTGCGACAAATGCTTAGAATCTTCTCCACCGGACGATTAGCCTTCACCAGCTGGCGTATAAAAAAGGCACCGACATCGACAAGTTCACCATTAACACGCGTGTTGCGTGGCATCAAACGGAGTAGCTTCAGTGACACATCCTCGTAGCCATTGTTGACCAAACGTAGAATAGTGTTAACGGCATCCTGATTAAAACCAGGTGAAATACGCAGCTTGGCAAGAAGTGCATCCACATGATCGCCATGTCCATTAACTGTCAGTGTGTAAACAATGTCCAGCAGATCCTTGTCCAGCAATATAATCTCCTTGGGCTCGCATTCAGCAAGCGTTTCCAGCAACGATTCAATTTCGCCATGGCGCGCAAATGCGCACAAAAGCGTCGTATAAGTGTCCGCACTGGGCTCCAAACCAGCCTGTTTCATAACGCCCAGAACGCCCTTGGCGGATTCCAAATCGTTGGCCTTGCATAAACAAATATTATAGAATTAATTTTATTTAAGATTATTTAAAATGTTTTCTTACTTGCGAATGTCCCAAAATCAAGGAGTTAAAGACATTCTCGTTGACGGGCAAACTCTTGCCGCGCATAAACTCCAGAATTCTAGTGGCACCATCAATGTCACCCTGCTGACAATATCTTGTTATTAATCGCTGATAGGTGACTCGATTGGGTTCAATGCCTTTGGCCTCGATCTCGGCAAGAAAATCAGTGGGCGCAAACTGATGTTCATTCTCCAGATAAACACGCAGCAGTGCATTATAATGCGAAATGTCCATGGGTACATTCAGGGCATTGAGAGTCTTCCAGACCTCTTGGACCAGAGCTGTGCGCACCTCGGGCAACTCCTCCGGCACCAGATTGCCGCAGCAGCGTATAACCAACAGCGATTGAGAGCTGGTTGCCGTCCGATGTGTGCGTATCTCGTCGAGCACCTCCTCCAAATCCCGCCGGGAGATGCGTCCCATGCGTCGTGCATCCTGATCCAGTCGTCGGATTTGCTTATCCAAACTGAGCTCGGCCTTGGTGGTTGCTGCATTGCTCGCGAAGCCGCTGTAAGGGTAGGAAAATGATGATTGTAAGCAATACCAAATCTCTCTTGGGCAAAACATGATGCACTTTTTGAGGTTATGTAAATATGTCGAGACTTTTCATGTACTTTTCTCACATAAATATTTAGAAAAAGGCTTAATGCTGAATTAGCGAACAGCCATCTAATATTATTGCCAAGTTTCGTGACATTTTGCTGCATATGTTAACACAAATAAACGCACGCATTGCGTAATGCCGGGAAAGAGAAACTTCGAAACTTACTTCTGGAACTGTCCGCACATGCAAGGTGCCGATTGCAGCAGATTGTTGCTCTCGCAGTCGCGTACTGTATTGACGACAACGTTGCGCGTGAAGCCAGCAAAGTAGCGCAACAGTTTACCCGTTCGCAGTATCGACGCCATCGTATTTTAACTATTTATTAATTGACAAAAACAATCAAAATATTTCGTCAGCAAGAACAACGAACGGCTGAGCAGAGCGCACACAAGTGATGTAACGGTGTGACCGCAGGTGGCGAACAAAAAAAATACTCAATGCGCACAGTGCGCATCTTAAGCGCAAATAAGAGACAACAAAAAAAATAAGTGTGAATATCTATTTTTATAAGAGATTCGTAAAAGATTCTTACTAGTTAACTAGTTTTTCAAACTTTTTTTATTTAAAGCTTGTAATTTTTAATGTGGATTTGCCTATGAACTGCTTAGCAAATAGCAAAATAGATCCAACAAACTTTTGCTGCTCACCGCTAGGTGGCACTTATAATTACTAAACCACAAAACGTTCTAAACTTACTTAAAAGTACTAAAAGTATAGGGATTCTTTGCTCTTTTGTGCTTTAAAGGGGAAAAGTTTATGCAACTGCAAGTTGCGCTATTAAGAGACACTCGTTTCGCCGGTCTCTCTTTGCCTTTGCAGCGTCGGCAACAAAGAGCAACTTAATTTGGATTTTTGTTTTTTTTGCCATTCAGCGTAGTAATTCCATCACTGCAGCGCACTGTGGAATATAAAGCAGATAAGCTTGCATAAATTTTAAAGCTTATACATTAAACTGAGGCTTTTAAACTAATATCTATTTTTCGCTGAGAAGCTATTGAAAACTTAAAGATATTACTCGTCTATATTGTAAGGACAACATCTACTAAATCTACATCTACTAATAACAATCTTAAAAAATTTTCATTGAATTTCAGCTTTTAAGACCACAGTGCAGCTTTCTTTTGTCGCTAGTGTCGCTGGATTGCATTCATTTGCGAAAGATTCGTTGCACATCGCGGTCGCTTGCGCTTTTCGCTCTCTGCTTGTTCTTCCTTCATTTGCGTCGGATTGACTTTGCAAAAGTTCACTTGTTTCTGTACTTGTATGTGTGTATTTGTTGGTTTTTGAAGTGTACGCGCATAAATTATTGTTTCACGGTTTTTTGCGGTTTTTCGCGTCGTCATCGCCGTCGTCCGTTACATTGCCGTTGGGCCATTGCCCGTTGTTGTTGTTGTTTCTGTTGTCTTTGTTTCTTGTGAGTGTGTGCGTTATCTCTCTCTCTCTCACACTACCATCATCAATTTGCATTGCAGGTGCGTTGTACTTTTACGATCGCTCCGAGTGGGCGGCGTATTTATCAACACTGGTTATCATCCCATCGTTGCCACCTTCTGAAGATGATAAAAATCCAATGCATTCGATTGCAGCCCACACATATATATGTATGTAAGCACATCGTAAGCAAGTGCACGGCTGCATTACAACAATTGGCGAGTGAATGTGAGTGAGAGAGCGAAAGAGCTTGCGAGAGAGGGTGTGAGAGGCATGAGTTAGCAGACAGATGAAAATTGCAATACACACAAACACAAATATTTTGCGCTACGCAAAGGCGGCCGGCACTTCGAGCTTCCCCTGCGCTCGTATATATACAAATGTACATATATATGTATGTGTGCGTGTGTGTAACTGTCTGATTGTGTGTATGTGTGTGTTGAGCGCTGTGGATGCACTTGGTGCGATTCATTTGCTTTTATTACCATTTTTGCTGGTTGCTGCTGCCTGCGTTGACGTCTTTCTCTCCCCCCACCCATCCCGCTCGCTGCGCGTTTTGGGCTCAGTGCTTTTGCAATTGCACGAACGGCCGAACGACGGCGACGTCGATGTCGCTGTCGACGTCGCTGCTTTGACTTTGATCGGCATCGGCTCTTTAAGTGGGGAAAATGGCAACTCTGGCCAAACGTTGGAGAAAAAGTTCTCTACCCTTTTGTCAGTGTGGAGCGCGACTTTGAAATGCACGGCAACGGCAGCGGCGAACGGCATAAAACAAAATATAAATAAACACACTTTGCAAGTGAAAAAAATTCAAAATATTGTTTTGACAAAATTACAATTAAAAAAAAATGTACAACAAAAAACTTAAGTGAAAAAATTAAATTGCTAAATACATTGTTCAAAATATGCATAAAAAAGTAGAAAACTTTAAAAATTAAATGAAAAATGTGCAAAAATGCATTCAGTAGTTAAACGTTTAAAACTTCATAGCAATAAAACGCGTTTTTCCGCATTTGACGATGACCTACGACAAAGGAAATGAAGTCATACCAATACACAGACAACATTTTACTCACTCCACACACACACACAGGCTAGGCAAAGCGAATGAGTAAAAAGGGAAGAAAAAAAAAAGCAGCAAGAGCAAACATGCAAGCAAGCAAGCAACAACAACAACAAGAGCACTGTGGCCCTGCCAACAACAACAGCAAGAAAGCGTCAGCAATGAAAAAGCAACAACATTGACGTCGCAGTCGCAGTCGCAGTCGCAGTCACTGTTGTGCTTGCACTGCGCATGTACATGCATATACGCATACCAATGCAATAAGCGTGCACACTGCAATGTTTGATTGTATTTGTGTGCTTTGTTCGTTGGTTGCTTGGGTGCAAAAAAGGCAAAATAAAATCAAGAAATTAAACTTCATACAAATGAAAAACTTAAGGAATTACTATTCAAAAGATATAAAAATATGCAATAATGCAGATCACTTTAAAAAAGCTTCAAGCATTTCTTGGTCGAATTTGATTGTTTAAAATTCTTTTCATTACATATTTTATTTATATGCGAGTACATACATATGTACATATATGTAAGTGTGTACACACTTTAAATTTAATATGCGCGTCATGATCAAAAAGCGGTTGAATGCACTCCGCCGCCGCCGCCGCCGACATCGCTGATAATGAAAAACAACAAACAAACAAAAATTTAAATTATTAAATTTTATAAAAAGAGATTAAATTTTTGTTAATATTGGTCTGTCTGACGATTTTCCGTGTTCCGTCAATCCAATGGCAAGCTTAAAATTGATTAATTTTTCTTAAGTTAATTTTTGTGCATTACTTTGGAAATTTATTCAATGAGTCATTCGCAAAGAACTAATAGTTCCCAACGACCTTGAATTGCTTCAATTATATAACATTTACACACATACATACATACATGCCGACACATCAAAGAACAGAACATGCTATACATACATGCATTTGAGTATTATATTTTGTTTATATTATTGTATTGTATTACCAAACAAATACACACACGAAAAACCCCTTACTCTTCTCAGCGTCGTTTTGCTAATGAAATCAAATCGAATCAAAACCACAAAAAAGCCACAACACATACACACACATATAAACAAATAACAATTGCATAAATAATACTAAAAAATAATATATACATATACGAAAAAAAGTAACAAAAAACTATTAGCAAGAAGCAAAAACCGAAGCGCCGCTCGTCGAGAGCTTCGCAAGTGTGAGAGGGATAGCAGCTGTTTGGTTGTCGGCATTGCCTTTGAGTCGCTTAAGGACAATGGTTCAAGTGCAAAGAGGATGCCGCGCCGAACGGCGAGTGCAACACACACACACTCAAATCGACAGGGCCAAACCAAGAGCGGGGACGCGAGGACGGGCGGAAGGCAATGGCAGCAGGAAACAGGGAGACAGTGCAAGGACGCGCATTTGCTTTTCGCCTTTTGCCGTTGTGTGGTGAGTTTTCAAGCCTGCATATACTATATACAGTGAACAAACGCTGCAATGAACCAACATTTCATTAAGGAATACAATAAAAGGTTTTTCAATCAAACTTAAGTTTGCTTTGATATCGAACAACAATTTTATACATCCTTACATATTTTTTGTTACCTTCCTTAGCTGGCTTTCAACTGATTGCACACTGTAGTATTGCGTATACGGCGCGTGGTGAATTTATGCATCATATGCATTCAGCCATGCAGTTGGCAAGCTCAGTGAACTAACAACTATTAATAGTATGCAGCCCCTAAAAACGAAAAGAGAGAGAGAGAGAGAGCGAGAGAAAGAGAGAGAGAGAGCTCCCAACAGGGAGCTCCAAAAACTCTGCCCTTGAACGCACGCATTTCGTTTACTGCCCACACAATTGAATACGCTTCTTTACACAAGCGTACATGCTGCATGCATGCATTGGCATATCTGTGTGTGTGCGTGTGTGTGTGTGTGTGAGCCCGAGACTAATATCTGTGCACAGCTGGAAACCAGTTGGTGTTCTTCTTCTTGTTCTGAGTAGTTGCATATGTCAATCCAGTCAAGCATCGATTCCATTGCCCCTTTGACAAACCACTTCCCCCCGTTCCAATGTCTACATGTCCTTGCTTAGTGAACTCTGCATATTTTGACATTGATTCTATGTCTATGTTACTGTGTGGGTGAACGTTACGATGTGTGTGTGTTTGTGTGTGTCTCGTGGTTTCTAGTTGCAGCGACGCCTAAGTTGTCAACTGCATTTGCAATTTGACTTGTCTCCGCTTTTCCCTTCTCCCTCTATATGTACATCTCTCTCTCTCTCTCTCTGTCTCTGTTTTGTGGGCTAAGGAAGCCGCCAAGTAAATTGTTTACAGCGATTTCAATAAATAAACCGCAAAAGAAATATGATGACACTATTGAAAATCGCTTATGCTTTGCACAGTTTGCGCTTTAAATGGGTTCAAGGCATTTTATGTAACCGATTTAGCCGATTTTTCAAGTATTTTATTGCTTCGATTTTGCTGTAGGACAATTTTTAAACCTTTAACTTGAAATCTTAAATAGTAACTGATAGAATTTTATCTTTAAATTCAAATTTATATTTCTCTACATAAACCTTTCCTTAACTACAGTTCCTCTTTAAAGTTATATTCTTTTATCATTTCAACAGATTAAAATTCGACTTTAATCTGTGTTAAATGTTATTAGAATAACGACGACGGCGTATACGTAATTTGTATAGAGAAAACATTGTCACAAGCGAAAAGCTTATAATTGAAATATGTTTTTGCAACAAATCGCATTGTATGAATGGAAACGTTTTCAGTTTCAGCGCTTAGCCTTAGTTTTTTTTTGTTGCTCGGGCAACTGTCTGAATAGAATGAAAAGTATCTGTGGGATACACAAAGAACAAAGTAAAAACATCACGCGGACTTGACTCACTTGCCGCTCAACTCGCCAGATGCAATGGCAAAAACTACTGCATTGTTGCTGTTGTTGTTGTTGTTGTTGTTTATGTGACTAGTTTTTCGTTGAGCCCTTTGTGCTATACTCTTGTTTAACAGGGTATTTCGATTCAATTGTGAAATGTGATATCTTATAACATGAAGTTGTATTATTGATCAAGCAATTGAGATTCTAGCTTATGCCTGGGTCGAATTTAAATGGATTGGATTATAATAACATACAATTTCCAAAGAGCTCTAAACTTAGATTATTAAATACTCAACAGTAATGCGCTCAACATAAGAGTTTCTCAAGATACTAAGCATATCTAACGAATAATAACTTTATTTCCTTTATTTTCAGCTGTGATCAGTTTGGAAATCATTTCGCAAGAGCATCGTAACTTCGTCATAGCTTAGATATTGCGATTCTTTCGTTCATGTGTTTTCTTTTTTAGTGTATTTGTGCTATGAGCACAGAGAAATCGCCGCCATTGCTGCCGAGTCGTGGCGTTGATAATGGCGATGACGTTGTTGCTATGGCGGCAACAGCGCCTCTTCTCTTAGTACAGTCATAGACGAGAGAGAGAGAGAGAGATGGAAAGACGTGGTACAGAAAGGGGCACTTAATATCGTCTGTTTTGCCGCATCCATAAACTACAAAATTCCTTTTAAAGCGTAAAATGCATTCAATAGATACACACACAGACTAAGAGAGAGAGAGAGAGAGAGAGAAGAGCAAGGCATGAAGACTAAAAAAAGAAGAAGAAGAAGAAAGGGGGGAACGAAGAAAATATATAGATACAGCTAAACGAAGCTGTATCTGTGCATTTGTGTATCTGTGCTAGTTGCATTGGCATTGGAGCTCATAATATTTACTTGAAATTCAATTTGCAAAGATATCTTACGCGAGACTCGTTTGTTTGCCCAAAGTTTCAATTGTTTGTTTGCTTATTTCCGTTTGTTGTTTTTGTTTTTTTTTTTTGTTGTCATATGACGCGTTAGTTTTTGATTGATTTTATTGTTTGCTGCTGATGCAAAAGCATGAAAGCATGAAAAAATTGTTAAATAAATTCTAAAAAACTTTGAAATATTTGTACACATCCTCCGCCATTTTGTTGTCGATTCATTTCTTAGAAATGGCGGGGCAACAACAACTTTAACAGCCTCAAAATGCTGGCCATAATTTTGGATCGTTTAAGCTGCATGCACTTTGCAAATTGTCGAGGGGGGCGGGGAGGGTGGGTGGGTACACTCACCTGCACTTTCTGCACATTTCCGGCTTTGTCATCAATAAACCAACAAGCCTTAACCATAATCCCTGCTCGACGCACTCACTGGCCATTAGCAGCTGGCAGTTTTTCAGTTCAGTTCAGATCCCATCTGCATTTAATTGTTGGCAAATGGCTATAAGCCCAACGAACATTGCAAGAACTAATGGAGGCTAACTGCATCCTTAGCTCGCTTCACTGACTTCCGCATGTGTCTCTCCTTTTACGAAGTTGACCAAGGGCTAACATTGATAAAGTCAGCGTTATTAGAGCATAACGTTAAATTGGACAGTTGCCTTAGGGGAAATGTCTTTAATTTGTTTGCCGGCGAACCGGTGAAAAAACCTCAATAATACATTTTATTCATCAATTTGTTTAAGTTTAAAGTTTTAATAAGAAAAATTAATAAATGCAATCAGATTATAGACAAAACTTCAAACAATCAGATCAGTTTTAAGGGAAGTTATGATGAAAGTCTTTTCAGGTTATATTTTTATCAAACAGCATTGAAAAATTGCGTCGTTAGATGACTTTTTAGTTTATGACTAACTAAGAGTAAGTAAATGACAGACATAGAGCGAGCGAGAGACAGACAGAGAGAGTGAGTGAGAGAGAAGAAAAATATTCTATCCGAACAAGTTGCAAATTGCAAATGCATTGTAATGATTGTCATCCGTTCGTTCATTTAAATTATGTCACACACTCCCATACTTTGTGACACACATTCACACACACACACCTACACACCCACAGATGAAACAACTGCTTCTGATTAGTAATAGCAAAATGCCCCCCTCCTTCAATACAACACGCCCCCTTTTGCCCATTCCATATACCATATCAACCAACGCACGCTTTGTTTCCGTTTCTATTGAATGCGACACCCTACTCAAAATGAATTCCCCTACCCCATTCACAACGGCCCCTCCTCCTAGGTTACTTTTCTGTTTGTGTTTTGTAGTAGCTGACCAATCAAAATTGAGCGATGTTCTGCGTTAAATTTGGTCACGCTGTTCTTTTTATGGCCTTTTAGCATTTTTATGGGCAGAATAAAAAGAACATTAGTTTATATAGAGGAAATCAATTGAGAAGATATTTCGATCTGTAGATTTGCTAAGTTAAATGCTTTGTTCGTTTCAGTTAACTTAAAGACAGATCTTAAGTCAAATAAGAAAAGAAATGTGATTTTTATTCTCCCTAATTCTTTAATTGGTATGAAATATGGTATGTACCCTATCCAAAACTTGCGTCATAAAATCCATCTTATCATAACAAATTTATCCTTATTTAACTGTATCTTCTTCTATGATAATGGATTTAAAATGAGCTTTAAATAAACACAACTTCAAGACGAGCTCAGCTTGCTTAGCTAAGTATCTCTTTACTTTAGTTTCGTCATACAAACTGCTCTCCTCTCTCTCTTTTTCGCTCTCGTTCGCTCATTTTTCTGTAATTCCCCAGTTTATGCAAAATGGCCGTCAATCGGTTTGTTACTTTTGTTAAATATTTGTTCGCATTTTGTTGCTAAGGCATCGGAGCTGTTTATGTTTGACGCTTGCTTGCTTGTTGTTGTTGCTGTGCTACTTTATTTTTCGTTGTTTTTTCGCCTTAATTTTTGTACACTCATTAATTTCAATTTACTATTTGAATAGTTTGCTTTGCTGTAAATGCTGTGCTCGCCATTTTTATTGACGTCGCGACATCTAATTTAAATTTAGTAACATTTTTGCTGTTTTACTTTTTTTGCTATTAGTTTCAATTTGTATTTTGTTCCTTCGATATAGTTGCTGTCATCAAATGATACATATTTTAACTAATGAATCTTAATTGTTGCGACATTAAAGCGTCATTACAAACAACATCCGTACATAAACAGTTATTAGATATTTCGTAGTTAATGTGAAATTCCATCAAAAGATATTATAATGAACTAGTCTTAGCCCGAAACATCTTTGTTCAACAGTTAAGTATGATTATTGATACTTAAATCCAGTAAAAATTCATCGAAATCAAATTTTTCTTTCTTTTTCTCATATACTTTTCACAAAGATCGCTGCCCATCAAATTTTATCATCCGATTTTTGGCCTTTCGTTGCACCCGCTGCTGATAAGTTTCTTATAATAATCATGCCACATAAATTGGTTGAGGTGCTCACTTATGTGCAATCTTTTTGCCGCACCATGCTCTTCTGCAAAAATCCCATAAAAATCAACAGATTTTTGTCTTTAAAATTGCTTACCAAATTATAGTTTGGTGAGGTTACAGTCTCTCTGCCTCTCCTCTCTCTCTCTTTCTTTCTTTCTCTTTCTTTCACCCCCTTTTCTTTCTTGTGCTGTTTCGCTGCATAACGGTAAAGCTAATTTATGCCACAACTTTTGAGGAATTACTGCAAAAGCGCAAAGGCGGAAGTTGCTGCTGTGGCTGCTGCTGTTGCTGTCCGAGAAGCCAATTGAATGCAACAACAACAAGTGGCATGTTGCATTTTGCACGTTGCAAGTGAAGGCTAGTGAAGGGGCAAATGCCGTTGGCCAGCAGCTGCAAAATGCCCAACTCTTTCATATCAATGAGTAAACCAGTTTATATTTTCTGGTATTCCTTCTTCTTTTTTTGGGGGGTCGCACGAGGCGTATGCGTAATTAGATTTGTGTTTGTGTTTGGGGTTCGGTTACTAATTGGACAAACGCTTCAGCGCATTGCACTTCAGGGGGAAAAGAATTAAACAGAAACTTTCTAAAAAGAGAGGCGACATGAAATAACTGACAGACTTAAAAATACCCTTGATAATTGTATATGAATATCATTTTAGAAAGAGTATTAGCTTAAGAGTTTGAAGTGGTTGAAATTGTAGATTTTAGTTGCAAGTTCATAAAGTAAGAAAACCTGTAAAGTAAGAAAATCATGGAAATTATTGAGGATACAATTGGAACTTTCTAGTATTTTGAAGAATTTTGTTTCATTAAAAGGCTTAATCAAACAGCTGTTTTCTATACAACGAAGTCAGAGCCAGAGCCTGCAATACGATTCAGTCAAAACCCATTCCATATTACGAATTTCTCTATAACAAAGTTTTCTTGTCCCCTTAAGATTCGTTATATGAAGTTAGACTGTATATCATTCTTCATCCTTAGCTTATTGCAGGGAATCGTTAGTCAGTGTTGGACAAGATGGAAAAAAAAAAGAAATGAAAGAAGTTAATTCTGGTTTATAACAACGTTCACTGATCCTCAAATGACATTGGCATTCGAGTGTATCTTCTTTTGCCACATATCGTCGCGTCTCGAAGGGGTGCCACAGCATTGTTGTTGTATTTTGCACACGATGACGTTGCATTTAAGCGCTATTCTGTTCTTTTTTTTCGTGCAACCGTCAATAAACGAGTTTTGTACTTTGCGGCCTCGTGTCCCTTGCCTCTGGCGGAGGCATGCAGCATTGCCCAAGCCACGCTCTATTGGAGTTGCAAAAGCACAGAGACAGGGTGGCGATGGGGAGCGGGCTCGTGGTAGTGGGGGGGGGGAGGGGGAACGGTATGTTTCGAGTTTGGTTTCGACTTTGGTTCGTCTACCTTGTCTTTCTAGTTGGCCTTTGTATTTTTGTGCTGTTGTGTTGCCATGTTGCATAGGATTTTGAACCCGTTTCTGTGTAGTCATGCTGACCCCCCTGCACCCCTGCTCCCGCTTGCCACTTAGTGCTGCACTCCATGTGGCGGCGTCCATAACCTAACCTAACTCTTTTTGTTAGCCTCTCAATAGCAACGACGAGATGAAATAGCGTGCGGTTAACGTTTTGTTAACTCTTTTTGCTGGCTTTTTTTGCATTCTTTTGTATTGAATGCTAAGCGTTTGTTACTCGTGTTTTGACCTTTTTTTTATTTTTAAATAGATAAATGCTTTTGTTAAGATTAATTGTTATCGCTTTAGTTGTTTCTCGATTGTTGTTAAAGTGTTAATTGTATAATTCATGTGATAGCAAATAATAAGCAAATTTTGTTTAGTTGTGGATCGATTTAAAATTGATCAAAATCCTCGAATAAAAGAGATATGTATATTGAAAGTTACTAATAAATGCGCCCAAACTATTTTGATTGTATGGCAACGCTAGACCTGAATCTGAAGGAGGCCACAAATCAAGTGTAAAGTTTGCGGCTCACCTTTGTTTTGAGGCTGAAAAGAAGTTTTAGTGTCAGCTTAAGTGATGCTTTTGCTTCCTCATCCGCTTGAGTGAGATATGCTCTCTTAATGAAAATAATTGCATTTCTTTGCATAATTTATGAGCTCACCCACACACACACACAAACACACATACAAACTCATAACTCATTGAGGCTAAAGGGCCTACAAGAACATTCTTGTGCTTAAGCTCTGCTTTCGCTCGCTTGCTCTCTCTCTTTCTCTCCCTCTCTCTCGTCTGTCAGTAGCGTTTGCTTTAGTTATGCGAGTAATTTGTGGCACATGTGTGGGTGTCAGTCGTCAGCTCTGTGGCATTGCACAGTTGCAAAGCAGCGTAAAATGCAATCACCAACAATGAAATATTACAAACAGCAGCAGCAACAGCAACGCTAACAACAACGTGAGCTTGCGTATTTCCTGTGTGTGAATGAAAAGCAGCAGGGCAGGCGGCAGGCAGGCAGGCAACAACAACAAACAAATCGAGTGCAAAATTCACTTTGTCGAATATTCTGCAATCAAGCAAAGAGAGCATGAAGCTTGCCAAAAAAAAAGCCAAATAAGAGAGCGCCAAAGCAGAGAGGGGTAAAGCTTTTGTTTGGCGCTCTCTTTTACGTTTGTTGTCTGTCTCCAGCTACTCTCTGCTGTGCTGTGCTTTGCTCTGCACGTTGCGTGTCATTGACCTTTGAAATTGCATTGCATGTGGCTTCGGTTATGTGCGCTGGCTGCTGATGCCGTTGTGCTGCCTTTTTGCTCTGCTTTGCTTTTGCTACGTCATTCTACGTTATTTCGCATTGCCCACATGCCCTGGCTGTCTGCGTCTGTGTCTGCTGTTTCTGCTTCTGCCAGCCTTCCTTTCGCATTGTGACTTCGTCATCAAGCTCTTGTCCGTGTAACAGTGTTGCCCACTTTCAAGCTGATGCAAAACAGGGCAAGCTACAAGTTAATTTTGAAAAAGCCAAAGAAATACAATTATTTTTAAAGGATTAATTTTTTCTCTCTTTAATGCAGAATTTTTGGTATACATTTTACTTTTAATACTAAATATTCCAAGGTTTATGTACGCCAAAAGCAGCTTTAATTTCTGCAGCTATAATTACTGTAGCCAAAAACGTCTGAAGTGTGCAACACTGCTCGACACACATATACACACACACACTCATACGCACACAGCTCGGAGGAAGACACGTGTATTTGTTTGTGTGCTTTGCCATAACATAAAATTATATTAAGGCAACTGAAGCACAAAAAAAAAGAAGAAAAAACCGAGCGCTGCTTATCTGCCACCCGCTGCCTCCCCTCTACGCCATCTACACCACTTTTGCTTCTGCTTCTGCTGCAGATGCTGATGCTGATGCTGATGCTCCATTGTGTCTTGCAAGTTATTTTAATATCTTCTTCGTGGCGCATTCAATATCTTGCGCTTTTCTTTTTTTTTTTTAAGCTGTTTTTTTTTTCTTTTCGATAATCGCTCGATAGCAAAAGTTTTGCTGGGCCATGCGAGCGGGCAGGCAATTACTTCTTGGATGGGCGACAAGACTACTCTGCGCCTGAGATTCTCTCCAAGTCGCATTGTCTGTGTGGGCAAAAAAAAAAAAAAAAAGTAGCAGCCGTAGCAGAAAGAAGAAGTTCATTGAACGCCGCCTCGCCGCCTCGCAGACATAAAGCAAACTCAATAAACGAAGAACGTACAGCGCACAAATAAACAGCAGCCAATAAGAAAACCCGAATGCGCAGATACAAATCGCAACCGGGCAAAAGCACAAGAAGATGCAGAGGACCCAACGCATGACAGACAACACACACACACACACACACACACGAGACACACAACACGCATGCAGCAGAAACAGCAACAGAAACAGAAAACACACACGAGTCAAACCGAAACAAAAGGCAACAAAACAAAAAAAAATTATATACTAACAGGAAAAATAATAAAAAGAGACCCTAGTAGGGAACTTGCTACCAAGCACACACACGCACACACACGCACACACATGCAATGCGTTGATATTAAGCATGATTAGCACAGTTGTTGATGTGCCATAAAAACCGATTCGATCGCCGTATAACAGGTGTCTAAAAACACTTAAATAACGTTAAGAAACAAACTGGTTTTTCAGTGCAGAATTACTTAAAAAGAGAATGTTAATTTAAATAACAAAATAATAATAAAGAATGCTTAGAATGAGCTATAAAAAAATAGCTTAAAAAGTTCTTGAGAAAGTTAATTAAGGATCGCATAAGAACCAACAACTTTAGTTTTTCCCTAACAAAAATACCATCAAAAAAACCCATAAGAGAAGCATCTCCTTTCTAAAAACAGTCGAACTTCCATATAACGAACTTCCGTATAACGAATTTTCTATGCAACGAAGTCAAAAAGCAGAGCCCTGCAATACGATTCAGTCAAAAACTCATTCTATACAACGAATTTTCTCCATAACGAAGTTTTTTCTTGTCCCTTTGAGATTCGTTATATGGAAGTTTGACTGTATTAAAATGAGACAATTTCTTTTCGTTTTAAGAGTTCCTGAAATGATCGTTACGAAACTAGCAAATTAGTCTGAAGACTAAACTTAAGGCAATCAATTGGTATTTATTTACATACATACATCTGTAAGTCAATCAAAAGTTAATCGGTTAACCGACTCTTAAATACAAGCACACACACAAACCACATATTAAGTGAAAATCACAACACACCCACACACAAACAGCATTGGGAAGGAAGCACATTATGATTTAATTGCACAAAAGGCCGGGGCGGCAATATTGTGCAATTTTGCAAAGTAACAAAAGAGCAGTCATAACAAGAGGCAAATGACTGGCCAGACTCGGACACAGACCTACTACTATAGTCGTCGAAGATGAGCGTAAAGGGGGGGAGGAGTGCGCAAACACAAAAAAAAAGGAGCAGTCGCATACGAAATTTTGGCAAAGGCGAAAAGGAAAGAGCGTGAAGCGTGATGAGAAAGAGCGAAGCCATGACGCGACGCGACGCGACGCAACACAACCATGACCCACACCAACAAACAGGAAGCGAAACGACAAAATAAACACCAAAACAGCTTTTTGCCAAAGAACCAGCAACTGTAATAAAAATACTACATGCAAACGTCAGTGTGTGAGTGACAGAGTGAAGTAGAGAGTGGGGGGAAGAGCGGTAAAGAGAGAGAGAATGAGTGCAAGCAGAGCGAAGTCATTTACTCGCTTCAACGCCAAATTTCAATTACAATTACCAACACGGCGACAACAAGAGCAAGGTTGCCATACTGCTATTTGGTACAAGTGTACCAAAACTGGTACATTGCTTTGTACCTCACTTTAAAACTTGTACATTTTGTTGGCATTTGTAGGTTCTCGTATATCAACAATGAAAAATGGAAAGTAAAAAAATATTTCAATATCAAATGATTAAATGTACACGAAAACCATTTAATTTATATATTTAGTTTCAATATTTTGGTACACTGTAAGTCTGCAAAAAGGCAACCGTGGACCAAAGTGCCAAAGTGCTAAAAAAAAAAAAGTGACGTAGCCAAATATGCAAAAAGGTCGAAGAATGAGAGCATGTAGTAAGGGTAAGGGGGCGTACGGGAGAATGGGAGGCGTGGCAATGCAGCTTAGTGTGAATGAAGCATAAACTACGGGCCGGGCACATAGCAGCACAAGCAGTGTAAGTGGCAGAAGAAGAAGAAGAAGCCGAAGCCGAAAAAAAACCGTCGCCCAGACCCAGCCAGACACACAATCATACGCGTAGATATGTATATGTGTATGTATGTGTGTGTGTGTGTGTGTACATATGGCTATTAAAAATGGCTGCTAACATGGCTGCGAACATGGAATTCAGGCAGCGCAACAGACAGAGACGAGAAACACACAAACTCCAGCAGCAACAGCAGCAGGCAGGCAGGCAGCATTTAAATGGGAGCAGTGGCAGCAAAGAGTAGCAAGGCAACCATCAGAAGCAGCAGCAGCAGCAGCAGCAGCAATAGCTCCAATGCTCCAGCACGAATGAAGTTGCAAAACAGAACGCGCAAAGGTTAATCAACTCTGCGTTTGGCATTGCCTTTTGCCCACAACTTCCCAACTCGCCAACTGGGGATTTTTCAAATGGCAAAAGAGTCGCTCGCTCGTTCGCTCGCTCGAATCCACGCCAAACACACAACTCCCAACGTCTCCGCAACGCCGCAGCATGTTGTGTGTGTTGTCTGTGGCTCCACCGAGCGAGCGAACAAGAAAAAGGAGTAGGCAATATGCACAAACAACAGCAACAACAGCAACAACAACAACAAACGGCATCTAATTGAATTGCTTGCATGCGCCGCTTATCTCTGTGTGTGTGTGTGTGTGTTCGTCCCATGACAATGGCATTGAAAGAGCAGCGTGCAATCAAACGTTAAAATGAGCAGCAACACAGATAGTAAGAGAGAGAAAGAGAGAGAGTGAGAGCGCAATGCAGCGAGCTTAAGAGAGCGCGCTTGCAAATGGCGTATTGCATAATTTTGTGCACTCGAGCTTTGTGTAGGTGCCAAATGTGCTAGTGTGTGTGTGTGTTTGTGTGTGTTTGTGACATTGGAGTTTTTTCTTTCTTTTTTAATGCAGTAGTGCATTTGGCCTTGGTATTTAAAGCTTGGCGTTGAGTAGGGAACATTGCCTCAAGGGATTGAATTGACTGAAACTGATTTGAAAATAAAGAAAAAAGCTATTTAAGCTACTTTATTAAATAAAATTTTAAGTGGGAAGCAAAACTATCTTTTCGAAAAGATTTAATTTCATTTGCTGCACAAATTTTTCAACACCAGCTGCGATGTCCGCAAAATGCCAAGCACCAAAAATAAATCGGTTAGAGAATCAAGATGCATATTTAAATGACCAGCAGGCAAATACACACACACACACACACACTGACGCCATTAAAAATGAAAATTAATAGCCTCGAGTTCATTTTTCATGCAAACATTTCCACATGATTGCGCGCCATCGAATCGAAATCGTTGATTAATGTGCAAATAAATGAATTTCCCCATACAGATGCATTATTTGCATAACGTTGACTATAACTTTCCAATTATTAAATTTCATTTGCATAAATCACTGTACATAAATATACCTGGCGTATACTTAATATAAATATTCACATTTTCCGACCAACTCTTATCATTGACCTAAAACAAATCCCTAAATAATTGCAGCTTATATTTAAGTGCAAGGCGGGTTAAATAAAAATCAAAGCACAACAAAAAAGTAAACAAATATCAACTAAGAGCGCAACTCAAATATATAAGAGCACTAGAGAGAGAGAGAAGAAGAGAGCGCAAGTGAATGAGAGCTTTGTCTGCACTACAGGGGAAATGGCAATGCAAAGCTCTCGCTGTCGAAGTCGCTGCCGCTGCCACTGCCACTGTTGACTGAGCCGGTTACCGGTTTTATTTTTTTGTTGCGCGCGACGTCAGCGTCAGCAACATAAGTAGGAAGGAAACGAGAAAGCGCTGACGTCGCTGCCGCTAGACAGTTGTTGTTGGCTGTGTGAATATTGTTGAGGCAGGTCCTGGCTATAATAGTAGGTACAGCCAACGAACTGTGCGCTCAGACACAACGCGACGTTTGTTTTACGTGTGTGCGTGTGTGTTAGTGTGTGTGCTGCTGCCACCAATGGGTGAAGACGTAGCAGCATTTTGGCAACGTCTCGCTGTTGTACAACAAATACAACATCAGCGAACAGCAGGCACAACAAACATCAGCAACATATAGCCAAAACATGCACGATAGATACAGAGACACATACACACACATACACAACACATAGCCTACGCTCAGCAGACCGCGCTGTTCGCTGCAACTGCGCTGCCTTGTCGCATTTCAAAGTTTTGAGTTTTGTTGTTTCGAGCATTTGGCGTTCAGGAAGCGCAACGCCAAGTTGCCCAAAAACTAGCAAAACTAAAGCTATGTTAAATATACATATACATATATGTATCTGTGCTCAGATTTTTTAGTGCAGTTTCTTTGCTGCACATTGAATTGCAGCTTGCAACAACAACAACAACAAGAGGCTTACGTGGCCAAAGAAAATCTATTATGAGTTTTGGCTAAAATAAAACGTTTCCAAACAAAGACAAAGATGCTGCGAATATTGGTAATCAAAACTAAAAATACATTTCTTTCTTTACATTTGCAGTTGCAACACGAGGCACGACGCAAATGGAAACGGAAATAAAGCAATTTCATCAAGTATTCCGACAAACGCAGTAAAATTCAATATTCATTCAGTTTCGTATTATTAAACGTTCTGTTTCTTTCAGTCACGCTACATAAAGGATGCGAAAAGTGATTTCACAATATTGCCAAATGGCAAGAACATATACGACAAAAACATTGTAATCAAATAATGAGAAATGGTGCATACTTACATATGGACCATTAACAGAAACCCGTAAATCCGAACTTGTGCTGTTTTATATCTGTTACAAGACCGGCATTATGGGAGTCTGTCAATGCAAACAACTGGTTTTTGGCAACAAAAGAACAATTTCAAACATCAAGAAAGGCAACAAAAAGCACAGACAAAACAAAGAAATATACAACGTTAACTCGAAACATTAAGAAAAAACAATAACAAAATACTTCAAATAATTATAAAAACAACATCAACTAAAAACTTATTAAAGGCTTATAGATTCATGTTAAAAGCATTAAAAAATAATACTAAAGAAAAATATATAAATCTCTTAGTCAGAGACATAACTTTCTCGAGTCAAGCATAAATCTCCAATAACAAAATGTTTATAGAATCACAAAAAATATAAAAATCACAAAAAATTTAAAATGCTGAAAACAAACGACTTTAAAATACAAAATGCTATAAAAAAATAACTAACAAGCTTATAAAAACAAAAATAATATATGAACATAAAATTAAGAAAAGAAAATATGTTTAATTTATGATCATAACCTTCTAAACCATATTTATAAAAGTTTTAACATTAATTTATATGCTTTTATCAAAACAAAAATAATCATCTCTTGTGCTGGACCAAAGATTATTATTAATTTGCAAGCATTTTAAATTTCACAATATTTTGTTGCATTTTTAAACAAATAACAAATCAAACTTTAGACCAAAGACTAAAATTGGTAATTCTAAGGCCCAGTTTTTGTATATTTTATATAACCTTCTCTTTTTTGCTTTGTTTTATTTGGTTTTTATTTTGCCAAATCTAAAAAACAACTGAATATCCCAAAACCTAAACCAGCAAAGCAAAAAGGACTACACCAAGGACCTTTTTCTCTCTGGCAAATTGAGGTAGTAGGTTGTATAGTAGTAACTAGCAAGCATACTATACAGCGTGCTAGCTTTCTTTGCTTGACTATAAGCCACAAAAGAAAACAAATCTCCCCCACCCCAAAACACACATTGAAACAACCAAAAAAACCCAGCCATACAATGTGTGTGTGTGTTAAAGTGTTTTATTCAAAAAGATATACTTATCATAAAGCGATCTCATATGAAAATTCATTGCATATTATACATACATTGGTATTAGTGACATGTGCAAATGTTTGTATGGCTGATTCCCTGAGACCCTAACTTGTGACTTTTAATACCAGTTTCACAAGTTTTGATCTCCGGTATTGGACGCAAACTTGCTGATGTTAGTTAAAGGAACATACATACATATATGACGAAAGCACATCAGGTTGGACAATTCATTAAGGGTCTGGGTAAAGAAATCTATTTGATTACATCTTGAACTAATATTGTAAGGCTTAAACGCATAATTTATTTAGCAAACTGAAAAGATGATGAAATTCGAGAGAAAGCCAGCAGACTGATGAGCATTCTATCTCCTACTGTGTTATGTAAGCATTTATATCCTTGTTTACTTAACAGATCTTCATAATTCTTATTAACAAACATTTTCTATCTTTTCAGTTCAAACTAATTGTCACTGCCATCATATACAAAACCAACTACCATATATAAATTGAACTTATTGAGAAACATTTATTGTAAGAACTCAAAAAGTTGAGTTATCTGATACCAATTACACAACAAAGGATTATATAATAAAGCTTATGTAAAAAACTACGTTTAAATTCTAATTTGGAGATGTGTGAATAGTGTGAAAAGTTTAAATGTGTGAGCTGGAACAATTTCATTGTCCCTTTTTGATACAATAGTTGCGTAGAGCTTATACAAAAAATGTAGATTAAGTAAGTGAAGTTGTTTGATTTATTATCTAAAGACCGGCTTCACTGATGCGTGCACTTGTTGTCCTTGGATTTCTTTTTACGATCTTCACTTGAATTCGATCGGCGTGTACCTTGAATTGGCATATAAGGTGGCGTGGGGCTGGAGCTTTGATCTGCGATGTGAGAGACACAATTTTATATATTAGTACCAATAGCAATTGATTCGAATGGATGCTTTAAATACATATATACCAAAGTTGCTGGATTTGGAGTATTTCATGTGTGGCGAGACATCATGGCCGCTGGACAATGTGCTGTCATGGGAACCAGCCTCCGATCCATAGTGCTCCGAACTAAATGAAATGAATTTTTACTATGATTCTTTTATGTATTAAATTTAGTGACTTACCGCGTCATGGAATTATGTTGCTGCACAGTCTCTGCAGCCAAATGCAATGAGATGGGTCGCGGTCCATGTCCAGCTAGACGACAACTGTCCACAGGCAGTGTGTAGATATCATCCTCGCCACGTGTTAAGCTACTCGCAGCAGCTGCTGCCTGTCGCTGTTGCCGCTGCATAGAACCATGTGTCGAGGAGCTGCTATCCCGGGTTAGACTACCATTGGTTAGGAGCCCGTTGGGCTGACGCTGTTCGCGACTGCTGTTGAGCACATCAATGGGATTGGAATAGGCCTCGACATCGATATCAACTGGCGTTTGTGACGACGACGACATGCAGTCTTGCGGCAGTGGCAGCAATGGCCCGCAATGTGAACCATTTGTGCCGCACAGTAAACCATTTACTCCATTAGCGCCAGTGACCTCCTTTTGTTGTTGCGATTTGCGTAGGCGCGCCTTCTCCTTGGCACGTTTTATTTTAGCCTTTTCCTAGATTAGATTCAACATTGAAATGATTTTGTTAATTGATCAGATATCGAATTTATATTTGTAATGTAAGTAAACAAATGCTTGAATTGTGCTTTAACTAGTCGGAAAAATGAAAATATTAAGACTTATAAGAAGTAAGATGAGGAAAACAAATAAAAATGTATAATATAACGAACGTATACTTAATATTTGCAATGCAACTTTAACTTAACAACTTATGAACTTCATCGAATCAAGCCTTATGATGTGAACAGTACTTAAACTCTTCTTTTCATGAAGAAATGCACATGCAAAAGTTCGTTATAAATGCCAGATACTTTAACTGTGTTGAACATGATAAATCATAGCTTGATTAATGTATTTTCAGCATCATCAAACATTCTACTCAATATTCAAATAGTTTTACCTTAACTGAAGAAATTTTGTGTTTCCTCAACTTAAATATATTTTTGCCATACTGTGTATAAAATATTAGATAAAAGATCAGTTGAATAGGCCCAAAAATAAACTATAAGCTATCTGGCACTAAAATTAAATTCAGGAAGATTATTTAACTCACGCGTTCTTGCAGCATTTTGGCTAGTTCTTTGTCCTGTGCTTCAATGGCCAACAGGCGATCACGTTGCTCTTGTCGCACGCTATCCTTGCTCTCAATTTCCTGCAGACGACGTGCCAGCAACTGCAATTTATTACAAATATTAATAATTTCGTAAAATGAATAAAAATATTAGCTAAGACTGCACCTCATCTTTCTGCTCCTGTTTGATCTTCTTGCTCATCTCGTGTATCTCCTCGGGTGGCACTCCAATTTCACGCAGACTCGCATAATCACATGGATCCACATACAGTTCGATATCATCCGCATGCTGTTGCATATGACGTTCGGCTGCTTTGGAGTTGCCTAACGCAAAGTTGCCCACCATTTGATCGTACTTCTCCGGTGATAGTTTCTGAAATTTGGGTTCAGAACGAAGTAAGTTTTCGTTTGATGCAGAACGCTGTGGTGGCATTGCTGTAGCATCGACAACAGTGGCTGCTGTCGCAGCTGTTGCTGCCGATATGCTTTTGTTGCGTATGCTGTCAGCAACGTCTGCATAATCCACCAGCTCATCGATGTCAGCTGCATGATTAGGTGCTGTGTGCTGGGATGATAAAGTGGTGCTGGATGTGGTGCTTATGTTCAACGGTGCAAGGCGACGTGCTGATTGATGTGCTTGTTGGTAACGTGACTGTTGTTGTTGCTGATATTTTTGCTGTGGCGATGATGATGATGATGATGATGACGTGAGCTCAACATCACTCACCAACAGCTGATTGTGTGTGTTTTGTGTGCTGTTGTTGTGTTTACTATTGGATGTTGCTATTGCTACTGGCATATCAACAATATTTGGTATAAGCGATAGTCCTACATAATTGTCTGTTTGTGAAAAGTGTTGCTGCTGCTGATATCTAGCTTGCTGTGAAGTGCTTGGCTCAAGGCTGCCATTGTTGTTGGATGGTTTTTGTTGCAGTTGCTGTCGTATACTTGCTTTTGCTGGTCGTGGTGGTGGACGGCTTTTCTCTCTTGTTGCTGGCGGTGGAACGGGCGGCAGATTTACATAGATTTCCTGCAATTGTGAATGTTTGAGATTATTTCTTGCCACACTTATTTAGCTGTCGCCACACGACCCACCTGCATTTTCTGTGCAATTAGTTCACTTTGCTGTAGCTCCTGTTGCTGTTGTTCCTGCAGATCCCGCTCAAGCTTATCGGCAATTTCTTTGGCAACGCGTTTATCATGCTCCTCTCTGTTAGAAGAAGAAAAAAGATTAAAGTTAGCAGACAAAGACTGCAGGTATTATATAAAATGTTTACTGTTCTGTTAGGCGTCTACGGTAGGCCTCCACTTGACGCTGTGCCTGCTCCGTTTCCTTAATTTGCTCATGCATAGCCGTGGGGAAATCTTCGCGTACCACCGCATTCCTATAACGATTGCCCTTGTAAAAGTCGTTAACTGCAGCAACGAGAATAAAAAACAAAGATTAAACATAAAACAAAAATGCAATCTAATGTTATGACAGGAACTTACTCTCCTGGGACTGCAGCTTGTAGGCCAGAGCGCCGTCCTCACGCACGAGCCATTCCTTGCAAACTGAAAGAAAGAGAGAACAGAAACATAAGTTTTTGGCCTTTAATCACATTTTGATGGGTTTAAGCCATAAAGTGGCAGCTTCTCCAACTTGATTACAAGTCATCAAGTTATTAAACGAACACCAGCTCTCTGCGCAGTCACTAAGCCTATCAAATTACCCATTTCAGGCATCTAATGAAGCCCCGCATATTATAATCTTATGATTTCCACTTTTAAGATTTCGAAACGAGCAGAACTTATAACTCGATGAGTCACGTACAAAGTCTTCAGATTGCATGGAGAAGGAGGAGGTAAGCTTAAACAAAGGCATTCCATTGAGGATGCACATGCTCGATGCGTTACACGGAAATGCAGCTAAATAAATACAAACAACAACTTAACATGAATTTCAGAACGGAGCAAACCGCAGCGGATGTCAGCTTTTTGATCGATTTGTTGGAGTACTTAGATCTTTGTTTGTTGATAAGCGAAAGCGTGGTACATAAAAAACAAAAAATTCACTTTTAATTGTGTATGTCTAGAATTTTGTTTTGTTGATTGTCAGCTTATAAGACAAAGTGGAGGGAGTTGTTGTTGTTGTTGTTGTGTGTTCGTCTGTGGTTTCTTGTTGCTCGTCTCGTGTTCATGCCCCGACTGTCATTTATCATTAGTAGCGGAGCAGTTGGTAATTGGTTGCGTTCAAGGCAATCTCTTCTGCCTCTATAAACGAAAATTGTAAACTATGCTTGTGGCGGTTTTATAAAATGGAAAGTGCCAGACGAAAGTGGCAGCAAAGTGTGTTTATTTGACGCATCTGTTGCTTGCAACTGTGGCAAATAAAGCGCATCAAAAGAAAGTATATATTAGAAACGCATTAGAAGTCTTTAGCACAGTTTAAGTAAGTATCTTGAAGTATCTTAGTGCATGTTTATTTCACGATCTATATGCCATCACTCTGCGAAAATTAGATCGATATGTTTTACCGTTTTGCGCTGTGAGTTGAATGCAATCAGTGCGTCAATTGGGACAAAGATAGATATCAGATCAGATGAGGATTCTTTTAACTCAATTTATGTTTAAATATCAATCTCTACAGTTGCTTTTTATTCTGTCATTAAATAACGATTATGCCTGACAGCCATAGGCTTCTCTTTTTAATTTTGTAAATTACGAAACCATCATTTTGACATTTCTTTTACTTTATTTCTTTCCTATGAACGCTTACATATACAAACACATACACACAAACATTCACACTTGCATGCAATCGTGTTAATTTAAAGGTTCTTTGACTTTAAACTGTCAGTCGGCAATTAGTTGAACTCTGACTTGGGGAGACGACTTCGGTTTCTGCCGGTCATCATGCAATTAGAAAATACACAAGTTGCCACTAGTTGAATTATGTGTTGTTGCCGTTGCTCAATTAACTGCAATTTGCGGAAGTGCAAGTGCACCAAGAAGTTGCACAACGATTGAAGCAATAAGTGCTTCTACTTCGTCAGCCCCCATGCATCGAACAGAACAGGAAGTTTTGCAGCCATAATCAATTTAGCTGTTTGCTTTTGCATTTGATTTTCTCACTGCACAAAACTAAAAACAGAAACTGTATAAGTAGACTAAGTCTCCATGTGCTCGTAACTGTATCGGTGTATCTGTGTGCCTGCGCATAAGATTTCAACAAAATTGTATCTGCTGCTGTGCATAAACAAGAGCAAAAGTATCTTTTTTCATTTTTCTGCCCCCCATTCGATGTTGATGTTCGGCGTGATTGCTTCAGTTTTAAGTTCAGTTCAGCTCAGGTTGGAAACTCTACTCCTCAATCAACGTCTTGCACATTTCTGCTGACTTTGGCATACGTTTGCCTACACCCGCTTCCCCTTACCCACACTCCGCATATAATACCATTATTGGCATGTGTTTATTGTGCTTTCAGCATACATATAACTTACAAAGTCTTTGTGTGTTGTTCTTTCGTTTGCGCTTTGCTTTGGCTTTTGCTTTATAATTCTGAGCAAAAGCGCAGCTTTGCATACCCCGTTAAGTAGTGATGTGTCAAGGAGTGTATATTGGTTTTTAATAGCATTATTTCAACATATTTTAAGAATATTTTCACTAACATATTTAATTGTAATTTAATTTTTTAGTATTTTATTTTAACAAATTGGTTTGTTAAAGAGATTTCAACTATTTTTTCAACTATGGAATTTTTGTCAGCCTTCAGACAAGTCTTTTAATACATATATAAAAGGGTATCTTATAGTATGCTCCATTCTAGAACTCTTGCTGGTTGTTATGCACAACGGTTAGCGCATTAAAATGGTAAAAAAAATCAACCAACAAAATATGTAAGCTACACTTTGCCTTTGACTGGTCAGCAAATGTTGAAATTAACTTACTGTATTTTTATTATTTTTGTTCCCCTTTTGCCGTTAAATAAATTTTCCGTTGTGTTTTTGCTGTTTCATTTTACCATTAAGAATTGCAGGAAATGGGTAAAGCAGTTAAAAGTTATTGCAAATATGTCTAGAAGAATGAGTTGAAAATTCACAGTTGTTGGCCATAAACGACCTAAAGTGCATTTGACATCAGACATTTGAAATTCTTTCAATTTCCTGCTGTGTCACAAAAAAACAAAAACAAAAACTTATTGATAAGCAAGGTAGAAACTCATAATGACAGCTGTTTTATCTGATTCGTTTCGGTTGCGGACATGGAAAATGTATTGTGATTTATATATTTGCTTTGCCCCAACGGAACGGGTTTCTTTTTGTGAACCTCAACACACAAAAATTGTGACACCCATTGCAATGTGGGTCGCTGTCGCAGTTTATTGACTTGGCCAAAAAGCGTTCGGCGAACGGGTTAGTAAGTCAACGGAATACTTCTTTTTTCCACCAACTCATGCGTCACGCGAATTTAACAGGAATTTCATCTGCCACAAAAACATACATTCTTGATTTTTTTTAGGGCACAATCAGCTGATCGCTGCTGTTTTTTTTAGGCTGACAAACCAGGTTTGTGATATATGAACTACAAAGAAAATAACTCATTAGATTTAAGGTTAAGGAAACAGTTAGAAGCTGCACAAAAAGAGGCATTTGGCTTACAATCAATTTGTCTTTAAAGCCACATCAACCTGCCGTTGATTGTCAATGGCATTTCTTCTCCCCCATACACAAGAGACCTCAATTAACCTTCGTTGCGCATTCAATTTCGAATTTTCAGTTCACAGCATTTTCAGAAAACCGCCAACACTTTGAATGCGGTTCTCTCTTTTGTTTTAGCTGCCATCCTTTGTGTGTTGTGTGGCTTCCATCAATGATTTTTCCCAACTAACCTTTCTCTCTCGCTCTCTTTCTTGTCAGTGACAGTGTTGCCAGGTTTTGAGCGCCCGCATAAGCTAGATTCTGGGAAAAATAAGCTAGAACAAGCTAAAAAATGCTATAAAGTAAGCTATATCCAAATGCAAGAAAAAAATGCTTGTAATTCCCAACTGGTTTATGTTGTAGCCGATAGCTAACCCAGACGAATGCCTCGAACCATTGGCTGAATTCATCAGTAGTTGCTCTGCCCAATATAAGTTATCAAGAGCAGCAATCTATCGATAGTTATCGATAGTATTTCTTACCACCTGCCATCCACCTCCCACCCTCCCACCCCCCACCCCCCCTACCTTCAGGTCTGGTGAGGCGCTTGTAAACCACTTTATTTTCCTTCAATAAGACTGTAATGTGTTTGCTTGAAAAATTACTTTGTTTGGCTTGAATCCAACTGTTTAAGCTGCTACACATACCTAACCCAGGCAAATGCCTCGGTGTAGTAGTTCTCTGTGCTGTGTAGTGCTCTGCCCAACATAAGTTATCAAGAGCAGTTATCGATCGTGTTTCTTACCACCTACCCTCCCCCTTCCCCCTCTCCCCCCCTTCCCCTTACCTTCTGGTCTGCGGAGGCGCTTGTAAACTACTTTATTATCCTTCAATAAGACTGTAATGTGTTTGCTTCGAAACATTTGCTTATGTTTGGGCTTGCAATTCCCAACTGGTTTTAGTCGAAAACCATACCTTACCCAGACCAAAACCCTTGGACCATTGACGGTGTTCAGCAGTAGTTGCTGTGCCCAACTGAAGTATCAAGAGCAGTTATCGATCGTGTTTCTTACCACCTACCATCCCCCTTCCCCCTCTCACCTCCTCCCCTTCCCCTCTCAGCCATTTTCAAATATGCTAGATCTAGCCTGAAATAAGCTAGCCTGGCAACACTGCTTGTCACCCACAAGTGAGCAAGTTCAAAATTGTTGTCTATGCACGAATGGTTCGGTTTGGATCGCGTGAAAAGTTAGTTATACAACTAAATGGAATATGTAAAACATGAAAAACTTTATGCATATGCAAGACATCGTAAGTGTATGGAAAAATGAACGAAAAATCCAATTGGAAAGTCGTTTGTCCAGGCTGGAAAATGCATGTGAAGGCAGCACAAAGCTAAAGCAGGAAAAATGTTTTTGTCGACGCTGTTGTACTGCATTGCATTGAATTGATTAGCGGGTCTGAAAGTGGAAAAACCTGACTCAAGGTTGTTGAACATGCCACTCTGGCCAAGACGGCGAGAGGGAGGACACACAAACACACACACACATACACACCTAGTTGGTGCCACAAGCAGCAAACTCACACAAAAATGTTGCTGGCGACGCCGACGCGATGCGACGCAACGTTGCAACGTTGACTATTTGAATGTTGCAGCTGATGGATATACACACACAAACACACACTAATAGAAAATATGCAGTAAGGGCATAACAGACAAATACACTGAAGAACATTAAAAGTATTTATTTTAAACAAAGTAGAAATATTTAACATTTGAACAAGTTCATGAACGATTTTTAAAGATTTCTAAATTTATGTTTACTTTTGTTTCAACTTTTCTTTGTCTATTGTCTATTGTCTCGCAGTGTATGCACATGTGAGTCTTCAAGTTTGTGTGTGTGTGTGTGCGTGTGTGTTATTGTATTACCAAGCATTGACCTTAGCCATGGCCAAAGATGTTGATAAGCAGCAGCAGCAGCAGCCGCTTCAACCTCTGCAGGCATTTTTTTTTTTTTTTCGTTGTGGGAAGAATTTAGCTCATTATGCGGCAAAAACAATTTGAATGAATGTTGCTGCCGGTTTTTTGAAACGGGTTGCAGTGCAGTTTCATTGATTGATTGATTGATAGACTGATTGGCCAGTTTGAAAAACAATTCCTTGTCATTCTACCCGTATTTTAGGTAGAAACCAAAAAACCAAAGAAGATTGGCCATTAATTATGCATTCGAGTGTCGGTTTTGAGTTTAAAATTAGCGTACATTTTGGTGAATATTTATTTCATTTTTTTTTTTTGCCTTGTTTGAGGTTTTTATGGCATCATCTCAAGCGTTCAACACAAAGAAGGCCATTACTAACCAAGCTTAACTTTCTCCCAAATTTGACGCAAATATGAGTTTTCATTTGCAAACGAAGTGTGTGAGTTTTAGTCAGGTTAACTAGCTAAGATACTTAAAACGAGCAACTAGTTTACTTTACTTTCAGTTCTTCTTTGTTTACTAGAGCAGATGTTGTTGTAACAGCGTGTTAATTACTTGTTCTATATATATAAATTGTTGGTAAAACTATGCATAAATGAAACTTCATTGCCAATTTTTCTTTTTAACATTTCGTTTACATGCGAAAATAGATCGGATGGATGAATTTTGGAACTAATTGGGATAACCATAAACAAACATGCAACTCAATATTCACTTGACAGACTTTTTCTTGGATAAAAAACCCTTATTTTTAGGTTCAAAAATAATGTGAAAATAAATGCGCATCCATAAATGACTTCCTGGAAACTTTACAACCGTGCAAACATACAAATGTGCATTAATAAAAACATAAATACGTTGATAGGCTCCAATTCAAGCGTAAATATTCTCAAAGGCGAGGCGCTTTCATTAAAAATGTGAGTCACAAACAAAAATATGAAAGAAAACATAAATAAATGTGAAATAACCAATCAAAAGCTATGGATGAACATGTTATATAACAAATGAATAAATTATTAACTTAAATTTAGGCCGACAGACATATGTATGTTGCCACATATCGCAAGCCAAATAATTGTAATTGGGCCTAACCAAGAAAAGCGCCTACAGGAAAATGAAAACCTTTCATTAACTAAAAACCAACAGTGGATCGAATAAACGTTACGAAATCTGTGACAAAAGCAAAGCGTTTTTAGTTAGCAACTAATGCTAATTATAATGATTGTAAGTTAACGAACTTTCTTTCTCAACTTGTGTGTTATATTTTGAAAGTTTTCATTTTTTATAAAAAATAACAAAAAGCTGCCAGCCTCCAAAAAACATAATGGAATTTTGCTGTTCAAAAGTAAACAAATGCTTGCCTTTAATACATTTACACATAGTTTCGGCTGCAAGGGCTGCAAATCTAGTTGCAGAAGCAAAACACAAAGGGAGCACTTTCCATTTGATGACGAGGCATGCAAAAAGTGTATATTGTATCTTTAAGATATACGCATGTAGCAAGCGAACAGCTGACGGTTAGCCGCTGCCCGACAGCAACTACATACAACAACAACTCCTTCGGGCAGCCGCTTCATTTGCGCTCAAGCACGCATAACACAAAAGACAAAGAGACCCCCACTTTAGGTGCAGCAGCCCCATGTTGCAAGCATTTGCTGCTGCACATCAACTCAACTGGCTGGCCTCTTTTTGTATTTTGCCTTTGCCCAGCTGACAAAGTGCATGGCAAAGGGTGGACAGGCGGTAGAGGCGGTTGGCGGTTTTGCAAAAGGAGTCGACAGTTGCATGACGAGATGCCGGAGCTGCCTCACTGACTTCACTCTATGTAGCATTTTTCTTATTGTCGTATGTAGTTGTTGTTTTTGCTACATGCCACGAATGATTCACTTGTCGGCGACAGGATGTGCAAGTGCCAGAAAGAGGTCTCCACTTGGCTTTACCCCATTTGAGAGTGAAAAAAAATGCCAAACAAGCCACAGAGCAACTGCCTACATAATTGTTTTGGCATACAAAAGATGTTAAAAGGCTCGCTTTTAAAAAACTAACTAAAGAACTTACTTATTAAACTGTGCACGGGAATCAAGTATGAAGGATTAAAGGAGGTAAAAATACCAGAAGCGATGTTTACACGAAGCATTTGCTCAACAATTTAGCTTTGAGCATAGTTTTTGAAGTTAAGTTAGACGAAAACTTTAAAAACTTTTTTTCTTTGCAACTTTCATAGATATTAAAAAACAATCAACATTATTTTCTTGACACCTCAAAATGATGTTCTAAGTGTAAACTTGAGTTAAGTAAGTGCGTTAAAATTGACATATTATTTACTTCACAACTCGCGCAAACCTGTTATTATAAGTGGAACTTATTTATAACGACAATTAGAACTGAGACTCTACTCAATGAGGCATTTCCTGTAACATTTGAAACTCACCCCAAAAGAAAGCATAAATGACATACATATTGTTGCATGTCTCGAAACAGGTCTGAGCCCAATTCATTTAAAATTATTTAGACTCTGCTCACTCAGGCAAAGAAACCCAACAAGCAGAATCTGTATTAAAAAAAATCTATATTTTTGTTGTTGTTGGTTTTTTGTTCTTACCCTCATTAACATGCCCTGATCGTGGCAGTGATTCCTTTTTGGGCACAGCGGCCGTTGTTGTTGTGAAATTATTCATTTCGACCGAGAGAGAGAGAGAGAGAGATAGATATATGCGAAATTCTCTTCTCAAAGTTTGCTTTTGTTGTTGTTGTTGTTGCGCTTGAACAGGTGTTTAAATTATGAGCTCAAGGACGCTTTTGTTGATGTTGTTGTTGTTTTGATGCAGCGTTTTAATTTCAGTTTGATGCTGCCGCGCCTTCCAGTTCGCTGCGACGGTGAACTTGTTAAAAGAGAGCGCTTCGCTTTCAACTTGTAGATAAACAACAATAATGCGGAATAGATGAAAACCTGACTTGATTTTATCGAATAGTTTTTTAGAAATTGTTCACTTAATTGCGTCGCCTCGCTTAATTGTCTGTGGATGTGGAGGAAGGGAGGAAGGTGTAGCATTCACTTGGTTGGTGTTTAGTTATGTTGCTTGCAACGCATTTCACTTTCACGCCACGCGATTTATTTATAAATTTCACACCAATAACAAAACACACACACACATAAACAAGAGGCGCGCGTCGCGGGCAGCTGCAATTTAATGTTGTTGTGCTATGTGCCCAAAGAACTCGCTCCATCTGTCCGCTGCTTTAATTGGCAGAACAACATACACCGTCCGCCGTTATTGTATCTCTCTTTTTTTACGCGCTCGCAGCTCATGCAACAGCGAAAGCCGCTCAACGAATGCGGGCATGGAGATGAATGGCTTGCTCAACTATCTATCGATATATCGATACTTTCATTTAAATGTTCTAAATACGTTTGGATATATCAAGTACAACACTTGATGTTCACATGTAAAGATCTTCACAAATTGATTAAGCCTGAAGTGCTTTTTTTATTTTTGTAAACTTAATGGAGTATAACTCTAATATTGTTGTACTTATTGAGTAAATGCACAGCGTATGGCATAGGCTTTTAATATATCGACACCAAACGATAGTCGAGCGCCAAAATGAGTAAAAAGTACTGCCAAGTACTAAAAAAAACTAAATTTGAATTGGCTATCCAAGTTTCACACCACATTTCAAACTGCACACAGTTTGAAGCACACAAAACTGGTTTGCCCAGCTCCAAACAACAACAACTAATAAACCTATGAAAACTTATCGTATTGTTATTGATAAACCATGACGTCAATAAATTGTAAATATTTATATATAAGTATTGCAAAAATAAGAGGCATTTAACAACAACTCAATCTTAGTTTCGAGTAGCTGACAAGTTGCAACTTCCTTATGTGTGAAAAAAGGTTGGCATTAAGAGTAGTGATTTTGCGTTACTTGCCATAAACAGGGTATGGAATTGCATTTTGTGTTATTTGTTTATAATTAACTCAAAAATTCCTTCATAAATAAAAAACCGCAACCTTAGCTGCTGCTGGAAAGTTGAGATGAGTCAGCTCATCTCTCTTTATCAGACATTTTGGCAGAGGCAAATATTTATTTAAGAAAAATAATTAGTTGTCTATTGCCTCTTTTCTGGCACCCTTCCCTCTTTTTCCAAATTATTAGGAATTCCTTTGGATTGTATAAGCTACTTGTAACAAAGCCGGGTTCAAAGTATGCACTCAAAATAGTTTAAGCCACTCAAATTCAAAACAAAATACAAGAGAAAACTCGGTTATATTGCACCCACCAACACATACATGCATATAAACATGTGTGTATAGCCAAACAATACGTGAAATCAGTTACCTGCCAGTCACAGCAGCTACAGATACAAGATACTTTTCGTGAGAGGCATATCGGTAAACAAAAATAAACAAAAGTCAAGTCAACTGGTTGAGCACATTTTGCTAACGTTTTCTCTTAGTGTGTGTGTGAGTATCTTTCTAACCTACACACACACACTCAGGTACAGTGGTTGATTTGATATTGAATATTGTACAAAACTGGAGTTCTTGAATTGATCTGAAATATTCAAAGAACATAGTGTAAGTATTCGTTCTTCGGATGAGTCTTTTCTTAGTATTCTTATAAAAATATGGATTTATTAATTAATAATATTATTAATAAGTAAATTTGTTTAAGATATGTTAAACATAAAATGGTGATAAGAGCTTAAAATCTGTAAAATTCTTTTGTTTTTAAGAAACTTGAACTAGAACTTGCAAAATCGTAGGGCTTGCTCCACTGTGCGCTGTACCTGAATAAACTCACACACACATACACGCATAGATACAAAATTGGTTGGCAACACTTCGATCGCGCGATCGTTTGTGTTGCCAGTTACGAATTGAGAGTTGAGTGTGGCGCACTAAAAGTGGCTGACGGCGGGCTTACAAAGAATAAAAAAAAAACCTCGATAAAAAGGCTGAAAATATATTATTTTTATTTCAAATCGAATTTAAGTTGTGTAAAGTTAAGCAAGTTGTTTCAAAACAAACTGAAAACTTAGGTACAGACTATGTAACAAAGGTTCAAAAGTGCTGGAATTTAGCCAAGTGAAACGAGTTTATAAAGCGGCTCACACAGACACACATAGCTGCCACCACATACACTCAACCTGGACTCAACGCTCAACTCACACTCCCAAACCAAAGTCAACAATTAAAACAAAAGAAGAAGAACAAGCTTGGCCAAGCTATGAATCATAGCCAAGTAGTGGCTGCAAAGAGTTAAATGCCGCAGAGCTAATTACACGTGATGCAACAAGTGAATTTGTAATTAATACAAAACATATAACATATATACTAACATCAAACATATCAAAACAATGTCTGGAAAGGAATTGCGCTCACTCTCGCTGAGCATTGGCTCAACATTGTTGCCAACTTTCTCACTCGTCTCGGCCAATGCGCCGAGCGGCGACAACAATGCGCTCCGCAATACATGCCATGGCAAGCTCTGTCATCCCGTGGATGAGTATTGTTCCACATTTACCGAGAGCTGCATGCCCTGCGCGAGCATTTGTGATGCGAGCTCCCATAACTATGTCATGGATACCTGTGCCAAGGAGTGTTCAGGTGAGAATATCAACAATTCTCGATCAATTACATCAGCAACTTTTACTTGGCAATAATTGAATTTAAGTGCTTTTGGTTTTTCCATAGCTAACAGCCAAGTTAATTGCAGTGTTTTAACAATTGATTAGCTAATTTGTTTATTGTCTATGCAAACAAAAATTTGTGTAGACTTTTATTGACATTAGCAAGCTAGCAGATCTTTGTTTGATTTGAGTTTAGTGGGGAAAACCAGGCTTTTAACTCCAAGTGGAATAATAATTAAATAGTTTGATAGTTGGGGAATCAAACGTATTATATTTTTGCTTTATTAACCAAATCCTAATATTAATTATTATCTCAACTTCCAGCCTACAACAGTTATGAGCCGTTAAAAGCTGAAATCCATGAATTGGATATCAAATTGAATGTGTTACTGGGTCTGGTGGTCGGCATTATCGTTGTGATGGTATGCATATTCATATACTGGTTGCAAAAAAAGCGTTGCATACGTCAAATGTTGTCTCGCCTGATGCCCAAGCCGCATCAGAGCAATACGAATGGCAAGAATCTTAATGCCACAACCATACAGAATATGAATGCCATTAACCGTGACATCGAACGGGCGCCATCACAGATCTACAGTGTGGCAGGTAAGTAACGGTTTGAACTAACTAACTAACTGGCTATAAAACTGATATTTTCTTAACTAGGTGCTGCTGAAGGTTCTGTATTGACGATGGCAACACCCGTTAGCACTCGTTATCCGGCAGAGAATAGCACAACACCAACAACTGTTGTCACTGAAATTGGCTATGGCTATGGCTATGATAATCAGGCAATGGTTGTTACTCCAGTTGCTGAAAAGGCGCCAACAACAACGCCAACTGCTGCGGTTGGCTTTTAAGTTTGTATTCAATCCTTCGTAAAAAACAGTGTGCATCACATTGAAACTAGTGATATTTTAATATCTGATATACAGATAATGTAATAACTTTAAATTTAAAATAAAAATGATATTATAATGTAAATTGTTAGTGAATTTTCTGCTCAAGCTTTCACATTTATAGTCGAGAGTCACATTAGCAATCTTACTGCTGAGCTTTTTCCTCCTCATGTTTATGTTTGACTTAAGTTAAAAGAAAACAAACACTTTCATATTTCACTTAAAAGTATTGTCATTTATTATGATTTAAAAAGTTCGCAAATTAAATTAAAACTTAAAACTAATATTGAAAGTTGTCAGAACGTCTTACAGCTAACGAGTATAACGCAAACATATGTTTGTATGGCAAAATTTGTTTAAGCAGCTGATAATATGATAGCTTTGCGATATGCTATTTAAGTTTGTGAGTTATGTTATCAAATGCTTCATTGAAAACCTAACAAAGTCTACTCTTGCTTACAGCTAAAATCGTATGAATCTCACAATTCAGCCTTCAACACGTACACGTAATATCTATGCCTAAATAAATAAGAGCTATAGACTAAATATTTGTGACGATTTTTCGTTAAGTATTTTCTTCTTCAGACCCAATACTGATTGCGGCGCAGCAATGGATTTGTGGGTGGCGCCGATGGAGGCGAACTAATCGAACCGGATATGGAGATACCGCTCTGCGGAACGGATGCATAGCCAGCAAAATCGTTGGCCATGTCACACGACGAGCTCCAAGCATCATGATCGACATGATAGGGATTGTAGCGCTGGGGCAGCATCATTTGCTGCGGATCACATTGATCATCGGTTTCATCCTCATCCGGATCGTAGTCGGGATACTCGTGCTTGTACGATTCAACAGGTATTATCTTGCAATGCGGTATATTACTGAAACCCGGCAATGGAGTAGAGTTGCCTGTGGCAGGCACTGAATCCGCCTCAGAGCTGGCATAGTGATGCTGATGATGGTGATGATGATGATGCTGTGGACTGACTGAAGTCAAGTCGGGTGGACAGGGCAATGGTGGTGGCTGATCTTTCGATATATCTGCCTTACGCTTGTGCATATTACGCATTTTCAAAAGCAGCAAAACAAGCAACAAACAGATGAGGAGTATGAATAAGGCACAACCAACGGCCAGATAATTAATGGATATATCCGCATTGCCCAGATGCACTGTCTCCGTCTCCTCCAACTGGGCACGATACTCGATTTGAACTGTTGCCTGGGCGGGTTGAACTGTCTTGATGAGGAGTTGATAGTCGAAGCTATCGCTATCGGATTCAGTTTCATCCACTGACGCATGGGGCACAAAGTAGACAACTCCGCTGCGCAGTTCCTTGTACGAAAAGATATTGGTGGAGCGATCATTTTGGCCATCCGATGGATTGGAGATAGAGCTGCCAGCACTGCTGCTTCGTATAATCTTTCGTAGCTGACCCGTTGCTGGCATTCGAGTGATGACAAACTTGGGATTGAATTTGTTTAGTTTAAGTGAGAGTGGATTATCATTGACCAGGGAGCTGCTCAATTTTATCTTTCCACCTGCTGCCGTCGTAGTGGATTCTACATCCCGCATTGATATATCGTTGATTTGTATAACTGGCTCCACATTGACCACGACCTCCACCTGGGCAGCATAGTTGGTGCCCGGAACATAGGCGCTGACCTGGAACGTATCATTGGATCGATTCAGATCCGTTTGCATGTAACTAATCTGTGATAGTTCCAACTGCTGCTGATTGAATCTCAAGGTTGGCTGATGCTTATACAGTATAATGCCATAGAGCGGAGAATTGGTTATATTGTATGCCAAGCGATCCATCTTGACATTGGTGTTCAGGCCAATCTGTTCAAGCTTCATGGATGCACTCGTCGCTCCCTGCTGCAGACTCACTGGGACTTGTGTGCCCGCTGGCAACAGACTTATGGGTGCCACTCTTATCGTAAATATCTCATAGGCAGGATTAAACTGTCCATCAGTGACAGTGAAGCAAAATGTCGTCGATTGAGGCATACCAAAGTGTACATAAATAATGCGATCATTGTTGATATCCGCCTGGGTAAACTGATTGGAGAAGGCCAGCAGATCCACGGCCTGTCCATCATTGTCGAGTTTCTTAAGCACGCCCAGCGTCGGGCCACTCATCACATCATAGATAATCTCCTCGGGCGGCGTATCCTTATCCTCGGCGAGCAGGACATTTCTCGTTATGGTGCGATTCTCTCCCTCAACGACTACCATTTGAGGCAAGTGCGTAATCAGCTGAAAGGGTTGATCATTGATGGGATTTATCGAAACGGGTATGGTCAAGTTGCACAAAAAGATATTGCTGTAATGGGAGAAGTTGAAACAAACAATAACTAAAACTTTATAATAAACTCACCCCTGCATTAGGTATACTCCCATGAGTATGGTATCCTCCAGTGTATCCGTATGATCGTGAATATAATAAACTTTCTTGGTGAAAAAATCACTGGGATGAAAGCGTTGCATTGCTTTAAACTCATGTCCAAGTCCAATGGTACCGTGCGAGGGCTTCTGTGCTGCTTCTATAAACAGTTCCGGATTATTGATGCCGGCACGCGTTTTCAAGTACTCCAAAATTTTAGAAAAGTCAAGCTTAATAGGCACCGAACCGCCTTCATCAACCGTCAACTTGGAAACTGGAAGAAAGCGAAGTAAACCTCCCGATGATACCGATATCTCTATATTGAACTTTTGATCCAATAAACGATCACTGCGCTCAGCTACAACATCAAAGTAAAAGGAATCATTGATGCGGAACTCCATAATGACAGCCGTGTGCTCATAGAATATATGTCCATTATCCACATCGTTCTGAGTAAACTCACTAATCTCCTTGGCATAACCATTGCCCAGATACTCGTTGACAATGCGACCCAGACTGGGAGGCACTGTTACATTGTAGCGTATTTCCCGCTCCTCATCTGAACATTTGAAATGCAAATGATCTCGTAGTATTTGTTTTTTGGTGAGGGGGAAAACATGAAGATTCTCGTTACGTTCGACCAGAATCTCGATGGGTTTTATTTCGATGTTAAGCAATTGACTGGTGGTATTGAAGAGTCCATCGGTTACTACAAAGGATAACTCATTCTTTCTCGAGTTTGCATCGTGAATAAAGTAGATTTTTTCTGCATTTATCTGCGCCTGTGTAAAATGTTCAATTTTGTGCAGCGTTGTGGATTTCTCTGCCAAATAACCACCGTAGATGTGATGTACAATGTACGTTAGGTTCTCCGGCGGCGTATCATAGTCCTGAGCCACTAAAAAATCAAAATCACAATGAATATGTTAGAAAAAGTTGGCAGTTAACTTTCTCAACTTACATAGATCTGAATTCCTTATGACATATCGTCCGCCATTCCACACTTGCAGACCCGTATTTGTGACCATCATGGGCTGTTCATCGTTTACAGGCACCACTGCCAATTCCAGTTCAAACGGTACGCTCTCTTTGTTTCTGGCCATCGCAACCATTGTTAGAGAATCCGTTGCGTTCTCACTGCCATTGTGAACATAGTGAATGCTACCCTGTTCCAGTTGTTTTTGTGTGAATCGCTTGACCTTTGAACTACCCGCAAGAATGTGACCCGAACTGGGCGTAATTGTGACAATATACTCCAAGATCTTTCCTCTATAATACTCCGAATAGGGCTGTATATCGGTTGGACTCAGCTGTACCGTCTTGCCCTCCACCACGGATATGATGTTGGTGTGCATATAAAGCTTCTCCGGAATGATGACAATCTTCAGCATCAGGTGACGAAGCCACGTTATTCCGTTAGTCACATCGAAGACAAAGTAATCGGAAGATTGGTTAACGCCCGCCTGTATATAGAACATCTTTTCCGTATTCACCGACGACTGATCGAACACCTTGCAATTGTACTCATCGTCAAAGGACATCGATTGCATTTCCAGATAGCCATGCATGGGTGAAGAGGTAACCAGGAAGGTAATATCACCAGGTGAGATGTTGGGATGCACGACCTAGGATAGCGATTGAAGAAGATTAGCTATATAAAATTAAAGCCGACGTACTGTACCTCCAAAATATCGCGTGAGATTAAAACACTCGTAGATTCCTCCACGTAGAGAGTATGATTTTGTTTTACTTGCAGTGGCTCCCAATAGGCCGAGGGATATATTCTAAACATGACTTCACCCTCAGCTGTTATGTTCTTAATGTGCACACGATATCTGAAACATAGATAATAGATGATCAGGCTTAATTAAGATGCTTATCATTGGGATTCTTTCTCACCTCACTTTATCCATTGAGGCAATTTCTGTATTCCAGTAGACCAAACGTTCGCGTTCAATATCCATATGGGTAAAATTGCCCAAGGAAGTGAAATTGCTAACCTTATGCATGATCGTATTATTCTCTTTGTCTGATCCACCCCGCTGACCACTGAGATACATGAGAATGCCATAGGATGGTGGCTTGATAACCTCATAGTAGATCTCATCTAGTTTCATGTCCAAATTGGTCTCTAACACAAAATCCTTATTCTTGAGTATCACAAACTTGCCCTCCTGGACAATGGAAGCATTTGCTGGCAGCATGGAAACAAATGGATCAGAGGCGCGGATCTCCAATTGACCATTCACTTCATGCTCCCGATCTGTGACTATAAATGAGGCAGTTCCAACATCTGCACCACTGTGCTGAAACATAATCCTACGATTCGCAATATCATCCTGACTGAAACTGTCAATAAAATGTCCCGACTTGTAAAAGGCTCCATTCGTGCTAGACACATGGATATAGTGTATATCCGTATGATTCGTATTCACATCTGCATCCAAATACTGAAGAGCTGTTGGATTTAAAGTACGTATACCATTACGCACCACATGGAAAACACGCTCGACAGCGGTGCGATAGGGTTCATTGTCATTGACCAATTTGATGTGCACCTCCATTTTCGATACGAACTGCAAATCTGTTGCATCTCCGGAGAGTATGAGTAGCTCGAAACCATCAAGAGTGGATTCTGTGTCATCGTGACAGTAATAAATATCATTACGGAACAGCTGCTCCAACGTAAAGAGCTCAATGGGCGTTGTCAATCCCGTCTGCTCATCGTACTTGCAAACCAAGCCATGCTCTGGCGGCACAGCAACATGAAACTGCAGACTCTCATAGATGTTGAAGCGTATTTCAAAATGATTTTTGGTTATCAACGCTCGTTCTCCCTCCTGCACTTGAACCACCTCAAACTTCTGATAGTGCAATGTGTGGGTGAGTTCGTCAAGAGGATTAAATATGATCTGTAGCTTGCCCACAACATCATCACACTCCGCCACCGAAACAACAAACTCCAAGTGATCCGTAAAGCTCGAATAGCAATTGTGATGAGTCCTATAACGTATACGCCTCTTGTCAATATCCTGCTGAGTAAATGAATCCATTTGCTTGGCTGCCTTGCGAGATCCTTCCACATAAATTCCACCATATTTCGTTGGCTTACGTATTTTGTAGATCACATTGCGTGGAAAGCTGCCAATGGGCACAGTTTCGTAGTTCAGCAGATTGTTCGCCAAAAGAAATTCACGACTTCCATTGATTGCAATCACAGTGGGTGAAGTTGAAGCAATGCGCAGCCGGGTGAAGGTTATACGGAAATCGAAGGTTTGTGTCATCACAAAGCCAAATGAGGCAATGAACTGTGAACAGAAAATTGAGGAATTGAATTTTATTACTATTTTAGAGACCAGCTTATCCGGAAACACACCTTAAATTCATCTTGCCATGGGAAATCGCTGTTGTGCAGATAACGTATGTGTCCGAGTAGCAGTTGACTATCTGTAAACGATTCCACATTCACCCAGGAGCCATCAATTTGTCGGAGACGCTGCAGAACTCCATGCTGAGGTGGCTTCACAATCTCATAGCGTATATCAATGTGTTCATCGACAGCATTTGTGCCCATGGAGAGATTAGCAGGTGTCAGCAGTAACGAACTCTTATGGATCATAATCAGACCCGTATTATTGACTACACGCAATTCAAGAGGATGCACGGAGACAGGCAGTAAAACCCTTTCACTCGTCTCAATGCCATCGGAAACATGCAGCTGCAGTTGATAGCTAAAGGATTCCGCTGTTGTGGCATTGTACAAGTAGGAAACTTTTCCAAGATTCACATCCGCCTGGGAGAAGGTCATTGTGTGTATGCCACCCACCATGAAGCGACCAAAAGCTTCCTGAGAATTCACTGAAGGCATTATGGTATAGATCAAATCACTTGGTTCACTATCCGGATCGGCTATATTAAATAGATCCACATCCAGTATTCGCTCAATGCCTTCGATGACTCTCAGTATTTTGTGAGAGTTCAGTTGGAGTTGGGGCGGATCATTAACAGCTGTTATATTCGCATGGAGCAGAAAACGATGCTTGCCAAGAATATTCTCTGGTATCTTGTGTGGATCTCCATAGATTTGCATGTCTACCGTTGCATGATCATTAAAATTCTCCAATCCATTGTGCACATACTTGAGTTTATCCGTGGACAAATCAACCAGATTAAAAGTGCGACAAGGCACAAAATTACCCTTCTCTGAGGAATATTGCAAAAGCAGACCAAACTTTGGCTGTTGAACCACATGAAAAGCAATCGATTGCTCATTGAGACTGGGATAGCGTCGAGTATCGAGAAGAACATCAACGATGTGTGGTGAAAGGAAGGCGGTGCCACCCTCTAAAAGTTGCATGGGTGAAATATAGAGTAGCTCCATTTCCGGACTAGTTTCCGTAAAGATCTGTTTTCGATTGGATATAAAGAGTAAGATAAATGTAGTTTAATTTTTGATAACTCACCTTAAAGGGACCCTGGAAATCTGCCTTAATGCAATACGATTGATCGCAATAGCAAATAAACTCATCGACTCCGTGTTGACTGCAAATTCCGCTCTTTAAACATGGACTGTGCTCCACACAAGGATACTTCCACACACAGCTCAGAGATAACTTTTTCGATATGGTCATTTGACCGAAGCCCAAAGGCAGAGTATTCACCTGCAGATTGCGCATGCAACCTTTGAAACTGAGCTCATTGATGCGCAAACCTTTGTTAATGAGACGACGACGTATCTCCTCCTGGACACCGCCAAAGTAGACACTTTTCTCGAGATTTATACTTGCCTTTGTCTCATTAGAGTGCTCACCGCGATAGGGCAATGTGGCATCGTCCAGCAATAGCTCTGCCATTGCGGCATTATATCGCAAAACAACACGATGCCATTTGCCATCAGAGATGGTCTCATTTGTCACAAACTGCACCAAACTGCCGGCTTTGTTAAATGTCAGCTTGAGTTTCTCATCCTCAATCTCTAGCAGCATAAAATCATAGCCACCATTGAAGAATATTGTGCCGGACTCCGCCATGGTGCGAAATTGCAATGACAGACTGTAGTTTAAAATGAAATCTTATTAATAAATATATATAGTATGTATGTCCATCATTTTCAACTTACGTTTCACCCGTTGCATGCGATTCCTTAAGCATGAGAGCAAAAGATTCATTACTCAAGAAACTAATGCTATCTTCAACGCCGCCATCAAACTCATTGCTACAAATCCATGCAACTCCGGTGCTGGTCGTGTGGCCCGTGCGATCTTTGGCACGCTTTATGATGTTGATGTTGTTATAAAAGACCTGTGGATAAAAAACAAAAATCGATTAGCTTACATGTAGATTGTAGCCCAGTTAGTTAGTCAGTGCCACTCACATCGGATATGCAGCCACGAAAGCCAATGACTTCGTTAAGAAACTCGGCCGTAAAATCACCAACGCCGCCAAGAAAAGTGCCAAAATGTACGTTTAAGGCTGGTGAATCTGCTGGCAGCTGTTTGCGCATTATATGGCTGTCCACCTGCAAGGTGACATTGTTCTCAAAACGTTGCACGGCCACATCGTGCCACTCCAAGTCGTTAAGCTTTTGCTTCTTTGGCGAGCGCAGCTGCAAAAAGTACAGAGAGCACAGACATTAAGTTAATATGATCAAGTGCTACAGTACACTCAGAGAATAGAGTACACTTAGTAATGCTATATTCACGTTGGAAAAATATGTTTTCTCTCTGTGCATGCAACTGGTTAAGGAAACTCACCTGTACCACATCCCGTTCGATTTTATAGCTGAAACTAATGACGCCGCTCTCGAGTCGCAGCAGGCAATAATCGGTACGACCGGCCGCCAAAAAGAGGAATGCATCCTCCTGCTTTGTGCGAAACTTGACACGTATGTTCGTCGACATTTTGGCCTCCTGCAGCGGCATCGATATATAGCCATCTCCGAATAGTGAAACTGTAACACAATAAACCCAAATAATAACATTCAAATTGAAATGGGCATTTCATCAGATAGGAAATACAATACATGTGCAGCTAACTGCATGTGGCATGTTGCAAACATACAACATAAGTGAATTGATTGCCTATTAAATGAGAGCAAGCATGCCGATCACAAATTTGTCCGGGGCCTTTTGGCCAGCTGTCAGTTTGTCAGTCAATGTCTGCTGTTTGTGCACTCTGTCAGTCAATCTATTTGCCTATTCTGATATATATCTATCAATCTATTGATCCATCTTATACTTGATTTGCTTAATTAGCTGTGTGTCTAAGCTCGTGTGCCCTAAATTACGAGCTTGCCTTGAATAAAGTTTTACTCTAAGAAAACTCATCTGTCAAACAAAGAACGAGTGAGCCTTATAATATATTTCCGTCTTTTCAAGGCAATTTTATGATTTATGTTCTATGTTGGCTTACATTTTTAAAGCTTGTGCAATAAATAATTATGAAAATAAACGTGTCACAGTTTAGGGCTTTAGTTTGTTGGTTTTACAAAATATTTAAATGTCTGGGCGCTCAACTTTGGCATCAATTTGTGGCACAAACATTGCTACCAAATCTTTTTTGGACATGCACATATTGACCTAACCCACATGTATTTCTTTTTTTCGAACTGCTTGAATAAACATGAAACAGTTGCACACAAATGTTGCAGACGCCGCCACGCCTGACAAACAGTCCAATAGATAAACAAAGCCAAATGAGAAACAAATAATTTGGTTGTTGTTGATGTTATTTTTGTTGTGATCTTTGTCGTCTGCGTTGGCAGAGCCGTTTTGACGCCAATTAGTGGCAAACAGGCGTCAAAAAGTGTCGGGAAAACCTAAAAAACACTTTCCCAAAACCTCAATGCGTTGACCCACATTTAAGATATCTATTAAGAAGATGCGCTTCTTTTTGATATTGCTGCAAGAGTAAAACAACAAAAATGCTTTGAATTTTTATGCCCTGTAACTGTTAATGACGCTTAAATCACTTTCGAATAGAGTTAAGCCCATATTCAAATGTCCAACAGAGCTCGAAGACTGCAGTACAGGGTATCTGCCATTCGTATATTCTTAACTAGAGCAACTCTTTTTTTTTGAGTTTTCTATGGTAAACAAACGGCTTTTATCAGGAAGTTTCATTCAATTTGCATATAGAGTCAGCGGCTGCAACTTGAATGTCGACGCACAACAAATGAGACGTCATCATCAGGCAACACCCACCCACGCCTTGTGCCTCTTACCTCTCTCGCCGTCCTTCTTTTGCCACCCACACGCCATAACTGGATGCAAGTAGCGCGTTGCAAGAATTATGGCAACAGATGCGTTGCAACTTGCACAAATGGCATGTCACACACACACACACACACAACACCAAAATGTAAAATTTATGTTTATTTCTCTCTTTGGCGAGAAGGTAGAAATAAGTATTTATTTTATGGCCAATGTTTATTTGATTTAAGCTATATTTGTGTGTCGCATTCAGCCATACAGTTAAAGTTTCCTGAGTTTTACCTAGTTTATTTAATGCTGGCCACACAGCGGCGTTGTCTCTCGATTTAACTAATGCGCTTTTGGTGGGCTTCAGGTATTCGGAATTTCGCTTGTAGTATTTCATCTTGTGTGACATTCATTACAACATTCAATCGCGACATTGACAATTTATTAATGTTTGTTGCGCTTTTTCTGTTTGTAAGTTTTCGATTGTGATTTGTACGCTTGCCGCGTGTCTTTGACAACAAATTGCATTTATAACAAATGGCGTTTTTGACCGAACTAATTGGAGGAGAAATAAATGAGGAGAGGAAATAATTTATAAGCTTTAGCTATTTGATTAAGCTACTTTCGTTTAATACATGGAAAAGAGAGTCGAGGAACATTAATGAAGCTACAATAAACCAATGAAAAATTAACGAAATCAAGCAAATGTGACATAAAACTATAATTAAAATTGTTAACACATGAGAACAACTCATTTCGCAGTTCGTTATTTTTTCAACTTGATCTTTATAGAAAGCTGCACATAGATGAAGAAAAACCGTTTGTATCGCCTTGAATATGTTTTTTTCTCAACATTTTATTGCTTCATTCTATAGCTTTAGAGATCAATTTAAATCAAATAAAAACCGCCATGACCATATAACCTAATACATTCAAAAATCCATTTGCTTGAGAGCTACCCCATTTTATGGCTGCAACAGATAAACATGTGGAATGTGGCATGGCGAGAGAAAGACGGAGAGATAGAGAGACGCATTGGAGCCTAATTAGACCCCGGGGCCGCATAAAACTCAATTATAAGTACACTTTTTAGCCTATCAACAACAAATGACACAAAAAACTAAAAGAAAAAGATGAAGCGATAAATGAGAAACGAACAATCGACAAGTCATAAAGACAATCATTTTTTTTCGTTTTCTTATACTACATGACTCAATTCCGGTAGCACTGACAATGTGTTTGTGTGTGGGTAAAATAAAATGTCGCCAAAATAAATAAAATTTAATGCACATCTGCACGACTTTTGGACAGTCAGTTAGCGGTCGCATCTTGATATTTATGTTGAAAAAATAATAATATATATGTATATGAACATACTTATATACACAAAATGAATAATGAATCAAGCAAGCACATGGTGCGCCGCCATACACTTAACTACAGAGTCGCAGATACATTTGTATCTACCGCATGTGTAGCGCTTGTATCTGTGTGAAAAGTGTTAAAATTGGCACAAGGCGCTGCGCGTGTAGTAAATTAAATGTAGTCTAAATAAAAAGTTCAAAACATGAAAATCGCAAGGAAAATTCGCGTCCGACTGTTTGCGAATGATTCACGTTTCTTGCAAAGTGACGTCACGTGCCAAACTAAAAATATAATTAAAAATACATTTGCGCCCAAAGACCAAAACAACCCAAAATACCCCTATAGATACAAACAGTAAGTATATATCTATAGTGTTGAGAATTAAGAGCATGCCAACTTTTTTTTTTTTTTGTGGTTCACCGCAGATGGAAACAAAGTGAAGAGACTTTGACGACAACAACAACAATGTTGACGAAGACGTCGACGACGACGACGACGACGACAAAAGTGCGCCCCAAGTCAAATGTCAAGCGTGAAAAATGCGTTAAGTGCACGGCGACGGCGCATTGTGCTTAAGTAGTTGAATTTTATGACCAAGGCGGTTACCATGCAACGCGCACAATAATTTAAGAAAGTTGCAGCGCCCTAAACTGCAACATGAACAGAAAATATAACAAACTTGGCACATGACCAAGTAAACGGTTCAAGTTAGCCAAGGAAATTATATAAAACCGAGCTATAACTTATCGAAGAAGCACGTATTAAATATAACTGAAATTGTTTCAATATATTTTTTAGCACTCAAGGCCAAGTCTATGAAATTTCCCGAGAAACTATTTAGTAATAGCATTTTGTATTGTTTTTTACAGCATCTATTTTGAGCATTTCAGTGGGCGGAAATCGTATTTAAATGTATTTTATTTATTGGTTGCTCAGAAATTACTCAACTTGCTGGAAAAATCTTTTGCTTAATCGTGATTATAAATATTTATGCAAATTGATTAAGTATTTTTAAAACATAAACCAAATTGTGACCATCAACTTTTTCATTTCTCAACACACATTGCGAATATCACACATGTTTTGCTACCCAAGCTCCTTTTCTTTTTAAAACTTTCTTCCTTTCGAGTTATTGCTTTATTTGGTTTAATTCTGCCCACAGTGCCTGCCATTTAACTCACATGCAACGCTTAGATACCAAAGGAAGAAGCAAAACAAAAATGTATATTTGACTGCAACATTTGCAACTCTTTATTTTGACTTTTATTTATTTGTTGGCAGCTAAGTAAATGCATTTTGGACATTGCCCACGTTGCTGCCAAAAAAAAACAAAAAAACAAACCACTGCAAATTTTATACTGCATGCAACAGTTGCTGCACTGCAGCGTGAGTGTCGCGGTCTTCCTATTTATTTTTTTAGCCAATTCGTGTCTGGCCATATTTGTAATGAGCATAAATCGTGCGTTGATCATTTGTCATGATAAATCGCATGTTTATGTGCTGCTGTTGCTGCAGCTGTAAGTATTAAGTTCAGCTACTGACTGCGATTTCAAAGAGTATAACATTTAATTAACTGTTCTCCATTCGACTTACCTTTCATAGACGTTGCCGTTTGCAGCAATTGCAGCATGGCCACAAGGACCAAACCAAATCGAAATCCACTGGGGCGAAACATTGCGCTGCAGCTGCTTTGAAGTTCTAAGATTACAAACAGGAACAGAGAAGCGGAGTTTCTTCTTCGTGTTGTTTTTCGTTGTTGTTTTAAGTTTTTCGTCGTTTTTAATAATTCTGCGTGTTAATTGATTTTTCATGGGGCCACGCATCCGTCGTCGTATATCTGTGTGCGTTTCTCTGTGGTGGAGCAGTGTGCTCATAAAAATAGCAACAACTGAGACACAGCAGCACGTCCTGGTCTACGGCAACGACTCTGGCTACATAGACAGATGCTGCATGTCATTTCGTTGACAGAACTCATGCGTTTGCACTAGGGGGGCAGCACAAGCAGACCGAAAGACAGACAGACAGACAGACAGACCGACCGACTGAACGTCACACTTATAGACAGACAGGGCAATGGGGCTGCTTTGATGCTGTCTATATACGATTTACTCTCTGCTCTGCCTTTCAATTTGTGTATATCGCAATATCTTGTAAATTTTCTTATTCTTTTTTTTGCTTGATTACGTTTCAATTTGCTGTTGAATCATTTTTCATTTTTCACACTTTGCAGCACACATTTCTTGTTGCTTTTTGTTTTTTAGGAAACTTATTATGTTGATCTATCTCTACGCGCACTGAAAAAGCACAACATATTTTATGTTTATAATATTTTTTTGATTTATTTTGAATTTTATTTCACTCGTGGCGCTCATTTAGGTTTGGAGCCACTTTATTAGTTTTTTATTATCAATTTTTTAATGGCACAATTAAATATTTTTATGATCGAATATTTATCAACAGCTGACAAAACAAAAGTTGAACTCAATTGAAGTTTTATTGGATTCTTTTTTTGGGGAATTTTATTTTTATAGAATTTTTTGGTTTATTTTTGTTTTATTATTTAAGCCCCCGTTCAATTTATCTCAATGGCCAAACATTTGTTTAAGAGCAAATCTTTTAGTAATTTTGCAAACAAATTAATCCGCTATTGCTTTGTATGTATTTTTGCTTGCCCCATCACATAGACCAATTGATAGCAGTGCCACATATACATACATATATCAATGATTAGCGTATCTGGATATTTTATGGACACTTAATTGAGTTGCAGCCCAATACAATTCAGAAATTGTTCTTAAGGCGCTTCCACTTCCACTTCACTTCAAAAGTGCGCAGCAGCGGCAGCTTAGTAAAATTTATTGTATTTTGGGCCAATGTGAGAGAGACGCCCATAAAAAGCAACTTAAGTGGCATGCCACGCAGCTTAACATTGTATATATGATGCATTCTTTTCCTGCTTCTTGCTTTTATTTTGTTTTGTGCCAAAGTGGAAATTCTAGTTCACAATGATTTTGCAATGCATGTCAAAGTTCGATGCAACGCTAACAGGCACAGGAAAATTGCTATTTTCAATGAAATGAAAGCAAATAGAAAATCCCAAAAATACTATATGAAAAGGCCAAATAGGGCGCAAAAACACTTTCAAGTTTAGATGCAAATCAACAGCGACGCAAACGCAAATCCCTTGGGTGGAAAATCAAAAAAGGCCGCAACAGAATGGAAGATGCAGGAGCATAAAAGGGGGCAGGGATTGAGAATAGTACAAAGACGAGGCATTTCCCGTTATTGCCGCTCTGGCTTCACTTTTCGTGCAAGTTTCGTGCGACGAACGTCAACAACTGTGACTGGAAAATGAATTATTTACGCCTTGGGCATCTAAAAATACGCAGACGACAACAAGTCGGCAACACGTCGGGAATGGAAAATGGGGAGTCAGGAATCGAGAATCGAGATCGGTGCATAAGTATGATTATTAATACACTCAAAAAAGAATGCAAGCGAGTATCTTGAGTGTGTCAGTTATGTTTACAAGTTTCAACTTTTATAACATTTTTGTTGAAGAATATTGTTTTGAGTGTATAATGAGTGCGTGAATTTAATGTTTATGTTTGACATTAAAGGAATACATTAAACATGCTGCAAATTGCAAAAGTGACGCCAGGTTCCACTTCGGCATCCTGGCTGGGGTCAATTGCAGTTCAACTCGTCTTCGTCTCGTTAGAACTCGTTCAGCTAAACTTTGCTTGTTAATTTCTGTAATTTGTATACTATGTATGTATTCAGTTCTGTGAATGTCATTAGTTTAATGGCCCCATCGCGTAGTCGAAAGACACAATTCGAGATGCTTGTTCAGACAAAAGTGACAATCGTTGTTCGATTTTTATGACAGGCGCGTGTTTCAAACTTGTGGTAAGCATTTACAAAAGGAAAATTCATAAATGTATCTGTCAGATATAAGGCACCTTTAACGAAACAAACGAGTCAGTTTAGTATGTGCAGCTGCATTTTTGAGAAAGTTCTACCATCAAAATTGTTAGATATTTCAGCCAGATACGTATGTATATAGATATATTTTATGGTAATTAAAATTAGTGGCACCCAAAACAAAACGTCAATCGCTTGCCGCTCTTTTAGTAGTCGAAATCAATTTGATAAGCCAAAATGCTTCGAGCTGCGGCTGTTTTAGAGTTATCTTATTTGCTGGTAGGCGTTGCACTTCCCACACCGATTTTCGACACTTTCCTCGAGATGCAGATGAAGTTGGCAGCTTAAGTGGATGAGCCAACTGGTTGAGCTTTAGTTTGTCAATTTAAAACCTGAATGGCTTTTGATACATTATTGAAAATGCGTGTCGAATACTTATTTGTGTTAAGTGTGGGAGAATTATTACTAATAGATAGCCGGATATACTAGTATATGTTGTGGGATCAAAAGGTGCTATTTAGCTTTTCATATTTAAATTGTTGCACTTGAATGCATTCGATTGCGCATACGTATAAGTATACAAATATCATATATTTTGGCTTAGTTTTACACTAAATTATTTTGTTTAATTTTTATAATTGTTTGGCTTTCGAGATCTCATTTGTGGCGTACATATAAATACATTTATGAATGTACTTTTATCACTTGCAAGCCCCTTTTGCACAACACAAAAACGAATAGCATCCATATTCACGGTCAATTTGATCTGGGGTAGCAGTATGGGGATCTCTTTTGTATCTTGCGCGCATTTCTTTACATTCATATGCATTTTCACATCAACAAGATACTTAAAACGAGTGCAACAACAAACGTTTTCATTGAGTATTTCATTTTTTTTTTTTATCCAGAATTCTTGATAAAAGCAGCACACAAAAAAAGCGCCGACAGCAGCGAAGAAAAACCGTACGGAAAAACCAGGAAAATAAATAACTTAAAAATAAATTAAATTTTTTAACTGCGCGGTGGATGGCTCACAGAGGCTTTTCCACTTACTGCACAGGCACACACGAGATACTAACACAACACACACACACACACAAACACTCACATGCAGGGTGCGCAGAGTTTTTCCGCGACGTTTACCGCCACCCGCAACAACGACAACAGAACGAATTTGTTCGCCCAGCCAAACAACCGAAAAGCATCGAACAACCCAAAACAACAACCAAACGGCCCGACGTTTTCTCGCAGACTGACGGCACCCAAAACCGAACCGAACCGAACTCGAAAAAAGAAAATTCCGCACGCAGTGTGTGTGCGCAATGCGCAGTGAGACAGGCGCAGAGACCCCGAAAGACCTCGACAAACCGACAGGCCACGGCGCACCCGCGAGTCACTTTTACGCGCGCGTTCACTAAAGGAGAGTGTAGTCCAATAAATATGAATGTATCTAGATAACAGTGATGAGCTCTCTATCCGTAATTAATAGAGCTTTTTATATTTTTTCCACAGCTTACTTTTTAGTTGGGTTACACAAATATATTTCAGTAAAATCTTGTTAATTTAGATTGTAGTAATAATTTTTGAAAGGAAAATTCTCAGCTTCACTATTTTGAATGCTTGGTGCAGTTAGCAGGTGGCGTTTCGAATGGAAATATTGTTCTCTTACATCCGAGTTGTTAATAAACAAATTATCATAATGCTTAAACTGTCTTCCTCATAAGCTTATGTGGATCTTGCATAAATTTAAATACTTATGAATAATCAGCTATTTGCGCATCTCTGGCACTGAGTTTTACCGTAGTTCGTATGCTCTGTGTGTACTTTGGATCTGTTGCTGCTGCTGCTGCTGCTGCTGATGATGATCATGAACTGATGTTTTGTTCCCTTTGCAATCTTCTTGTGTGTATGGCTGGCAGCGAGCACGCGAAAATCGCGCGATTGAGCAATTGCGAGCGCCAAGAGGCTGAGGACTTGAAATTTTTCAATTTGTTTAGCGGCGTTGCTGCCTCAGTTGTTGCCCCTACTTTATGTTGCTGCTGCTGCTTGTGTTGCTGCTGCATCTGATGACGATCATCAACATTGTGGGGCGAGTGTGAGGCACACACATGTGGATACAATTTGGCTGTGGCCATTGCCACATGTTGTTTTTGGTCTTGGCGTCGCATCGTAAACTCCTTTGCCCGTCAAACTGTGTGTGTGACTTTATTATACACTTGCAAGAGGGTATTACTAATTGGTGTGACACTAGAAAGAATGGATAGCAAAAAGGTCAAGTACTTGAATAAGAGGTAAGTGTTTCTATATCGTTTTTTTTTTGAGGAATTACCAAACTGATTATTTAGTAAGAATCATTTGCATATTAAATTCCTAATATTATTCAGTTCGATTTCGAAAGGGTGTCTTATCTTCGGCTTATTTGCACACATGTGTGTGTTTAGGTTGTCTTTGGTTTTCCTGGTGTGGGCACATTGAGTGATAAAAATCTACTAGCCATTTTTCAGCAGCCTATTAAGTTACATAAGTCGTCAGAAGGGGGCCCGAACATAGCGCACATCGTGTGAATATCCTTTTGGCGTGCTAATGAACCCTTTGACACCAGCCGTACCCACACAATGCTGTCAGACAGTCAGTAAGTTCGTGCTCCCATAAATCAGTGTGACCAAAGCCAGTCAACTCATTAATAAATTACAATAAATGCGGAAAATCTGAACAAAACAAAACACCTATACCAAAAGATAGTTGTGTATTAGTGTATTTCTGTTCAATATCAGTTACACACCCCCCCTTTTCTACCTTGTAAAGTCAGCTGCAACCCTTAGCGGCATATCGGGGTGTGATAAGGCAAGAAACGACTTCATAGCACGCACAATTTGAGCTGCTCTAGGAGCAGGCGGAGTTATGCTGCACCCAGAGGGGCAACCACTTGAATATGCATATACAAATACATCGAAAAACATAAATCGAATATACATATGTATATGTATTTAGGTTAGGCCACACAGCTGTGTGTTATGCTCCTCTGACTGTGGCATATTGTGTGGCATGTAAAAATAAACACATAAAACTGCACTCTATCCTAATTGCTCAGGGGAGAGAAAGAAAAAAAACAACGGCTTCTCAATGCAACGCGCAACAAATCGGCGATAAAGCTGCATGCATATAGTTAAAAGTCAAATATTTAGAACATATTCACATGGTTGTACAAATGCGAGTTCGAGTACTCTTTCGAGTCAGGGAAGTATAAACGAATGCACACGTGCGCCACAAACTGCAGTCAAAAAGCAGAGTTGCCAGTGACATTGACTTTGTTCAATAATATCTGCAAACATTTATATCAAAGTAGAAAAACCAGAAAGATTAATAAAGGGCCTTTTTTTTGTGGAAACCTGACAGCCCTGTTGGATATCTTGAAAGGAAATGAAAAGAACACACACTTACTACACTTACCTACGCGAAGGGTGCATCCTTTTACGCATCAACAGTTTTAATAGCTGCTTGGTTTATACGCTTGAAATTCTTTCGAAATGAAAGGGGGCGTACTAACAAATACCACGCACTGAATCACTTTTAGGGCGTGTCAGTGAATGTGTGTGTGCTATTCATGCACTCTTGTCGAGGTAATGAACGTAAAATTTATATGCAAATACCATGTAATTTGCTCATTAACAAATTGTTATAGCTAAGACATAGAAAAGAGCATAGAAAATGCTCATGGGTAAAATTTGGTTGAGGCTCAACGTTATCTGTTAGTTTTTAGGCAGCTAAAGTGTTCCTGATTGTACAAATACGCTATTTGTGCTCATATCCTGAACCACTTGAGATTTTCCACCCTGTAACAAGTCTATTAAGGGGCGGTGTCTCATATGTCCCATTATAACTCAATTTTGAAATTGTGTATAATTTTATTTTTGACATATTAAATTAATATTGACACATTGACAGCTGCCCGAAGCACGCTGACGGCATGCCAAAACAACGAAACAACCCATTACAAAACTATCAACGTCTATGTCCAAGTTTCAGTCTCAACTCAGTCTGAGTTTCAGTCTCCGGCTCTGCCTTTAGAAGAGTTGCTGTCGTCGCCGACCACCCGCTGACAGTGTTCTTTGCTCTCAGATCGATCAATGCGGGCGCTGATCAAAACGAATAGCATATAAGCTGCACCACTAAAAGACACCCTGTAAACAGTGACAGTGAACTCTTCAGATTCTTAAATATTGTGTAGAACAAAATAATCACAATTAAATATTTCCTTATTTTTGGAATCAGAAAACTTGTACATACATTCCACCCACAACAATACCGTTTTCTCATCCACTGTAAATACAGGGTATACAAAAATAATAAATATATATTTGGTTTACATTCTCGAATTCGTGCGCTAATCATGCGCAACGTTTACTTTTTGGTGAAATTTTTAATTGCTGCCAGTGAACAATTGGGAAGCAAACGGCTTTGGTTCTGTGGAAAAACTCGCAGTGTCATCATTTTGGGCTTGGGTTCTCCTGTATTGGGGTGTGTATGCGTGTGTGTGTGTGTGGTGCTTGGTTTTCACTTTATCTAAAACGCGCCTGGGAAAACGCGAGCAGGGCTTAATTGATAGCTAGATAGATAGATGGATGGATGGTTGGCTGGAAGAACACGTATTAGTACAAATAGATACAAATGGCATTTGGTCGCAGTAGCAAATACAAAAGGTTGATTTTATTTCTTTCTTTTTTTTTTAGATCGATGCGTGTCTGTTTGATTTGCCCAAATTGGTCAAATGGGCTTGAAGTGCAAAGTAAACATTAAATTGGCGCAAACTAACAAATTGCCATTATATATATATTTTGATAAGCTTCATTGGACTTGGGTTGGGCTCAAACCAGATACATTATTGAGCCAAGTGCGTGGGCTTTTTGAAATTCTACATCAATTGATGTCAACTGTTTTGGTAAATCGTAGTTTGCACCTCGTAAAATATTGAAGTTGTCGGATATTTTACACAGAAAACTTTAAATGCAACTTCATACTTTAATACAATAATAAATGTCTGCAGTTGCAAATGAGTTGTAGTTTTAAGACATTCATTTTCAGAGATACATTATGCTCTCTTTGACATATACAGGCCAATTTATCTTAGCTACAAAGTATGTTTATGCCACCGTTTGACGCGCAGAGCTCTGTTTGCAATGTCTTTGCGGTCTGTGCGACACATTTCGTTGCACGCAATTCAATTTCATTGCACCGTAGCAACATATTTTGTGACTTGTGCTTATGAATGAACTTTTTGCTTGCCATCAAATGTGCCGTTTGCCGGCCAAGCATACTAAGAGTCAACTTCGGGGCAGGTCTGGAACTGCGACTGGGACTGGGACTGCGACTGGAACTGGGTTGGGCAGTCCATCATCGCCCACGCCTTGCCTGAATTTGAGTCTCGACTCCCGTCTCCCGGTTGAAGTTTCTTTCCTTGTGGCTCGCTTCACTGAAGCGTGCCAATCTTTATTGAAATATGTATTTCGGCGTCTTGTTTTGTACTTTTAGGTTTCGTTTTTTAATTTGTTGCATGTTTTATATGACTTTATATAGCCTCAAAGCAATCGTCGCCAATGTCTTGTTGCTTACATTTTACGCTTTTGTTTGCCTTACGTTCTGACCTTGTTGTTATCAGTCAGCAACAGCTAAGCAAGTGTATAACAAACTCAAAAATGTCGTTTAAGAACAGGAAATTGTAAAATTCTATTCAATTAAGCTTTTGCTAATAAATTGCTCACGTTTTTCTCGACTTGCGCTTAAAACATTCAATTGTTTGGGACAAATCATTTCGGTTTATCAGTATTCACAGAAAAGGAAATGCTTCAATAGAGAAAATCCCAAATCCGTTAAGTGCTTTTACTCAGCTTTACTTAAGAGTATCCAAAAATCGCGTACTCTCTGCTTGTGGATTGCAACAAGCAATAACAAGTGTGCTGTAAGTTGATCAAATAAGCTTGGAGGCAAAACGAGTCAAGTACATTCATCTTTGCTTAAAAGTTCAATGGCTTCGGCAGATAAACTGTTTGCAAATCAAAAAATTTGTTCATATGTATATATCTTGTGCTTATATGTTTGCAATTGCACCTTTATAAATTTCAAAATTGTTCAACTGATGTTTAAAAATATATATATATATTAATATTGCTATTGTTGACTCGTGCATCAATCATATGAGTTAAATACATGGTACAGTCGAACTTCCATACAACGAACTTTCGTATAACAAAGTTTTCTCTATAGCGAAGTTTTTTTCTTTTCCCCTAATGATTCGTTTTATAGAAGTTCGACTGTATGTGAATCTGATTCGATTTAATTGAGATCTGTTTGATAGCAATTATTTGGCAAAGTTCGCTGTGATTTGTATGTTTGTAAGTGCGGGCTAATCATTCGCCACAATAATACTGACATACAAACATACATATGTATGTACTTCTAATTAAAGAATCACAAATTCAAAGCGAATTAACGACAACAATAACAGCCAACAATAAACATGTCTCACATATATGTATTTTAATTTTTTGTGTTTGCACGTTCCAATTTCCAGGGCTGCAAAAACACAAACACAAAAAAAAGCTAAGACGTCTACAGTTTATTGTTGCTTTTGCTTGTGTGTTGCTGCTGTCGCTGCCGGTGCAGTCGCAGTCGCAGTCGCTGCCGACAGAGCTGATTAAGTGGGAAAAAGCTAAGGTGCTTGCGTTGAGGTTCGGATCGGTCAGTGATAACTACACCTTGGCGTATTGCGGTCGCGTCTTGTGCACTTTCTTCATTCAAATTATTATTTTACTAAGCATTTTGGTCGTTTTAATCAGTGAGGTGAAGTGAAAGAATAAATAAAAGTAAATATAATATGTCTTTTTGATAAACAAAGTTTCTTAGTGTCTTGCTTAAGCAAGTTTAAGCTTAATTGTTTAAAAACTAAATTCACAATTTGAATAAATTATGTCTGTTTGGTCGAAAGAAACTGCTTTCTAATAAAATCTAAATTAATATTCATAAATTAGTCGATATAAAAGAACAAAACAAAATGTATTTTTGTTTTATATTTACACAAAGAAAAGATTCTCATGCCATTTAAATGCCTCTAAATTATTTTAATTGATTTATTTAATGAGCTCTTTTAAAGCCGCAACTGATTGTTTATAAGCCAGCTTGTAAGCCGTTAAGATTATAGTCAATTATGTGTCAAGTTCTAGTTGGAATATAACAAAAAAAACCTTGGTTTGTACATTCAATAGAACTGTGCAGGTGTATTCATAGATAACAGGAACATATAATAATAACTACTATTAAATATATAACCGTAATTCAAACAAAAAACAAAAAAAGTCATCTAAAACGCAATCACAAAGTTTTACTCACGTAAATGTGAGACATGTGTATGTTTATAGTAACAGTAAATTGTGAATATGTTTATATATTGTTTACATTTCGAATGACACTCAATGCCGAATAGCGTTTTATTTAATTTGTGTGTTTTTGTAGAGCGACAGCTAAGCAAATAACGAACTGATGCGAATTTGAATCATTAGCATATGAAACAATGCGAATTTTATTGGTGTATTTGCTTATGTCATGTGGATCTGTTATCAGGTTTTGTTACCAGTTAGTTTTGTTTTATTTTAATACGCTTTGTTTAGACGGTAGAAATCTTATCAGGCAAATACGAGCTGCAAAACTTACTGGAATAAACACTAGTTAGTAATCCGCCCCAACAATAAGAACACGCCCAACTACTTGATTCAGTCCATATTTGTAATTCGTAAGCCAATAAGAATGCTGTCTCGATCAATCCGCTTTTTATGCACAATCCATTAATTAATTGAGTTAAATTATTATGATGAAATTCACAAGTTGTATTTCGATCAAAGCATTTGAACATTTTAAAACTTAAATATAAATAAGACAAAAAAATGAATCCGAAAAGTATCGAAGATAAAATACCCTAGCCAAAGTTTATAGGAATATATACTAACTATGACCTAGGACAACACTTTAAGATTTGCTTTTCGAAATTTGAATGGTGTACATTATTACAATAGTTCATTAAAACAATCCCATGCAAGGGAATCAAAAGCAAACATTTTCTCATCAATATCTCATGGATATTAATGATGTTAGAAGAACACTTAAAGCTTATAATACCGACTATATAACAAGTATTATTAGCATAATTAAAACTTGAATACTTGTTTCGACAAAGTGAAATATGTGGCTTAATCGATTAAATAAATCGTACTTAAATAATACAAATCCAGATGAGTTAGACTGGTTTCACCTTGGTTTCAATACAAATTTCCTGACAAAGAAACAAGCAGGCTTAATGAGATAAAACTCACACAATATCATGTTTATAATTCTGTTAATAATTTAACATGAAACAACATTTATTAGCGTTGCATGTTAGAACCAATTGCAAACGGAACTTGTTTATGCAAATTGTGGCATAAAGTACTTAAACTAAAACTGAATTTATATGGAAATGTGATATTAATTACTTGACACTTTAATTGCCAATTCTGATGCAGATGCAGCTGCTATCACGATCCTTAATCTGGCTCTTTATGCTGGCCTTTGCGGGATTTAGTAGCGATGCCTATCGTATACTGTTTATGGGTCCCTTTCCCGCGCCCAGTCACTGGATGTGGCTGGAACACTTTCAGCGTGATCTGCTCCGGCGTGGACATCAGGTGACCAGTATTAACAATCATCCCACAAAGACACCACATGAGAATCTAACTGAAATTATACTGAATCCAACTTTTGATATACCCAAGCATTGTGAGTATAAAAGATATAAATGAAGGTACATATATATTATTAATTTACTCATTCCTCTTGCAGTTCCCAAAAAGAACATCTTTACAATGCGTTTTGCCAGCGATTTTCAAAATTTACAATTATGGTGGCAAATTGGCCAAATGACCACAGAACATGCTCTGCAGGATGTGCAAGTTAAGAAACTTATTGATAGTCAAGATGAACATTACGACTTGGTTATTTTGGAGCAATTCTTTCACGAGGCTTTTCTTATGTTTGGTAAGAAGTTCGAGTGTCCCGTGGTAACCATTGGAACCATGGGCTATGCCGATAATATGGATCATGCCATGGGCATCCTCACACCCTGGTCATTCATTCCACATCTTTTGCTGCCACATACGGATCAGATGACTTTCTCCCAGCGTGCCTACAACACTTACTTATCTTTGTATGACGCAGTCATGAGACGTTGGTATTATCTGCCCAGAATGCAGCAGATAGCAGAGAAATACTTTGGATCAGCTATTAAAGGTGGGTGTTAAAAGCATAGATCTATTCCTAACCTTGTTAATGCAATTTCCTTCAGGTACGCTTCCTCATGTGCATGATTTGGAGCGAAATATCTCGCTAATGCTGATCAATAGCCATCGAAGTGTCGATTTGCCACGACCAAGTATGCCAGGACTGATCAATGTGGGTGGAGCTCACATCCAGCCTGCCAAGCAACTACCGCAGGATATGCAGAGCTTTCTGGATAATGCCACTCATGGTGTGGTCTACTTTAGTCTGGGTTCCTATATGAAGAGCACAGATATGCCACCCGAGAAGACAGCTCAGATACTTCAGGCTTTTGGCAAACTTAAGCAGAAGGTTCTTTGGAAATATGAGAACGCTTCTGTCGGCCAACTGCCTCCTAATGTAATGATAAGCAAATGGATGCCACAAAATGACATTCTGGCTCATTCGAATGTTAAAGTGTTCATAACTCATGGCGGCATCTTTGGCACCCAAGAGGGCATCTATTGGGCCGTTCCAATGCTCTGCATTCCTTTATATGGAGATCAACATAGGAACACAATTAAGTCGGTGCGTGAGGGTTATGCGCGCTCATTAGTTTTCTCCCAGCTAACAGTCGATGATCTGGTGCAAAATATAGAGGCTTTAATCCATGAGCCACAGTACAAACGTAGTGCCTTGGAGGTATCTCAACGTTTTCGTGATAATGCCATGCATCCGCTAGATGAAGCCAGCTTCTGGATTGAGTATATTGCCAGACATAAGGGAGCACGACATCTGAAATCTCAAGGCGCCTTTATGCCACTTCATCAATACTTGTTGCTCGATGTTTTGGGCTGTGTGATCCTTGCGCTCTTCCTGACCGTGTGGCTGCCTTGGAGCATGCTTAGAAGGTTTCACAGTTGGTGGACTGTGACGACAACAAAAGCCCAGGCTCAGGAAGCTAAGAAACAATTGTAAGAGGTTTATATTTTAGTTTTAAGTTGTGTACAATGTACATTTTCATCAAATATAATGGTGATATATTTTTAAAAATTTTATTTTTGGTTAAAATAATGTTTTGCAATGTTAAAAATCGCATTCTATGTATACAGCGAATCCTAAAAATGAACTAGATTGGGAAATTACTGACCCTTTGATTAAAAGTTTTCAGTATTTATGCTCGATACCGAAGGTAAAGATAAACGGGTATACGTGTATCTTTCACAGTTTTTGAGCTAGAGTCACCAAGTCGGCCGCATCCGTCCCCTTTGCAATCGGGCCTCTTGTTACCCGTTTTTAAACAGGTATCGAGTATACCTAAGTCGGTTGCTTCCGACTGCAACGTTTCCACTATCGTTTTATGTATTTATTAAGCAGCTTGCTTAAGGCGCAAGAAAAGATATTTAAAAGTATTGCATACTTTTAGGCTGGAAGTGATATCATGAGAAGCGAGTCATGCACAAAATTATTTATGCATTAGATGTTACTCAATTCGCTTAAAAAAAAGGTTACATACATATGTATATGTATATAAAATATTCGATAGAGTATAAATAAGAATGCAACACATATTTGCGTGTGTCTACTGTACCTTGTCGTCTTTTAAGATTCTTACTAACTGCTGCGGTACTTCATCAGTTAAAAGTAAGCCGCATAGCTGTTTGCCTAGCATTATCTTTTTTCTATGAATAATTTATGTTCCAATTAATTAAGTCGAAATAGGCAAAGAAAAAAATCCACATCACATGGCATATTTTGTGCTGAGTGTTTTTTTTTTGTTGCTGGCAACAATCACGAACTGCCAGACAGATACAAAACTCATAAAACGCCCCCGCATTGCACGTTCTTTTGTTGGACAAGTTTGTGGCGTATGCGAGTTGTCGCACAGCATATACAAAATACTTGTTATGCTATGCAAAAATATCAACAAAAAGTTAGCTGACAAGTCAAATTCACTGATTAAAGGGCTGCTTTCAGTTAGGAATTTAATGCGATATCGAAAAGAAGTTAATATAAATTTCGAGTTTTAATCAAGACTAAATCGGTTCAGTTTTGACAAAAGTATGTCTGTGGAAAGTTCAATAAAATCATGATAAATACATATTTTTGCATGTCATACGATCCCGATCTCTCCCTATTCTCTCTCTCTTTCTCATTATGTGAATCAAATTTAATTTAAATTAAAAATAGTTAAAATAATTAAATTAAGTAAAATATAGAATAATATATAAATCTGAAAATATAATTAAAAGTTAACGTTAAAGCTCTGGGAAATTCAATAAAAAAATTGAGTAGTCCAACATTTGTTGCAAGGATTGGGAAAAACCCAGAAAAACCCAATCAGACCAGCGTTAGATTAGTAATTAGTGGTTACGATTAGATAAAGCAAAAAGGATCGATCTTTTTAGTACTGGAGTTGAGGCCTCCAAGGAGACAAGAGAATAAAGTTTGTTATAGTCAGAACATATAACACGAAATGGTTCATGAATTAAATAGTTGCTGAAGCAACGATCAAGGCTAAGGGGTAAAAAGTTACGTGAAGATCTAATTGGGACATTAAATTTAATTCGACTCAAAAGAACTGATGAGTCGATTTCACCATTAAGTAGGTTAGTAATAAATAATACTCCATGCATAGTTCTACGGTTTAACAGGGAGGGAAGATTTATTAAAAGGAGTCTACTTGAATACGGGGGTAAGTCAACTCCAGGAACCCAGTTAAAACTTCTAAGGGCAAAAAGAAGAAATTTCTTCTGCACAGATTCAATTCTATCCTGGTGAATCGAGTATTGTGGGGACCACACACAAGATCCATACTCCAGGATTGGACGTACTAGGGATGTATAAAGCGTTTTAGTGGTGTAGGGATCATTAAACTCTTTCGACCACCGCTTGATGAAGCCAAGGACATTAATGGCCTTATTGACCATATACGAAATATGAGCGTCAAACTTTAATTTAGGATCAAGAATAATGCCTAAATCTTTAATTTCAAACACGCGGTCAAGTGGTGAAGCATCAAGCAAGTAGTGAGCAGTATGAGGGGTACTTCTACAAAAAGACATGACTTTACATTTAGAACAATTTAAATTGAGTAAGTTAAAACGACACCAGGCCGACAATGCACCCAAATCCGACTGTAGTAAATTACACAGGGAAGCGTCATTATATGTGAAACATAGCTTCACATCATCAGCAAACATATATACATAGGAGTTAGTAATAACAGCTGGAAGATCGTTAATAAACAGATTAAATAGCAAAGGTCCAAGGTGACTACCCTGGGGAACACCAGAGGTAACAAAAATAGGTTTAGATACCGACGATTTAAAAACTACTTTTTGTGTTCGACCACACAAGTACTCCGAAAGCCACAATACGAGTTTTGATGGAAATCCAATAATATTTAATTTTTTAAGCAACAGAGAATGACTAACAGAATCAAATGCCTTACTAAAATCGGTGTAAACAACGTCAGTTTGCATTTTTTCCTGAAACCCTTTGATAACAAGCGAAGTGAATTCAAGAAGGTTAGTGGTAGTAGATCTACGCCTAACAAAACCATGTTGGTAAGGCGATATAATTGAACTACATCCGTGTTGCAGTTGAGAACATATAATTTTTTCAAAGACTTTTGGTATGGCAGACAACTTGGATATACCCCTATAATTTTTAACGTTTGATTTTGAAGAATTTTTATGGAGTGGAATTATAAAGGATTCCTTCCATATATCAGGAAACACAGTTGAGTCAACAGACAAGTTAAATAATTTATTTAAGGGCTTACAAAGAGAATCCGCGCAGTATCGGAGAATACAACCTGGCACTCCATCAGGACCAGGCAAGTAGCCAGGTTTAATAGAGTTAAATTCACTCAGGAGCGTAGACTCAGTAACTACTGGGACATATATGCAATTTGACGTTTGAACTTGAAAAGGATAGGAATTACTACTACTATACATACTCGATGAGTATACTGATTGAAAATACTCAGCAAATAGATCGGCTACTGCCTGATCAGAACTTGCTTTTGTATTATCAAGGTATACTGAAGACGGTAAGCAAGAAGACTTACGTTTAGAGTTAACAAATTTATAAAACTGTTTAGGGTCACGTGAAAAGTTTAGTCTACAACGATTAAGATAATTATTATAACAAGATGTGTTAACAGAAAGAAAACTAGATTTTGCTACTAAATACGAAGATAAATCTAAGGTAGTTCCCGATTTTTAAATTTTTTATATGATCTTGTCTTCGCGTTTTTCAATTGCGATAGTTCCCTCGTAAACCAAGGTGGTTTATTATCACTTGAAGAACAAGTGAGGGGAACACAAATATCCAAAAGCGAATTCAAGGTCCTATAAAATATGGCAATAGCAGTTTCTATATCAGTACAAGAATAAAGCCGAGACCAATTAGTATGCTGAAGAAGATAATTTAATTTAGTAAAGTTAGTTTTACGAAAGCAACGTGTTTTTAAAGTATTATTAGATACTGAACTAGGGTTAAGAATTTCGATGGATAGTTCTAATGTTGGATGGTAGGTATCTTCCGGAAGCACTAGAGGGGGTATTCTACTAGCATTACTGCAATCTGAGTAAGAAACAAATATTAAGTCCAACATTCTACCACTACAGTTATGCACCCTGTTAACTTGCGATAGGCCTAACTCCAGTAGGCCATCGATAAAATCATCAGAAGTGACTGGTATTACCACCGAAGATGTGTCATTCACAGACCATACAACATGTGGCAGATTAAAATCACCAACCACTATCAGATTATCCATATCTGTCAACAATGACGAAACAAGTTGCAGGGCACTAATATGAGATGAGTAAATGTTAGTATCAGAATCAGGAGGAATATAAGAGCAAGTAACATAAAGTGAACGGCCGTTTAGTAATATTTTAACACATAAAAACTCTATGTCCGGAAGATCATGAGAATGAATCTGTTCAGAAGAAAAACAAGAGTCAACAGCAATGAGAACACCACCCCCCTTGCGGGAAGTGCGATCGCATCTGTACAAGTTATATTTAGAAGGAAAAATGGAATAATCAGAAATATCAGGTTTTAACCAGGTTTCAGTGAGTGCAACTATTTGAGAATCAAAAGATAAGCTGTTAATATATAATTTAGCCAGTTTAGTGTTAAGGCCTCTAACATTTTGATAGGCCAAGCTAATTACTTCAGTTAGTTTTTGCCGCCGAGGTGGAGGCAACAGGATGGCTAACAGGCGGTGTACTATTGATCCTTAAACCATTATTATTATTAATTCGCCTATTCGTATACTCCTTAACGACAAGCTGCGGCGGCCAAAACTTTTCAGAGCAAATTGTCGAAAAAAGTTCAGGCGGTACACCCAACTGAAAGAAGATATACTTCTGGCATGTTTAAATTTAAACTTTTCAACAACAATAAGTGGGGAATCGATTTTACTTTTTACATATGCTGCAACATCATCCGATGACGTATCGGATGCCAGCCTAGAAACAAAAACAAATTTATTAAGTGGCACAACAACCAGAGGCTTGTGTGCCCCAATTGTAACGCCAGTAGAATCAATAGGCACACTAGCTGTTGGACCGGAGGACTCATTTATAGGATCACAAATTATGTTATTAGTGGCAAGGTTATTGTTAAGATTCCTTGCCGGGGAGTTAAATAAATTAATGAGCTAGCAATAGTACCCATGGGGGGATTATTGCTAGGCACAAGAAGCGGTTTAGTGGGCAGGGAAAGCCCCGGGAAGCAGTACTTTCTCTTAGTCATATCTGTACTTGCGACGAGACTTTCTCTTCGATATCTTTATTGTCAATCCCTCAATCAATCATTTCAAGAGTACTATTTTCTAAAAAGATTCAAACTATTTCAAGTATTTCTTGCTCGAGCATCTGATATTATTAATTCTTGTGCCACCGTTTTGCATTTCGCTTTTATCACAGGCCATTCACAAGTTTTGGTTTTGCATGGATTGGCTTATGTCACATGCATCTCATACTTTCACTGTCGGTCACCTTGTGAAGGTTCAAGTGCGACTCCATTGTTAAAAAAACTACCGTTGTGGCTATTATTGTAATGAATCTGTCTGGCTGCCCTGTACCGGCTGTACCGGTTGATCAGACTGGCAAAAGTATAAATAAAATGCAACAAAAAAAAAAAGAGACTGTACGCAAACTTGGCGCATCAGCATTATTGTAATCTTTTCGCTACAGATTATCTTTTGTTTTGGCTTATGCCTTTTATTTTGTCCGATCATAAATTGAAAATTTAATTAAATATGTGCACTTGCACATTTAATATAAAGTGTTTAACACTTGACTGATTTTACGGAGGCTTTTGTGGCTAACGGTATTTAAGCCGCTTTTGGGTGTGTGAGTGCCTCAAATATCATTTAAATGGTATTTGAATGTGTTTACGTAATTAACAAAACCGGACCTTTGGCAGACGCAAATCGGAGTGCGATGAGTGATGGGATCAGTGCCAGGCACGCGAATACTTGAGACACTAAAAAAAATATTGAATTCTTGATGGAACTCTTCACAGTTACAAAGAGCTTGAAACGCATGAAGAACCGCCATCAAGTTCATATATTAAAAGTATATTTGGCGCCGGGCTAAGAAACCGGCTAAGCTGTTCTTGAAAAATTTGCATAGTCAGGCAAAGATGAAGGGTTAAAAAAAAAAAAAACGTGTTCATCAAATTATTTAAAGCAATGAAATCGCATTGATTTTTCGGCGCCAGCTGTTAACCAATAGACACCTCTCAATATCCGTTTTGAAAATTAGCAAGTACTCATATATGGTATGTATAGAGTGCATTCATAAAATATATATATTCGCACAAATGAATTTGGTAACGACCAAAATATACAAAAACAAAACAAGTTGCCTGCCAGTTGGTCACATGAATCCAATAAAAATCAAAAAAGCAAACAAACAACTTTTGTGACTGTTGATACTTTTTGCCTTATTTATAATGTCTAAGAGGGTTCCAGCGTCTAATGTCGCGACTTTAGACCAAGACAAAAACAGTACAAAAACAAGAAAAAAAACCAAATGAAGAGCCGCTTGTCGAGAGCACGTGATTATGCTTATGGCTGTCAATTTTATATTTATCCACTTTTTGTGTCTTTTTGCTGTAACATCTTTTGTGTGTAATTAGCGACTGGCAGAGATGCTATGCATTTTTTTTTTTTATTATTGTTGTCTGCGGTGACAAATTAAGGCCCTGGCAAGGTCATGTAAAGGGCGGCCATTAGCCATGAAGTCCGGCGCCTTTTTACATTGCATATTGTCTGTCTATCTATGTTTGTTTATTTGTTATTTGATTGGAAAGTTGAGGCCTTTTTGTGTAAGATTTTGTTTTCGAAAATTATGCAAAACATAATATGAACATAATGCGGCATTATGCAAACTATCATCAAAAATACATTGACCTGCATCAAGTCGAAATACTTGCTTAAGTTGAGCCTATGAAGAGTTTACCATATATGTCTTTAAGTTTTTAAAGCCTCTTACACAAGAATCAATACGCTATCATGATATGTTTTTTTTTTTTCACTTATGACAGTCCTCAATTCTAAGTTTATCTATCAAATATTTTTTTAAAGCTTCGAAAATATTGTATTCTTTTAAAAAGCAAATAATGCAAATAAATTGGAATTCTATTGAACTTCCTCATTCGAGTTCGATTTTTAATCTGTGCCAAGGTTAAACAATACTAAAAAAGCAGCTTTATGTTTAAAGACATGTTTAAAAATCAATTTGTTTGTTTGTGAAACTAACAAACTATTAAAAACCAGTTGAGGTGCCAGTTCTTCGCTGTTTTAAGAACCAGTCAAAATATTATCATTGAAGTCAATAAGAAATCTGAGAAATCGATTCGATAGAATCATTTATGAGATTTTTAGGTAGAGTTAATCAGGAAAGTCTTAACGATCTTGATTGCTTTCAATTAGCCAAGTTTTATGCTTGACGGAGTCTCCTTGATGACAACCGACAATCCCTAATCAATTTTTGTTCAATTAACTCTTGCCACTTGCCTCCAATGTTAACTTAAACTATTAGCATTCAAATACTAATCAAAGTGTTTAAACTAACTATTACCATAGCTGATGGGCACACTTTCAGGCCATTGTCCAGCTGTTTATAATTTAGTGGGGGATGCCCAACGTATTAAAGATTATGTTTATAATTACATGTACTTGATTTCAAATGCAATTCATGATAGTATATGCATTGCCCAACTGGCGGGCGAGACCTTTGCTGCGCTTACCCATCTATCTATCTGCTTACATCACACAACAGGAGTTGTTACCAGAGACAGGGAGAGTGAGATCGAGAGAGAGAGAGAGAGATGGAGAGAGGGAGCAAGATGGACAAAGAGAGAGGGAGAGAGAGATTTAAGACCAACAATAACCATTCCCATCCATAGTCGAAACTCGTTTGCTATGATGCTTCGACAGCAATAAATATTTGCCGCTTCACTCAGGTTTCGTTGTTGTTGGTTTTTGTTTTTTATACCCTTGTTACGGGTCATATAATTTCATCACAAAGCGTGTAAGCCATCTGCATAAACTCATAAACTGTACATATTGTTTCAATCAGCATCATTTGCTGAGTCTGGACAAGGTTTCTAAATTTCTGTACGTTTTTGCTAACTAGTTAAAATAAGCTTGGAAGATATTTTTGATGTAAATTTAAACAGTTGTATATCAGAATTTTGAAGTGTTCTTGCAATATGATCTATTAGTCCAAAAGTAAGATCTTAGCCAAAACTCTCAGCTTTATTTTTGTCTTCTTATTTTCAAGTCCCTTTTACAAGTGTATGAAAAATGCTGCCATCTTCGTTTATCTGTTATTCCGCGGTTTTGGTTTTTTTCTTTTCTTGTGCAAATTACAAAAATAATAATAATAAGCGTCACAAAGCGCGTGACTCCTTTCACAAGTCGATAGATAGCCAGACATCAGATCCAAAAAATCCAAAAAAATTAAAAACAAAACAAAATCAATGTGTTAAAATGTGAACATGTATTGACATGAGAGTGAGATAGATATAGCCTAGTATACACAGCTGCTGTTATGTGTGCCACACAGCGAAATGTGGCCCAAAATAAGTTACGAACTGGCCAAAATTGTTTGACCGCAAAACAAAAGCATCATCTCTCGGACGGGGTGGCACCCATGTGATTTTTTGTGTATTGGCCTGATTTTGCTTTCGTTTGGGGCCCGCATGCTGTGTAGTCGAGTGTTATTTCGGCGCATCATTTTTACTTTCTCCATAAGCACACACACACACACAAACACATGTGCATGTGAGTTGTGTTTGTGTGCGTGAGAGCTGCCGGCAGCAGAAAAAAAGCTCGCGCTGCTCACAGTCGTCTACCGGTTTGTGTTTTTGAAGCTTATATTGGATCCGTTTTGGATCGTTGTGCTTTGCCTTTTAAGCCCGACCACCAGCGTTTGTAGCTCTCAGATACGTTTTTGCTGTTGCAGCGTGTGCAATTGTGCGGCTCCGTCTGGCCTTAAGTTACCACACACACACACCCAGGCACACCACACTATAGAAAATAAAGTGTTTAATTTCGGTTTCGCGTTGCGCCCCTCGTTCCGTGTTCCGTTACGTGACTGACTTCGTGTATGTTTTAAGTTGGTGCAAAATAGGCTCGATACTGTATTGGTTCTCGGTTCAATGTTGTGCTTTCCATTGCCTGCGTTATGCTAATTACCGAAAGGATTCAAATCGTTGCGTACATTATCGGTTACAATCTCTTTGGCAAGACGACAACTAACGTTTGTTGAAAACAAATCAAACAACTACTTAATAACCAAACTTCCAAATTATCCTCAAGTGCTTAAAAAAAACAACAACAAATCAACAAAAATCAAATAATCGCAACAAATTCGCATTCAAAAACACACGCACACAAATATATATTTATATTTATTGTTTATCAATTTGCAAAACGTGCCAAATATAATTTAATGATCCTAATCTATTTATTCTGCTTAACAAAAAGCTAATAAGTTTAACTAAATAAATTATTAAGACGTAATTTTAAATACAAACAAAAGCCAACGCATTGTGTATATCACACAATTAAAGACAGGGAGATACGTGAGAGATAAAAGAGAAAGAGACAGAGAGAGAGAGAGGAGTGAACAAGAGTTTGCTTCAAAATGATCAAGCATCGACTGCTACTTAGTTTAATTTTATGGTGAGTTTAAATTATTGCTTATACATATATTAAAAAAACAAGTGAATTGTTCAAAGTTGAGAAGCAACTCTTAAAAATATTTTATTAAAAATGATACAAAATAATCTTATAAATTAAGACAAATAATGTGCAGTAAACAAAATACGTAAAAAAATATCAATTAAAATTTGCACAAATATAATTGAATCAATTTTATATTACTTTATTAATATAATTTATAAATATACCCCGTACCCAAGCTGATGTGTTAAACAACTTCATAAAGTTTTACGTAGAGCGCCCACAAAACCAAGTTTGTTGCCTAAGTCATTCGTTTTTTGACCTGCACACGGCTCGAATTTCACTTTGCCAAAATGGGCATTCGATAATTTTTAATTAAAGTTCATCTGTGCGCCGGCTAAGCCTTGACAAAGTCATTAAACAAATGTCAAGCAAAAAACCAAATGTTGTACAAAATTTGGTTTTAATTTTACACATTTATTATTTCGGCTGTAAAGCACTCGAGAGAACTTTTAAGCAAGAATTTTACACACACATACGTTTAAGTAAATGACTTAAGTGTGTCAACCAGACAATGTCAGTGGCTCGGCAGAGACGTCAACGTCGACGTCGACGTTGGCAGCGGCAGAGTCTGCAGCAGCGTCAGCATCGACACTTGTGCTTAATTTGTTAGCGCAGTCAAGTTGCTTGGCTGCATTCTGAGCGCGGTGCATTGCTGGATGACTAAGCCAAAGAAGTCACAGCTGCCAAAGTGCTGGCCAAGGCTACTTACCCCTCCCCACAATGTCGTGCAGATCGAACATATGTACATATATATAAAGGTGTATGACACTTGCGCAATAGTCATGCAAAATTGAGTTACGATTTGCATAGATTTAACTTTGATTAACAGCAAAGCGTTAAACTCCAAACAAAAACTTTCCAATGCTTGGCATCTGTTTGTGAATTGGTTGAGTCGCAGAAGAGCCGTTAATTAATTGTGTGCTGAAAATCTATAAATTAGCTGCACTCTCTCGCGCCAAATTATGTAAACCATGGCAACCAAATTATGTCAATGCGGTTTCTGTTTTGTTAACATTAAGTCACAATGAAAACAAAAACTGAAACATACAAAAATGATGAACAAAAATCAAGTCATGATTAGGTAATCGTTCCAAAAACCACTTGGCACGACACACAAACATCGAAAAAAACAAGAGTATAACAACAACAACAACAACCTCTAAAAAGGTCTTTCGTTGTGTTAACAACTTTTTCTCTTTCGGTTGGGCATCTTCGTTCGAACGCTTGCAGCGATAAATGAAAGTGAAACTTTATTTTTGTACGCTTTTTATTTTAGTGGGTTGTCGGACGCTGTCTAAAATTGGGTTTCATCACAAAGAAATTCGAGCTGACTTCGATTATATGATCGCATGCTTCTTATTTATAACTAAATATAAATAAATGTGTTGCAATTAACATACTTATGAATATTTATCAAATAATAGTATACAACGGTAGCCAAAGTGTTTGAGTGGAGGAATCTTAACACTGTCTCAATGCAAATTTTATTATGCATTCGACTCAACAAGTCTGCGGATCTACGCTTCCGTTGACACGTTTTTAAACGTATTTTAGAGTCTTAAGAGTCTGATTAATGACGACGAGCTTTGGCTAGACTTGTGGCAAGTTCAAATTCCATATTATGCCATTGCTTGTGAATCTTGAACGCACTAGCCGAAAGGGTCAGCTCTAAAGGTGAGGCATTTAATTTGAGACAAACGCACGGGCAACGAGCATAAGGGCTAACAAAAAATGATGGAATTGTGAGTGTCCAAGGCCGAATTTAAATTTTTTGTACATTAATATTATTCCAAAAATTTTCCTTCAAAACCAGAAATGTAAAATGCATTATCTAATCAGTCATCTGCTTGGGTTTTTCTTTAACTCAAGCTGTCAATCCTCTATGTTATAGCACAGAAATAAAAAGCTAACAAAATTACTGATTCATTTATTAGCAGCACTAATTGATTTGCAGTCCGATAGCGCCAGCTCGCTTTAAGCAAATCAAACCACTAATAAAAACTCGAAATTTCAAATTAAATTAATGCCTAAAAGGCATACGAAAAGAACTGATTTAAAATCAAATTCGCAAGCGCATAAAAGTTCTTAATTAACAGAACAAACAGCATTGAGTTCAAGGTTAACACACACTTTAAAGCCACTTTTTGAAACAAAATCGGAGTTTGCTACAAATTTAATTTTGAACGGCAGCTCAGTCTAGTTTTCGTTGATTATAATACTTGGTAATTTAATAAGGTAGATAAACATTTATCATTTATTTATTTTTGTTTTTGGCATTTGAAGACTCATTTAGGTGTTTGTTGGTTTCTTGTTAAATGGCTTTGGTAATTAATCTTCGTTTGTTTTACTTTTTGCAAAGTTGAATGGACTTTGAATAGGGAAAAACTGAGACAGAGACAGACAGACACAACAACTGGAAAAGTTGCTGACAAACACAAAAATTGTTCCCGAATGCGTTTCCTGGTGCAAAGTGAAAGGCGAGCCATCGGATAGTGGTAGTTAGTAGTAGTGGATGACCCTGAACGGGCGCGCAGGTTATGAAATATAAATCAAGAAGCCAGCAAGTTCGTTGCCTAAGTCTTTCGTTTAAGAGTCCAACCAGTCGGCCGACAGTCTGTGTAGGGGGACTAAGTAGGGGTGGTGAACCATGCTCCGTGATCGACCAGTCGATCGCGGAGTGTGGTGCCCCGCTTCTACTCCGTAACTGCCAGACTGCCGGTAGTGCAACTTATACCTCCTCGTGGTGGCTGCTGGTAACAGGGTCCTGTGTAGGTCATGTCTCTGGCAGGATACCTGGCTAAATTAAGTTGGGCGAAAGAGAGTAAACTCTTTTTAATAAAATCCCCAATCTAATGGTGGAACAGCATATGCCAGGAGATGCGTGGCTAGGGGGGTGCCTAGTTGCTAGTATGCGGACTTGGGGTATGGTGGCGCGGCCTCATTTTAATCTGCCACACTACGGTACGGCACGGCGTAGTGTTTACCGGTTGCCATCTTACTCGTGGGATCAAAATGAACGATTTACAAAACAAAAAAACCGATGTTGAAGAGGAGAGTGGCCCCCAGGGACACAAAACAGAGGTGGCAACACCTCAAAACGAGCAACACCAACGCGGTAGTGCCTCAGTGGTGGACCTGACACCACAAGGCACAAGCACACCAACCACCGACAGTGTTGTAGGCCCTACACTGCCTAAACTGAGCGGCGCTGGCAAGAAGCGACTGGCTTTCTTTCTGCGGCAGGGGCTTAGCAAAGAAGAGGCTTACTCCAGAGCTAGGACCCCAATGGAGAAGAAAGGGGAAACAGCATGCCCAAAACGCCAGCGGTCCACAAACCACAGCTCAGAGGTAGTCGCCACTAAGAAGATGAGGGATGACATGCCCTCCACCTCTAAGGCTGCAGGCAAGGGTAATGAAAGGCAGCCCTCTGCCTCACATCACCCAGCCAAGGCACAGGTGCATAAGGAGCGTGGCTCTATTCCGGTTAGGGGGACAACAGGTACCCAGGCCGACAAGAAACAGCAAAATGCTAAAATAAATGAGGCTGGTATAGGAGTGAAGTTGGCGGTATTAGCAAGGGACTACCCAACAACGGCCCTAACGACCGCGCAAATGGACTCCATATCAGCCGCTATTGAAGACAAAGTGCTGGAGCTGATGGATGGGCAGATACAACCGGCCTTCCTTGGCTCTACCTACAAAGCTGGGTATCTAGCACTTCACTGCAAGGACTGCGTTACAGCGGAGTGGGTGAAGGCGACGGTGGTCAAAATGACGCCGTGGGACGGCGCCACACTCTGGTCGACAGAGGAATCAAAGATTCCTCACCCCAGAATTGTGGTCGGCTACTTCCCCAAGTCTGCAGCCATGGAGACAGGCAAGGTCCTCAACTTTTTACAGGCACAAAACAAAGGCCTAAACACCTCGGCCTGGAGGGCCCTAAAGAGAGTGGAAAAGGGCTCAAACGCCATGCTTGTGCTAGCCGTTGACCAAAAGTCGGCAGCCACAATTGAGGTAACGAAGGGAAGGATGAACTTCCGCCTTGGCCAAGTTACTCTCAGAATAAAAAGTGATGATACTACAGAGGATGAGCTCATCAAACAAGTCAGCGTTATGGAGATTGAAGAGAGTAGTTTAAGCTCTCCAAATGTCTCCGGTGCTGATCCGCCGCCAAAATAAGATGTTTGCAGGCAAACCTTCACCACGCTAAGGCGGCGACGGCTGAAATCAGCAGTAGGTTTGCTAGCAACACCAAGGACATCGGGCTTCTACAGGAGCCCTGGTTCTTCAAAGGTCGCATTAGAGGCCTAAATACCAAAAACACACAGGTAATATATGATAGGAAAGCGGCCAAACCTAGGGCAGCAATTATCATTAACACTGACATAAGATTTCTGCCTCTCACAGAATTCATAGACACCGACACAGTGGCCATACTACTGGAACTGGAAATCGAAGGGGGTAAGAAAGAGGCTGTTCTGGCCTCGGCTTACTTCCCTGGTGACTCCGAAGCTGTTCCAACGGATACTATCAGATCTTTAGTGGAGTACTGCAGAACACACCGGAAAGACCTGATAGTTGGATGCGATGCAAATGCTCACCACCTAGCATGGGGAAGCACAGACACGAACAACAGAGGTGAGTCTCTCTTAAACTATCTTATATCAACTAACTTATCAGTAGCAAATAGGGGGAATGAACCAACTTTTGTTAATTCTATAAGGAAGGAGGTTTTAGATCTAACACTGGTTTCTGACAGGGCCATAGACTTGGTGAAAGAATGGAGAGTGTCCGAGGAGGCCTCAATGTCTGATCATAGACACATTCTCTTTGACCTTGAGGGACCGGTGAGGAGCGTTGTGCTCTACCGCAGCCCAAAAACCACTAACTGGACGAAATACTCCGAAATCCTTACAGGAAAATTATCGGGTAATAGACCACAAATAACGAATACTGAGGAGCTAGAAAGGGCAGTTAATACCCTGACGCACGATCTAGTCTCAACCTTCAATGACTGCTGCCCACAAAGGGCTAAGACCTCTAGCAAGAGGGTCCCCTGGTGGAATTCACGACTTGAAGAATTACGAAGAGAAGCTAGGACAGAGTTCAACAGGGCCAAAAGGTCCAACAATTGGGATCTCTACAGGACATCCTTAACTAATTACAATAGGGAGTTAAGGAAATCCAAGAGATCCTCATGGAGGAATTTCTGTGAAGATCTTAGGGACATACCCTCAACTGCAAGGGTCCATAGAGCCCTATCAAAAGCCAGTGGAGGACCGATTGGGACACTGATGGGCCCGAACGGTGTATACACCAGTGACTCACAGGAAACTTTAGAGGTTCTTCTAAAATCTCACTTTCCTGACTGTTCATTCTGTAGCACAGAGGGAGACCCTGACACAGAAGAACTGAGGCACACAAGAATCATAGACCCAATAATAAAAAACATAGTTAGCTACGAAAGGGTAGAATGGGCAATTAACTCCTTCAAATCCTACAAATCCCCTGGTCCAGATGGCATATTTCCAGCCATGTTATCAAAGGGCAAAGGGATCATCATTAGGAAAATGATTCCTATATATCGAGCCAGCCTTTTGCTGGGATATATTCCAAAGACCTGGAGAGCAGTAAAGGTAATATTCATTCCTAAGGGCGGGGACAAGCCACCATGCTCTCCCAAATCATACAGACCAATCAGTCTCTCCTCTTTCATGCTAAAGACCATGGAGAAACTGATAGACTGCTACGTCAGAACTGACATTTTAGAAGCCAACCCGCTTCACAAACTGCAATTCGCCTACCAGAAGGGTAAATCCACGGTGACGGCACTGCATCATTTGACAACTGACATAGAAAAAGCAATTGACGCAAAGGGGGTCGCCCTATGCGCCTTCATGGACATAGAGGGTGCCTTCGATAATGCAAACTTTGACTCAATGAGCCGGGCTCTGACAAACAGGGGGGTAAACCCTAAGGTAGTAGCCTGGGTGAAGGCAATGCTATGCCGCAGACTGATAAAGGCCGATCTTGGACTTGCCTCGGCTAGCATACATGCCTCAAAAGGCTGCCCACAGGGTGGTGTTCTATCTCCTTTACTGTGGTCACTCCTAGTAGACAACTTAGTTCTGTCTCTCAATGCAAACGGATGCAAAACGATAGGATATGCAGATGACATATCCGTAATCATCAGGGGCAAAGATGAAAGGATCCTAGCAGACCTCATGCAACGTGCTCTCGATCAAACGGTAACATGGTGCACCTCAGAAGGGCTCTCTATCAACCCTAGTAAGACCATCATAATCCCGTTCACCAATAAAAGGATTCTAAAATTCCCAGACATAAAGGTTAGTGGCACAGTTGTGACTCTGAGTACAGAGGTAAAATATCTAGGGGTAACTCTGGATAGCAAACTCACTTGGAACGCACACCTGAGAGCAGTAACCACAAAGTCAACTCGATCTCTCTGGGCTGTCAAGCAGATGCTTGGCAAATCATGGGGGCTTTCTCCACGAATGGCCCACTGGGCGTACACCCAAATGGTAAGACCAATGATTCTGTACGGGGCGGCAGTATGGTGGGAAAAAGCCACACAAAGCACCGCTATCAATAAACTCAACAAGGTACAAAGGCTAGCTTGCCTAAGTATCACAGGGGCACTGAGAACGACCCCGACAGCAGGTCTGGAAGCAATTCTAAACCTAACTCCCTTACACCTAGCTATAGAGGAAGAGGCTGTAAAGCAGGCTCTGGGGCTCTATGTAGGTAACAAATACCAGAAGGGCAACCTTAGAGGACACCTAGGTATATTGAATAGGGTAGAGGACATCCTTGATAAAACAAAAACCCTAGACCAAATACAAACCATCCATAGTTTCACGAAAAATTACAAGGTCATTTTTCCAACAAGAGAGCAATGGACTTCAAATCCATCTTGGCTAAATGACGATGCACAAAATTGGTTCACAGATGGATCCAAGACAGCATCAGGGGTAGGAGCAGGCATAGTGGGTCCTCGCACACACATCTCTCTCTCACTTGAGGCCGAATGCACCGTTTTCCAGGCGGAGCTCTTCGCTATTTTACAGGCGGTATATAGACTGAATAGCAGACGATTGGTAGGAGTTAACATTCGTATACTCTCCGATAGTCAAGCAGCTCTTAAAGCACTAAACAGCTATAGCTATAGCTCAAACTTCATACATGAATGTCACCGTGAGCTAAATGCACTGGCAACCAATAATAGAGTTTCTCTGGTTTGGGTCCCAGGACATGAAGGTCACTCAGGTAATGAGGCCGCGGATGTAAGGGCTAAATTAGGAGCGGAAGCCCCGTTTATAGGCCCAAGTCCAATGTTTGGTTATTCAAACAACAAACTCAAATCTGACATACACAATTGGTTAGAAAAAAAGAAAATAATGCACTGGAACAATCTAGAGGGTCTTAGGCACTCAAAAAGATATGTTTGCCCTGATGCAGCAAGAGCAAAGGTAGCTCTATCCTTAAACAGATCACAACTTAGGTCACTTTGTGGGGCGTTAACAGGCCACTTTCCCTGCAACGACCATCTACATAAGATGGGCCTTGCTAGAAACAGAACTTGTAGATTCTGCGAAGAGGATGTTGAATCAATGGAACACCTAATCACAAACTGCCCCGCCCTGGCACGTAATAGAGCAAAGCTGTTAGGCAACTACACTCTCAGAGAGGAAGACCTGATGCATATCCCACAGACTGGTCTGACTCAGTTCCTGAGAACATTAAAAATGAACTAGTGGTAAGGGGGCACAATAGATCCTTGTGGGTCGCAGTGCCGAAGGGCGCAAGCCCACCCTCGTTCGACATTACATTACATTAAGAGTCCAACCAGTTTTGCAGAACATATATGTTACTAAAGCTCGACTCAATGCAAAAAAAAAACAGAAATAACACATTGATAAATGTGCATATAGATCTGACTTGTTTGCTTGCCAGACCCAGACCACTATTCAGTTGTTGGGTTAACCCAAATAGCATAAGATACAGCAACAGCAAGAAACGAGGTGACGCCCCAAAAAATATGAGAAAAAAGATTAAGTATGTTGCGCTGTGTTGTTTTGGACGCTGATCTCCTATAGCTACATGCAGTTCAGAGTATGTTTGCATATGGCACTTGGACTGGGTCTCTGACACAATCAGCCACCCGAAAAATAGCCACAAGTCACAAATCTTGTTTCGCCCAACCCTGGCAACTGGTTTATTTGGGTTAAAAAGAAATTTACAACAAGTGATGCGACTTTGCAGCACAGCTGCCAACAGATAACGGTACAAGGCATCTGTGAACGACGAAAGTGAAATTTTTTTTTGTTTTTTGCTTTTGCTGTTTTGTAAAACAAAACCAAAAAGAAACATACACCGAAAAAAAAATACACAACAACAACAAAGACGTAATCAACTTCAGGATGAAGTGGGCTCCCCCAACAGGCTTGACTGGGCATCTTTTGTTGTTGCTGCTGCTGTTGTTGCTGTTGTTGCTTGCGGTTGTTAAACAACAGCACCACCAAATTGTGGCAAAGGTTTGCCTAGCTCTTCATAAAAACGTTAAGTTTATTTTATTTCTTTATTTCTTCGAGTTGATTTGTAGTGCTTTTTTGGTTGAGCTTTTGTGAGTTTTGGCAGCTAAGGCTTCCGTCATTTTAAAGCCACCTTGGACTGTCGCAAAGTGTCTGGTGTGAAGATGCCAGCAGCGGGAAGTGCACGTTGCTTGTAAGTTGTTGGCTATAAACTTAAATTGAATATCTGGTTTTCTTTCCAATTTAGATGACAATGTAAATTGAAATTAAATAATAAAGCTTAAACAAAATATTGATCTCCGTTTTCTTAAATGTCTCAAACAAGTTTTAATTACATATTGTACAAATTTGTATTACAATCCGAAAGTATAAAACAAAAAATATTTTTAATTTACTATTTTTATTTATTTGCATACTCTTTGCCAACTGTATTAATTTATATCGAAGCTATTAAAGCTCAACTCGTTTGCATTTTTCACATTTCACCAACAAAATTTACCTAAATTGCTTTGGCCTCAGGCCTCAGGCAACGGCTTAAGTTTTCACAAAAAGGTGCGACAATAATTGAAGACAATTTTGCTGATGTTTTTTTGTGAGCTTACAAGCATTTAATGTTGTCACTTGAATCTGAAGTTTAAGCACGCACGCACTATTTCAAGTGCTGAGTAGCAGTTGAGGCACACTCTCGTGTGGCTACAACACTTTGATACATCGGTTGCACAACAATGTTGTGAAGAGGCGGCGGGCGACCTTGATGCCTGACTATTGAAGCCAAACAGGCAATCAGCTGGCATGCTGAGCGTTATATGGCATAGAAATGCGTTCATTAGCATTCAGTGCCAGAAACAGAAACAGGCCAACAAAGTGGACGGGCTAAAAAGAGAGATATTGCTGTTGTTGCTGCTGCCTGCCTGCCTACCACTATTAAGTTGTATGCACTTTCGCAATGAAAACGAAAGTTACGCCCCGCATATTCAAAAACAAAAAAACTTGTGCTTGTGTGTGTGTGTGTGTGTATTTAAGGCAGGCGCGTGACTTGGCCAACATTTACACTTTCTGGCCATAAGTATGGCATGCATATGCACATAGGCATAAGAATTATGATCTTCACGCCTGTTTGGTTTGCTGTTGCATTTAGAAACAACATTTGCATGTCTTGGCAATGTAACAAATATTTTGAAGCCACATTCGTTGAACGCGAACTCAAATTGCATCATTGAATGTGAATTATAATGTTGTTGTTAATATGCAGGCCACTGTCATATTTTGTTTGCACTTGAAACTTCAGTTTATTGCAGTTTTGAGTCGAGTTTCCTGATCAAATGCAAGAAGAGTCCGGTCACAAGACCAAGTACAGTTTGTTGTTGTTTGCTGTTGCATCTGCATTTAATTTTTATTTTGTTTTTCTGTTTTATTGTGTAATGGCAGCCAAGAAACTCACTTGGAACACAAAAAAAAAAAACAGAAAGAAAAAAATGCTAAAATAACAACAAGTCGTGAATAGAGTCGTATGTGTGTGTGTGTGTGTTAGTGTTGCTGTTTTTATGCTTTAAAGAAAACATGTTTGTTGTTTGCTGCTGCCACTGCTGTGTTGGTGGTAGGAAATCATGAGCAAAGTCATATGCCGCTATGCCTCATACGTGCCTTGGAGTAATTGCAGCGAGTCATGGCTTATGGATGCCAATGAGAGAGTGTAGTAAGCCTTATATGTAGACGTATGTGTTTAGTTGTTGTTTTTGTTGTGGCAGCAGTCATATGGCTTCGGGCTGATGCAAGCGCATGCCCGCATATTTTTGGCCATTCAGCATTCGTTGTTGATAATGAAAACTCGGCTTTTAAGTTAAGCTATGCACGCCTCAAACTCAAATTTAAATTCCCAATTCGATTCGCATGACTAAGGCACATTCCAAACGCCTCACATTCCTCAAGTAGCTTCCGCTCCATTATGAAAACTCGTAGCCCCCTTACCTAAACTCGAAAGGTGCATAATTGCTTATTAAAACGCACAATAATTGCAGATTGCAGTTTGCTCAAGTGTGAACTAAATTTGTTGGGAATTCATAATTCAAATGTGTGTCAAATGTTGCTACATTTATTAATTGCATACAAATATAAACGCTAGAACTGTCTTGCCACGCTCAAACTAATGCCAAATTTATATCTTTTTTTTGTAACATTTTCGTTTTCATATAGTAATTGCAAAACTAAGCCATTTACACACTTGCCAAATCTATGCCACGCCTATTAATCATTTTTTATTGCCCTATTTTGTAGTTGCGCCTAGTACATATATATTTTTTGCGAATTGTTTGAGCTCGCTTAAACGGTATTAAGCCTATTGTTGTGACTATTGCATGTTGCCAACTGGCGCCATAGTTTGTTGCCTAAGTCTTTTGTATAAGCGTTGCGCAAAGTGGACAAAGTTAGGGAAACAAAAACAACAACTGTTAGCTGCACCGTTGGCCCATAAGCAAGTTCCGTTGTTGTTCCCGCTTCGTTTACAATAAATTCGTGATTAAATTTACGGCTACCGTACTATCAACACTTGCAAATGAAGCATTAATTGTTTGAGCTTAGCTGAATCTTAATTAATGTGTATATTATATGGGGAACATAATTGGCCGGACACAATATGCGCTGCCATTGCACAACATTTATTAAGTTGGCTAACAATAACGCAATTAGCCATTATACTATATTATCATACTTAATGTAAACAAATAATGATGCTGATGATGCAGTTGTTTGTTGTTGATGCAATTGAGTCTTATTGTGTTGTATATCCTCTTAAAATCATAGTTGAATTTGTTGCGCTTATCAAACAAAGTTGGCTTGTTTGACTTGTTACATTGTGCCATTTGGTCTTTAAGACGTTCACGTGTTTGTATAATTGCCAGTTGACTGACTGACGAACTGACTGAGCTTTATAAAAATGCAAATATGCGTTCAAGCTGTTATGATTGATTGCCAGTCAATAAACTTGCACTAAACGAAATAACCCTAATAAAATGTATTAAAAATTACAATAATATACTTATTAAAATATTAACCCGCTAACAGTTTATATAAGATCCAAGCACTTTATTGCCAAAATCCTGACTTCGTGTTCAGTAACCTCGGATTTCGAATGAACTCACAGCCATATCATATTTCGAACAATTATTTATTAATATATGCACTCAAGCAATCGTTAAAAATCCGGTTGAAAGTCATACAAATATTTTACAATTGTTTGAAAAGCATTTAAAATTGAATAAGAAATAAATAAGCTAAATACAAAAAACTTAAAGTTCGATGACAATAGCTATTTGGCTTAAATTTCCCCATCATAAAAATAATATAATGATAGCTAAACCTGTATTTACTATACTATATTATCTTGTTGTTGATCGATTGCTTAACTTTCGTTTTACACAACATTAGCTTATTCGATTAATTGAATTATCAAATAAACTGTGTTCACAATTATAAAATCCATTCAAAAAACAGTGTCACAAGCTACAAAAAAAAAACATGTTAAATAACGTATACGCCGCTTGTGATGCGCATTTCTATTTGATTTTGTAATATGTATTTGTTGATTGGGTCAGGTGTGACACAATTTTCGGCATTCGCCTTAAGCGACATACTTAAATTCCAGATACATTAACAAACATACCTCAACCACCCGCAGAGCAAAATTAAATAAATGCATACACATAACAAAGGAGAGATAAAACTATAAAACAAATGTTAATTTGGCTGACTGCTGTTCACTCGCTTGGGCTTCTTTGTGTAGCTTTCGCTTTCGGCTAATGCGACGTGACTGCGTTAACGTTGATAACCATTTGTTTGCTCATGTTCTGCGCCAATGCAGCAAATAAATAAATAAATATATATGTATACAAACATACCTGTGTACACATATGTATAAATAAATAAGCCCCGGATCGTGCTATGCAATATTGTTGTGCCAATAATGTGGGACTGGCCAATTGCACATGAATCAATTCAATTGCCTAGGCATCGAAACTTGACGTACAAATTGCACAAATCGAATTCGAATTTCTGAGGCAATTGCCTTATTTATTTTTGTCTATTTGCTGTGGCATTTCTTTACCAAGAATTGTCGAAATGTGAATATTTTTGTCTGTTCTGACGAAACCAACGAATGCGAAACGATGCGCTGACTGGAACTGAGAATTTTCGTTGACTCATACAAGGTACTAAATTTAAAAAACAACAACTTAGTCATCACAAATCCAGTTGTTCTGCAAATAAGCAGCTGTTATTAAAAATATTAAATGTTCTTGAACTTTGCTCAAATATGCGCAACCATTTTTAAGCAAAAGACTTAGGGAACAAGCTAGCATTCTCCACTTTCTTGAACAAAAACAACACAAACAAGATCAAATAGAAGAAAACAACCTTGAATACATTGTCGAAATGCACAAAAACTAATTAAATTGCACGAAGTGCTTGAGGAAATCCCAAAAACAAAAACGAATTCGTATATGATAATTAGAATACCAAATCGGATTATACTTTTGTCGAGTGGTCAGCGTCATTATGCTTATGAGTACTATGTGGCGTATAAGTATTGTTTGGTAGAGGAAGTGCGTCATTTGACCATACAATTGATAGGCATATGAATGAGCTCATTATTGACAGTTCTTCAATTGAGTTTCGGACGCCCTCATAATATAACAATTGTTGCACAATTTAACAGTCAAATCTGCCCAAGCATGTCACAAGATAAACAAATGCCACAGAAATAACAAGAAAAATCCAAATTCTACTTGAATATTAATGTCAAAGACAACAAAAGAAACCTCATCACATGAGGCAGCCCAAAAAAAACTACCATTGAGAATAACCTAACGACAAACACAATAATACAAACAATAGCACAATATAATAACAAGCCAGTTAGTCAAGTAGCCAGTCTGTCTATAAGCCTCATTTGGGCGCACTCTTAAGACGTAACTCGTAACAGTTGAACAATGATTGTTCATAATTTGAAATTTGATTGGTTTTGGACGTCAGTTTTATGTATATCCGGTTGGGCTTGCGATGCCCGATCTTAGGTTGTTCTCGTAATGCAAAGCTGCGCCTCAAATTAGCAATGTGATCAAATGTTGATGACTCTGTGAAAAACGGCGGTCAATTAAAAAAGCTGGAAAATGCCAGAGAAGCGACATGAATTCATCAAAGTGAATTTGGTATTAATTACAGCACGTGCGGGGTGACAAAGAGCAAACGTTGTGGAAAATCTTTAATGCTCTTTTAAGATTTTGTCTCACCAATCAAAATTCTAGCCGGAACTCAATTGCGCACATCCGTAAAGTTTGCATTATTCTCTTGTTAAGACACGAACATCATTGTTTACAATTCACCAGAATGTTTGTTGTTTTTATGCAAGTGAGTAAACAGCTGATTTAATTTTGGCATCAATTCTTTTCCCATTGTGAATGCATGCTATCGATTAGCGATTGCTGTGATGATCTGTAAGTGCGTTAACTGGTCACACTTACAGACTGTAAATGCAAATTGGATATAATACGTGAATTATTGTTGCATTCGTCTAAGTTTAACCGTTTTTTATATGTATTATGCTTTTGCAGGTGCCTTTCTGCTCCCAGCTTCACGCTACGCATACCGGAGGATCTCGAGAATAGCGCCATCAATGCGCTGCGCTCGGAACGAGCTCGCTCTGTGAAGCCTTGCGGCCAGAGTGGTTCTAGTGCTGCCGATGACTATGATGTCTGCCCGCCAAGCAAATACCGTCAGCCAACTGCTGAGTGCAACAATGTGTCACATCGCAAGTGGGGTGCACGTGGAGATGTTTTCCTACGTCTGCTGCAAGCGGATTATGCCGATGGCGTCAATCAGCCACGAAGCTCCCGCGGCACTCACGCCCTGCCTGACGCTGAACACGTAATTGAACAGCTGCAACGTCATGTCGAGAGTGAGCTGCGTCACGATCATATCACTGCCATGCTGCCCGCCTGGGGCCAGTTGCTGGCCAACGATCTATACGAAGTCGGTCAGCTGCCCATCAGTGGCAAGTGCTGTCAAAATAAGGCCAGCTCCAAAGATCCCAGCGAGCTGCAACAGTGCTTTGTTCGCGCCGGTCCCGACTGCAAGGAGTACAAACGCTCCGCACCCGGTTTCGATGCCGAGGTTTGCCAGAAACGTAAGTGAATCACAATGGAATGATGTGTAGAACAGCTGCTTACCTTTGTACATTCCTTGCTCCCTTCACAGATGTTCGCGAACAAATGAACATTGCTTCGGCTTATATTGATGGCTCTGGATTGTATGGTTCCACTCGACATGAATTCGATCAGCTGCGCACATATATCAGCGGTGGTGTTAAAGTGGAGTCCTGTCGTTATTGCCAGGTGTCGGGCGCTACAGGTGCTCTGCATCGTGCACTGCTGCAGCAGCATAACAATATTGGGGAACAGCTGGCGCATATAAATCCACATTGGTCCGAGGAGGATGTCTTCCTGGAGGCTAGGCGTATTATAACTGCCACCATACAGCACATTACCTACAACGAATTCTTGCCATTGGTGCTGGGTCAGGAGACGACGGCCAAGGAGGCTCTAAGACTGACCGCCGAAAAGCATTCCGCCAACTACTCCAGCTCCATTCGCGCTGGCATCTTCAATGAGTTTGCGACCAGCGCCATGCCTGCCTTCTCAAGCATGTATCCCCCTGAGATGCTTTCCCAGAAGAGCTCAGCGCACGAGCTGCTCTCTATTGCAGCATTGCAAAAGTCTCTGGTTCCAAGTCAGATGAATGACGAAGGTTGGACCGATTTGGCGCTAGCTGTGCATCGTGGACGTGATCATGGCATTGCTTCGTATGTACATGCGTTAGACATTTGCGATCGTCGTTTTGCTCAAAGTGTTGCTGCCAATGTAACCTTTGATAATCTCGCACAAATGACCAGCATTCCCGAGGAGCATGTGACCAATTTGCGTGACATCTATCAGTGAGTTTGAATTGAACTTTGCTCTACCTAGATATTTTTTTACTTTTCACTCTTCAACTCCTTCTTAGAAACGCTGATGATATTGATTTGCTGGTAGGTGCCATGATGGAGGATCCCGCTGTAGGTGCTTTGTTTGGCCCAACTATTACTTGTTTGCTGAAGCTGCAGTTTGAGTTGCTTAAGCAAACAGATCGCTTCTGGTACGAAAACGAGATTCCGCCCTCTTCCTTCAGTCTGGAGCAGCTTAAGAGCATTCGCCAGACATCGTTGTCGGGCCTGCTGTGCGGTTCCCATCAAGTTACTGTGGCACAGTCAAAGGCTTTCATACGCGAGGATAACTATTTGTAAGCCAAGCAAGCTTCTGAATTATATTCATGTTTTAACAAAAACCAATTTGTTATTCGTAGAAACTCCATTTTGGATTGCACACAGCTGCCCAAGTTTGACTTGCGCCCATGGAAGATAAATTCTGATGAAGAGATTCACCAGGAGCATGTCGAAGTGGAGCCCGATACGAAGGATGCCATTAGCGAGCTGAGTCCCCAGCTGATTGAGGCTGCCGTTGAGCGCGCCAAACAGGAACTGGAGGAGCGCAAGCGCTTTGAATATGAAGTGTGGCGTTCACGTAAGTTATATCAAAGTATATCCGTTCTTATCTAACATTTTTTTATATCTCTTTTTACAGAGGGCGGCATTAGTGCCCGTTCACCTGATGGTACAGCTGCGTCCTTTAGCAAGGCTAACCTAGCTGCTCTGAGTATGGCCAACTCCTCATTGATCTTTGAGCTGGCGTCCAATGAGATTGTCAAGTCTCTGAACACCATAACACGTCGCAAGCGACAGATCTTCAATCCCAATCAGAATGCCTTTAATCGCAACGAACTTACTGATACTCTGCAAACTGTAGACATAAGTGCACTCATTGGTGGTTCTCAGCAGGCATTGGATACGTGTCCAGAGCCCACGCAGCAATGTGATGCGAACACGCCATTCCGTACACTCTCCGGCCGTTGCAATAATTTGCGTAATCCCAACTGGGGCAAATCGTTGACGACCTTTTCACGCCTGTTGCCTGCCCAGTATGAGGATGGCATCTCAGCGCCCAGAATAACTGGTGTGACAGGTACTCCACTGCCTAATCCACGTACAATCTCGACAACTATTCACCCGGATATATCAAATTTGCACACACGCTATTCCCTGATGGTGATGCAGTTTGCCCAGTTTGTGGATCACGATTTGACTTTAACGCCAATTCACAAAGGTTTCCACGAGTCCATCCCCAGCTGCCGTCCCTGCAACTCCCGCCAGACTGTGCATCCCGAGTGCAATCCGTTTCCGGTGCCTTCCGGCGATTTCTTCTACCCTGAGGTCAATGTGACAAGCGGAGAACGTTTGTGCTTCCCCTCAATGAGATCTCTGCCCGGCCAACAGTCGCTCGGACCTCGCGACCAGATCAATCAAAATACCCATTTCTTGGATGGTTCTATGGTGTACGGTGAGAACATTTGCCTGTCTAACAAACTGCGCGGCTTTTCTGGCCGCATGAACAGCACAGTGCATCCGGTGCGCGGCAAGGAACTCCTGCCATTGAGTGCCACCCATCCTGAGTGTAAATCTCGCAACGGTCTCTGCTTCATTGGCGGTGATGATCGTGCCTCCGAGCAGCCAGGTTTGACTGCCATCCACACGGCCTTCCTGCGCGAGCACAATCGTCTCATTGAGGGACTGCGTGGCGTGAATCCGCACTGGAACGGTGAGCAGCTGTATCATCATGCTCGTCGTATTGTCAGTGCCCAGGTGCAACATACAGTGTTCAATGAGTTCCTGCCACGTATTCTCAGCTGGAATGCTGTGAATCTGTACGGCCTGAAGCTCCTGCCTCAAGGCTACTACAAGGACTACAATCCATCTTGCAGTCCCATTGTGTTCAATGAATTTGCTGCTGCTGCTTTCCGCATTGGTCACTCACTGCTCCGTCCACATATTCCCCGCCTCAGTGTCCAGCATCAGCCCGTGGATCCACCTCTACTGCTGCGCGACGGATTTTTCCGCATGGATGTTCTGCTCCAACCGGGCATTATTGATGAGATTCTGCGTGGTCTGGTTGCAACACCCATGGAAACACTGGATCAGTTTATTACCGGTGAGGTGACTAATCATCTGTTTGAGGATCGCAAAATTCCTTTCTCTGGCATTGATCTAATTGCGCTTAACATTCAGCGTGGTAAGTCTTTAAGTCATAAAATCAATCTGTTTATCGTATTAATTTCTTCTAACTTCTTTGCAGCTCGTGATCATGGAATTCCATCGTACAACAACTATCGTGCTCTGTGCAACCTGAAGCGTGCCACTACCTGGTCGGATTTGAGCCGTGAAATACCCACCGAAGTAATTAATCGCTTCCAGAAAATCTACGCCAGCGTTGATGACATTGATCTATTCCCCGGCGCCATGACAGAGCGTCCGCTACAAGGTGGCCTCGTTGGACCCACGCTGGCGTGCATCATTGGCATTCAGTTCAGGCAGCTGCGAAAATGCGATCGCTTCTGGTATGAGAACCAAAATCCCGAAGTCAAATTCACAGAGGCTCAGCTGGCTGAGTTACGCAAGGTTACGCTAGCCAAGATCGTCTGTGAGAATCTGGAGGTTCAGGGCGATATGCAGCGTGCCGCCTTTGATTTGCCCAGCAATTTCCTGTCAGTACAAAATTATTGTTTCTTTTGAAGGTGTCAACTAATTATGTTTTGTTTGTACAGCAATCCACGAGTGCCCTGTCAGTCGATGCCCCAAATTGATTTGAATGCATGGCGCGAGAATGTTCAAGGTTGTCAAATTGGCAATCGGAATGTGCGCGTTGGCGAATCCGCCTTCCCATCACCCTGCACGAGCTGCGTCTGCTCCGCTGAAGGCGTAAGTAACACATTGAAATCAATACCCTATATATATTCTAACCCACATCCTCTGCTTCTAACAGCCTCAGTGCGCTTCACTGCGCATCACCGACTGCGGCCAGCTGATCCGTCAGTGGCCCAAGGATGCCATTTTGCGCGATGAAGTGTGCAATTCACAATGTGGCATCTATTTGACTGGCCAGCAGTCAGCTGGTTTTAGTCCACAAAACCGTCAAGGACATGCACAATCGCGTGTCACCCGTTCGCGCAATCAGAACCTCTTCAAGTTCCCTGACTTGACGCCGTTCATCGCATCCTTGTAAATGAGGCGATCAGAGAAAGCAGGCTTTCCATACAGTGTTTTGTAAATAACTTTTGCGTTCTTTACGTTAGTTTTTTTTGTGTTTTGTTCGCTTACCTGAAGAAGACTATTCCGAAGCATATAAGTTAATCTTAAATACGGTTCACATTAGAAAAGAAAAAATCCTACAAATTACACTGCTCGTGAATCTTCGCAAAAATGACAAATTCTTGTTTCGGCACCATCCAAATAAGTGATTCTATTGTTAGTTAAGCGATAACTAATTGATTAGCATTTTTTATATGTATGTAATGTATTTTTTACCTAAACCCTACGAATGTCAATTATGTGTACCTAATAAATAAAAAAAAAGTAAAAATATAAAATACGCTCGAAACTGAGCTCTTGAAACTAATGCTTTTCTGGATGTCTACGATTAATTATCTTGATATAATTAAGTTAAATTATTTATAAGCAAAAACATGTTATGAGTTTAAATAATTGTTTTGCTTTATTTAGTTTTGCTCTTTGAACGTGGTTCCATTATAGCAAATATTTTGTGTAGTTTAGATAAGATCTCTATAATGCCGACGATAAATAACAAAACTCACAAAGTACGATTAATTCTAAATAGGGGTATACTATGCATATATGTATGTATGTAAATATAGTATATATTTATGTATTTCGTTTTTTCTTTAATTTTTTCGACAAAACTCCGCCGGAGACTGAACGTTAGACGTGCTCTTAGTTAAACTTATGTTTTTTATGCGATATGAAAGAAACTTTAAAGATATATAACTTTAACAATTTGTTGGGGCTTTGCATTTGGGCCAACCCCGTCATAATATGTTAAATAAATACATACATAGATACATATATGTTTTGTATTTATATTTATGGTATATTATATATATTATCGCATATGGTTATAATAGTTTAATTACAATTATTTAAATTCGAATAGAGCGCATAGAGAAAAAATACAAAGCGCTTAGTATTTTATTTATATATTATATATATAGTAATTATTTCTTATTGATGTTGTTGTTGTTGTTGTTAAACATGCTTAAGCTGTTGTGCTATTTGTGCTAACCACAGATAATTCGACTAACTGCCGCCGAGTGCTTTTGACAATTAGGCATGCAAATTACAAAACGTTTCATGTGTTTTGTTGTTCTGTTTTTTCCTTAGGTGCAACAAAATCAACACGCATCACAAATACAACAATAAACTAATTTGCCTTTCTTTCTTTTGTATTTTTGGTACATATTGTGCTTAAGTGCCTAGAGAATTTGACTTCTTTGCTTTTAGTATCGTATTTATATTGTAGATAGTATGCATATGTTTGGACTAAACTAAAATTGAAGTTACATACACAGCAGATAGTGTCAATTATATATTAACATAATTATAAGTTTACACAAATAGTTGTATACATTTATATAGTTTATAGGAATCTTGCTATTCAGTTTTATTTAATTTTTTTCAAATTGCTTAGACACAATTTGCTTATGCGTATGGTATGTTCTTTTTTTCTTTCATTGCTATTTATTGTTTTATTTTGTTTACGATATTGTGTTGCGATGCGAAGTTGTTTAACTATTTACAAAATGAAGTGTGAGAAATGTGGCCTATGTACAAATTAAAATTGGTGTAACTGACAATCAAAGTTTTGGAGCAACTGGATTTTTACTTGTCCGCTGTCTCTGAGTGGCGACGCGTCAGCAATTGATGTTGTTGTTGCTGCTGCTGCTGCTGCTGCGGGTAATTGTGTGGCAAATTATGGCCATTGGTAAATGGCAAACACTCAAGGTGACCCATTTTACCCACAATTTTTGGTATTTTATCACTGTCCACGGTGCTGTTGAGGCCAACAAGGCCGCTGCCACCAATGCTAGCGCTACCAATGCCGCTGCCAATTATGTGCTGATGATTGTGGTGCAAATGTGAATGATGGTAATGATGATGATGATGATGATTGTTGTGGTTGTGATTGTGTGGATGGCTAATCGCTGGCGTGCTTTTGCACAGCGCCGTATTCTTATGCTGGCAACTGTAGCCATTTATCTCCTGTGCTCCCCTCAGCGAACTCGTCTTGCGCACTTGGACGCAACTTCGGCAGCGCTGTTTTTGTGCTGTGGCTGTGGCTGTCGCTTTGCCTTTGGTCAGTGCATTAAGATTAGCTGCCACCAGTTGGGCCTGCAGGGTTTTTGAGGGTGAAACGGGTGTGCTGTCATCTTCGCCAGTTGGGGGAGGTGTTGAGAGGCGACTCGATATGGTGGAAGAGCTAGTTGAGGACAAAGAGCTGCTGCTTCGGCTGCTCTGGGCAACATATCTATTTCTTGTACGGACATCTGTTTCGGTGTCCTCATCCTCCTCATCGTCTTCCTCATCATCATCATCATCACTGGGTTGGTTGCTGCTGGGGCGAGAAGCGATGGCAATGTTGTTATTAGTTGCTGAGCTGCTTTTGGCAACATTAAGGCCATTTACGCTTGCTTCAGCTAAAGATTTATCCACATCATCCTCCGCAACATTCTCCGTTATGGTCAGCTTGCTTTCACCATTTGCTATCACAATTTGCTGCTGCTGCTGCGGCTGATCCTGACTAGTTTTAACATCGTCGGCCAGATCAATCCAGTGACCGCGATTATCACGCACGCCTTCAACGAGTGGCTCCAACTTATCTGAGAGCTTAGCAAAGGCCTGTGAAAAGTAATGCAAAATATATGTAAACAACGATTGCATATTTGATGGTTACTTTGAGACTTACCTCATAGATGGGCATACATATTGAATCAATAAAGTTCACCTGCATCATGGGCAGCTCGTCTTCCTTTTCACGATTCATGATATCCTGTAAGGTAATTTATTGTGTTAACATTACATTTAAAACAAATTGGTTAAATTCAACCCATGAAACTCTATTTTTAAAACGAAGAGCACATCAAAATGGATTATTAAAAGTTTAGCTTAACATTTTAGAGGTTAAGAAGTCAATCGGAAACTTACAATGGGAGTTATGTTCAACTCCTGTTTCTCCATGTCACCTTGTTCAAAGAACTCGGAGCTAACCAAATCGGCCACACGTTTCTCAATTTCCCACGGCTTTGTTATGGCCGACAAATCACAGACAGTCATGCTCATCGCACGCAGCAAGGCGCGCGGCTCTTCACCAACCCAATAACTCAACGGCTGCTGCACACACTCCAAGAACGCACCACGTTTTCTATTAACAGAAAAGAAAACCGAATAGTTTATAACAAATCGAATCGAAGGCATAAGATCTATCCACTTACTTGAAATAAACAGCTAGATCCGTGGAGAGAATGGCGTCCTCCAAAACACGAATAACGCGACAATAATCAGCTGAAGACAAATTGCCCAAGATTTGATTACCAGGACTATTTAAAATCATCAAACACTGATCGAAATGATGATGCTCCATGGTTGAGGTGGAGTAAAGTTGAGCCAAAGGCGACGATGCTCTGTAAAACAAAAAAATATTAGAATTTAATTAGATTTTCTGTTAGCTTGAGTTGACTTACTTAATCTGGAACGAGTTGTTGGTCCCTCTATGATCGAGATCATGGCAGAGGCAGCCAATAATTAACGCCAGGCATTCAATTTCACCAAAGATCTTCCACCATTGTGTGGTCTATTTTAGGATAAACATTTAAATTATTTGTTTTAGTTTTAGTTTCATCTCACACTTACTGTTAAAATGGCAAACATCATTTGTGCCACATTGAAGGCATGTCGCCAGTTGTGATAGGTTACATTGCGATAGTTCTTTTTAACGCTCAGCAGCCAACGGCAAAGTACTTCGTAATCGATATGGAAACGCTCCACAAAATCAAGATCGAGAAACATGCGCAAGCAAGCCTAGCACAAAATAAAGAGCATTAGATATATTTTCGGGTAGAAAGTTAAACTAACCTTTAGCGTATCATCATCCTCGAAGTGTATATCATCGAATTTGAAATCGTGCAGACGAAAATGTACAGCGGAGGGCACGCGAAGACGCTGTTAATAACAAACGAAATAGGGCTGGTTAAGAAAACTGTTTACATTAAATTGTTACAATTATTATACTGTGAATAAGAAACCTGAATCTTAACCCAAATATTTATGAATTTCTGCTTCTACTTTTACATAATTATCTCGATGTTTGCATTTGTTTTCTTTAATTCTTATCATGCTTTAATCTTTGGCTACCTAACTTCTGTCTACAGCACGCGCCATGTTAAAAAGAAAAAAAACACAAAAGCAAAAATGAAAAACAACGTAAAACCCGTGCGCCCAGCAGCTGTCAGAGAAATGTTATTAATGTCCGCGAGTGACAGTGAGCAGTAGTATATCATAAAGTACGCCAAAACCGTAACTTAGAACTAGCCAGACTTATCACAAAAAGAAAGGGCTTGTTATTACTTTCTTCATAACTCTCACTTTCGTTTGTTTACTGTTTGCCTGCTTTGCTGGCTGGCGTGCGTTGTGATGGCATAATCGCTGGGGCTCTCGGTAAAAGTAGCGCATAGAATGGCATAATTTTAATTAAAATTAATAACCCAGAATCATGGTACTGTCTGCTGTACGTTGCCAAGGCGAGAAGCAAGCGGCCATAATTTTAGCCCGCCATAATTACTGAAAGAGTCGGTGAAGAGGCAACAAACAGAGACCCAGAAGCAAGAGATACTACAACAAAAACAAGAACTTCACAAACTTCAACACCGAGACAGAATGATGCGAAAGACTTGAGGCAGTCTGTTTGAAAGAGGTTGTTGGGGTTGTGTTCAAGAAGGGAAAAGCGTCTAACAAATGCTCTTTGCCAGTGTGCGAAAGTTTCTTTTTGTCATTCTTGTGCGAACAAACTAATTACAACTGTCAACACGTTGGGCCCGCATTTGCAAAGAAGGAAATGAAGACAGGTTGTTGCTGCTGTTGCTGCTTCAGTTTCAGCCACTGTCACGCAAAAATAATAAAAACAGAAGGCCGGCCAGCCAAACAAACAACCAACAAGCATAGCATAAAAATGAGGCAAGTAAATGAGGCAGGTTCTTGTCTTGGTTGGAGAGAACCTTATGCACATACAAATTAAGCGTGCACGCAAATAAAATTAAGCGTTTAAATGCAATACTCTTTGCCCCACTCACGTCCCTTTCAACGATCTAACGAATGAGACACAGGGGTGCCATTTGAAATGTCAGCAAAGAAACAGATAAACCAAAATGAAAGAAATGTAATGAAGTTGAACTTACGCGCAAACGATGTGCCTCATCCATTGTGGCGGATGCATGATAGCTGAGCACTTCCAGTGTAACACTCTGCTTGGCCATTGCAACAATTGCCTTCTCATACATGTGTGTGTTGTGTATGCCCATGCCACAGAATATGGCAAATGCTTCAACAAAGTTCTCATCGTTTTTGGTAAAGTCCTAAAGAATTGTATACAAAAATAGTATTATATATTATAACGTTAATATACTGTCCGCAATTAATTACCAGCTCATTGAACTTATTTATCAATTGGATGACACCAATAATCTGACCCAACGAATTCTTAATGGCCATACAGAGTATGGAACGATGTTTGAAGCTTAAGTTCTCATCCACACTCGAATCGAACCGATCATCCTCATAGGCATTTGGAACATTGACAGTCTCGCCAGTGGTTGCAACATGGCCGGTGATGCCAATGTTGATGGGAAAGCGGGATTCGTAGGGACTGGTGCGTGAATTGGCCTCCTCCTCGCTCAGATCATTTGCCTCAAAATCAAAGACACGCGAGAAACTGCCCTTGTCTGCCTCGTGGACCAACAGGATCTGGACACGCTGACACTGAATCAGGCTCTGCATGTGGCTTAGAATGCGAAAGACCATATGCTCGATGGTGCTCTGTTCCTCGAAGATCATGCGCGCCAAATCGAGCAGCACCTGATTGCGTTTAATTTCCAGCTGAGATTTCTCAAATAATTGCGCATTACGCAATCCAATGCCACAGAACTGCAGATACGAGGCAAAGACCTGTGAAATGAAAAGAAAGAAAAAACATAAATAAGGATTATATTTATTATTCAGACACGAATCCATCCATCAGTTTGGCCCGAGTTGGCAAGCGGCTTATACGTAGACAGGGTCATAATCAAAAAGGCCATTTCCATTTCCCAAGCATATATGGCGGATTAATTCATACGTTTGTATGGGTGCTGCAAAAAGCTTATGGCTCAACACAACTTTTTCTCCCTTTGTTTAATTATAAATGCAATCTACATATGTCAGCCACTGAAACAAGGAGCCTCGACAACAGCAGCGAACTCACCTTTTCATCAATTTCCGAGAAGCATTCGCCATTCATTTTGTTAATCACCTGCGCCACGCCAATCACATCACCACCCGAATCCTTGATGGGCATGCATAGCAACGCCTTTGTACGATAGCCAGTCTGTGAATCAATTTCACAATTAAAGCGCTCATCCTGCAACAAGAAGAGAAAAGAACAACAAATATGTTTAAAGTTCAGGCAATGAAATTTAGCTACCAAGCTATGAATGTCCGCTTAACAAAGGTGTCTAGTAAAACCTTAATCATATTAATAGAATATATCCCATTCTAAACATAACTTTAGTTGGATAAAAGTGTGTCTAGACTGGCATATATGTCAACTAGAAAACATATATATAAACGTCTCTTCTATCTGCTTGTCTTCTTTTTATTCTTTTACCACCATTGGAAGCTTGTTAATTCAGGTATTTGTCTAGGTCATCATGTTCGTTTTTTTGGTCATATTTGCTGACCAGCATTTTGTGTGGTCATTTATTCTTGTTCGTACAAATGGTGTCAGGCAAAGTCCAAATAACATGAGCTAACTCTGCCTGCTTCTTGAATCAACAAGCATCGGAAATTTATCTCTCAAACAGCAGCAGCAGCAGCTTCGACTACGTCAATCTGTCTGCAAAATTCACTTAATTGTGCTAAAACGTTTTGATTAAAGAGCTAACACCACCCCCCCTTCGTGAGAGATGGCCAAAAGTCGCGAACATGCGTCGCATTTAGTGCCAACTGTTTATTATATTCGATTGTTTGGCCCAGCCTTAAGTTGACTTTAACAGCCCAGTTAGATAAAAGACACGCGCGTTAACTGGGAAGTAATATTAATACTATTGTTTGGTTCCGCAGCTTAAAGCGTTTAAAAGGCGCTTCACTATTTATATCAGCAGCAGCAGCAGCAATGACATAATAAAATTGCCTAACACACTCACACACACATCGGCCATAGCCTTGTGGAAATTGTTTTCAGTCCCCTTTCTTAACTAGTGTTTTGGCCACAAGATTAATTACGGCCCAATTGCCTTGGAGCAGCTGTGTGAAAAAAAACATCCACACAGTAGTATTTCTTGCTTTTTATTTATGAGTATGAGTTCATTGAGTAAAACTAAAACTTTTTAGCTTGGAATGTGTGTGTCTGACTAAAAGATGCCCTATGATAAGTTTAAAGTTTGTGTTGAATAAGTTTTGTATGTCAACTCTTTATAACTTTATAACTTCCAACAGTTCTAACTACCCTTTTGTATCGATTCTAGGGCATACAAAACCAATTTCCCGTACTTGAAAAACTCCTTTTTTTCGAATGTATATGGGAATTTGAATAGTAGGGCTGCTGTGAGTGCGTCGACATCGTCTGCATCATAAATCTTGTGACTCTCGAATTTGCCACTGTGTGTGTTTCTTGTAAGTTTCGTTAGCTAGTTGATTTATAGCCTCAGATAAAAATAGCATTCAAATTTGTCAATTCAATTCAAAGGGCAAAAAGCTAATGCTAATGTTGAAGAAAAATGAAAATGGAAAACTTTCCGCTGTGGTTTTTTTCCCCACTAAGACTTCTCAGTTTTTGAGGTGTTGTTGCAATACAGACCTGGTAAGCATCTGGTATGTTGACCGGCTCGCCGCTTTCAGCCACGTGACCAGCGATTCCTGTGCCCCATGCAACGCGCACTTCCTCCTGCTGTTCCATTTCCTCGACAGTGCTGCGTGGGCAGACATCGAACAGCTTCGATACGAGGCATCTGTTAATAAAATGTCCAATGCTAATATAGTTAAAGCCATAAAATACTTAAGTTATGCTAACAAAGCATTCGATTTATTTACAACCAACAAATAAATAATGTGCAAAAATGGTCTGCACAATTAGTATAGAAGCACAAAATGGCGCCACACACATACATACACAAAATGGCCCCCTGTGTATTACAGTTATGAAGCCAAAAACTGCAGTCGAGCAGCAATCATAAAATGCCAAAAATAAATGCAATCAAAAATGTTGCACACAGACAAAGTTGAAGCTGCGCTAAAAAGTTGGCAACTAAATGGCTCTGGGCCAATGAAGTCATCGCCGCTTTGGCATTAGCTGTCAGCCAGCAGGAGCTGTTAGCAATAGACGGGGGCCAAAGCACTTGCCTGATTACCAAATTCAATTTTTCCAACAACTATTAGTATTAAATTTGTTGCAACAACGCTGCTAGTGTTGTATCCAAATGCAACTAATGTAATTTCATAACTTTTGATATATTTTAAAGTGCGTTGCAAGTGCTTTAAAGTGCTGGGAAATAAACTGTTTTACTTTGTCTTGCGATTAAATAAATAACTTTTTCTACTCACTTTTTGAGTCCATCGGCTCCATTGCAGCGTCCCTGCACCAAAAACAATGAGCCTCGATCTGCATTAAGCAATATGGAAACATTCTGCAATATCTTGTGACACAATGTGCGCACTTCCAGCTCATTGCAAATGTCTTTTACCTGGAAACAAAACGTAGAAATATATATACTATTAGTTCAAAGCGATTCAAAGCTGTTTCACAGAACTATGAGCAAAGTGTGCCATAAAATTACAATTTCTCAATAAGTAAGGCCATTTAGCAATGGCACTTAATGTGGGTTTTCTGCTAAAGCAAACAATCCAATCAGCCAAATACATACACAGCAATGGCAACAAACTAACTAACTAACTGACGGACTAACGGACTGTCTGTCTGTCTGACGTCTGGCGACAATTTAGCACGTTGTGCTGTGCGTCTTAACTGTTTGCTGATAACAACGTCAGCAATTGCCGCAAATACGTTGCGTGTGTGTACAAAATCAATTGGAGCAACATTGAAGAAATGTGATATTTAAAATTACTTTACTCGAAAATATACTATCTAGCTCTTGCGGTGACAGACTTATAAAGTAATCAATAAAAGTCAAGCAAATAATAAAAAATCTGTTTCCCGTCGCTTATTATTATTAATAAACGCAGACTTTACATTCCAAAAACAAATATATGTTAATATGCATAAGCAATTTGCTTTTCACAAACAAAAAACCCCGATTTTTTTTTGCTATTAAATAAATTTTATAGTTGCCTCATCTCCAAAGACTGAAAGTATATCAAAATACGTGCAGCGTATCGCAAGCTTAAATAGTTGGTTATAAGTTTGTGACGCACAAGCGTGTTAATGGCACACAAATAATTTCGTTGGAAAAATGCATTTGATTGTTCTTTTTATTTGCTTGGTGGTGCTTCTGGGTTTGTTTTTGTGGGGGCGTTTCCTGCCACCATTAAGAAAATACCAGCCGGATGACGCATGTTAATTGAGAAACTGTACAGCGCGCATTATGCACATCTGATTAATATTGATTTATAATTAATTTGGTGTATATATACTGTAGCCACTCACCAGCTCAAAAATCAGCTCCTTCTCGTCGAGCTGTTTGAGCTCGTTGCGTGACAAACGTTGCGGTCGTTGTATGCAATGATGATAAGGATAGGCATACTGATTGCTGGCAGGACTTGTGGCATTAATGCCAGGCCCAGGAGCATTACAATTGCTGCCACTGCTGCCAACGGCGCCACCTGCCTGATAATGACTGTGCTGATAATGCTGATTGCTGTGATTGCTGTGGTTGTTGTGATTATGATGATGATGATGCTGCGGCTGATACTGATATTGGCCGGCAACAATGCCGCCTACATTCTGTAGATTGCTGCAACTGCCACTTGTATCCATCTGAGGCCCAACACTCAGAAATGTGAGCGTTCCATCGATGGTATTCACAATGGGCTTCAACAGACCACCGCGTTCGAATTCGTGAGCCGAAATTTTGCTGCCGTATGGAGAGAGAAAAAAATATATCAAAATTAATGAGTTTTTGACTTAGATTCTGTTACTTACCGCACTGGTGTTGTGGCACCGGAGCCGGCGCGTGAGCTGCTCGTCTGGCCATTGGGATGCGTGGGTGAACTGCTGCTGATGACGTCGTTGCCCGCGCTGGTCGCATGTGACACCAGCCAGGCGTCAACCGTTTGACGAGTCGCCTTTCTATAAGGAGAAAAGAGAGGGAGAGAGTGAGTGAGGTTAAAGTGCAAACATATACATATTAAAATGCTATTAAAAATTAAGCATGTGTTTGCTCAGTGATGTTACTTAACATGCGCAGGCGACAACAAAAAAAAAAACGTGGTGGGTGGATGAAATTCTTTAATAAAATGTCCGTTGCCTCATAAATATTCAGAAAGCAAAAGAATTTTGCGTCATTCTCAGCCAGAGGACTGACTGATTGTCTATTTGTCCTTGCAAGGGCACTGCATAAAAATGCACATAAAAATCACAGCGCCCAACTCTTTAGGGTCAAGAGATTGAGCAAGTAGAAAACGGCTAGGCTAAGAGGGTTCAAAAAGATACAAGAAATATCTCACTATTTAAATGGTTTGCAATTAAGTTACAAATAAAACTGAATCCTTTTTACACCCCACCAAACAGTTTATTAGGTTAGGTTAGGTTGTATAAGCAACACCTATTTTTTGCTGTGTAACGCAGCATGTGTGGACTGCGCTTTGAGGTCCAGTAATAAATGTCTATGTGTCTGACATATTTTTATGCAAAGTACACAAATTTAATCCCATTTTTCTGCCTCGTTTGTTGTTAGCCAAACTCACACGCACACACACACAAATACGCTTAGCGCCGGCCAGCAAACTGAGAAATGTTTGACCATGAAAATAAAGCCTAATTTATGTTTTTAGTTGTTAGTGATTTTTATTATGTGTCATAGCCAAAGGCCGGCAAACAGAATGTGCCTGCCACAGACTCTAACACTAGGACTATCTCGGTTTGTATCTGTGTGTGTGTGTGTAGAAGCCAATTTCCGGTTTACGACATGGCCACGACCATAAATATAAATATCGCCTGAACGCAACTTCAACAATCCTTTTGTATAACCCAAAAGCCGCCGCACACATATTATAACATTAGATTTTCATCTAACACATTTAAGCTATATTTAAGTTTATAAGAAATCGATTTATATTTGTTTTAAATAATAACTTTGAAAGTTTTCGACATCAAAGAGCTTACCTTATAAAATAATCCTGTACAAACTCCTGATTCTCATCCATCCACGCCTCCATGCGCGCATGCTCCGGATCATAGGGTCGACTATGATGTGGCGCTGATGTCTGATGATGATAGAGATGTGAATTATATCCCTGATATAATTGCTGCTGTGAATGGTACGAATGCTGTTGCTGTTGTCCATGCTGCTGTTGCTGATAAACAGCTGTGCTGCCGGCAACATAGTTATTGCTGCTACCATTAATGTTATTGCTGCTGCTGCTGCTTGTATTGGTGTTGTTGCCATTAACATTGCAATTGTTGGCGCTGCTGCTGCTGCTGCTATTGTTGTATTGATGATGGGCGGGTTGTTGCTGTTGCTGTGATAGCGGCAGGGGGACACCGGTGCGTGTGGCAATAAGCAAACTATGCTGCTCACTCATACCGTACCCTGTGCCCCCCTGCTCCACAGGCATGCGAGCCGCTAACTGCAGCGGCGTCGATGCTGGCTCCTCAATGCTACGCAATTGAAGGCCTGCAATTAGTCCAAACATATTTAAACGTTAAAAATCGTTCAAGGCAATTATAAAGTTTTCAAAAATCTTAAGTTATTATAAATATTGGTAAAATATATAAAGCAACTCATTGATTTATTGAAAGTTTATTGAAATGAAATACGTTTATTCATAAGTAGCTTATAGAGTTAATACTAAATACAGATTGAGGTATCCTTGTATATTTTTTAATATTTTATAGGGTATCAAAGTATTGTTAACTGTACTCTTTTACTCTTTTGCTCTTTTACTTATCTGTTATTACATTTAAACGTTTTTTTGTATTTTGTTTTTATCTTGTTCTTGCATGTGCCGACAGTTTTCATGGGAGAGCTGTGCGTCCCAATTTGCATTGCAAATGGCCAATATATCCTTTAAGCCCACGGCAAAGTCACGCGACTCCAAAGCTCCGTCGGCTTCCCTTTTTACCTCTTTTCCCTCGCTAGACCAAATGCAAATTTCTACACTACTAATACGCTCTTACTGTTTAAATTTATAATATCAGAAAGCAGCAAAGTAGCAAAATATATTCTATCAGCAGTTCTGAATATATAATTAAGAGCAACTTAAGCGCCTGCCACACGTTGCGTATACGTAATGGCCATAAGTAAGCCAAGATGCCGCAAAAGGCTTGAGCTGAGAAAGGCAGACAGACGCCTCAAATCATATGCCATGTTTATACTAACCGGCAAAATTGGCAATTTCCGAGAAGTATTGACACTGCCAAAGTCAAACCACCTCCCTATTTTCCACCCTACCAGTTGTCTGGCGCCCATCGAGCGGTTGATTAAGTGCTAAAAATACATCAAGTGTACTTGTGTATATCCTTGTGATGGATGTCTAAGGATATCTAAGGCACTAGAGTTTGTGACTTCTCAACAGCTGTGGTTGTGTTTGTGTTTTTTGTGGACTTGTGGTGCTGTTGTGGGTTCAGCGTGTACATATATGTTTGATTTATGATCTACTTTTTGGCATAGCAACAAACATTTAGCCAAATAACACAGCCAAACACACGCAAGGCAGACTAACCATAAAGAAAACAAGTTGCTTCTGTCAACTGATGATTTGACTTTGCCGGAATAAGTTGACAAACTGAAGCTGTTTTTTGTGTGTCAATTTTGCCTGGGTTTAGATTTATGAGCTTTGTGTTCGTGTTCGGGAGCATGCAACGAAGAGTTATTGCAATATAACAAATATTTATATGCCTGAACTAAATAAACAGATTGAATAATTGAAAGACCAACATATTGTACAAAGATATATCAAATTTGATTTGCTTGTACAGAATATAATCATGTTGATTCATTCTATGGGAATTAAATTGACTTTTCGATTTCCTAGAATTGATTCAGCTAGTTTGCATTTAAAAGTCAATCATTAATAACACTTGCATAAAGGTAAACTCATTTTATATATTTCCCAATAAACTGCCATTTGCATATTTTGCCTTTACAATTTAAACTTTTAGTTAGATTGTTGCCAAGTGCATTTTCACAATATTAAATTTGGAACTTTGAACTTTGCTTCTTCCTATTAGATAGAATCAAACTGGGAATTTTACTTTTTGTCTGCTGTTTCTGCTGATGCGCTCTTGAAACGGTATTTTGTTCATTGCGAATGCTGGATAAATTGAAGCTTATCAGATAGCATTCGTTCTGTTTTTTTTCTATTTTTGGTAGGAGAAACGGAGAGAACTTAAGCTGCAAATAGAAGCTTTAAGCCAGCTACTTATTGTTGAGAAATTTATGAGCAACCAGGGAATGTGAGCTTCCACCAAGGAAAGGAAAAAGAGACATGAGCAAGTGCAGTACTTACATGCATGTACTCTGCTCCCCCCCGCAACCCCTCATAACCCACCTCTTATAGTCATACGGCACACGTAATCTTTTAAGCTGCATTTGCCTTGCACAGGCAACATGCAACATGCTTAAGCTGCTGCAAAGCATTTGGCAGCACTATTCAAAGTCTCCCTGCACATTTATACCTCTTTGCCCCTCCGCCCCACACTTGAAAGTCAAATGACAGCGTCATGGTTGAGTGGGCACCAGCCACGCCTCCTCTTCCGGCGATTGCAACAACGCTGTGTGTGTGTTGCGGTTGCATGATGCGTCAGCTTTATATAAAAGTGCCCATCCCATTCCCAGTTCCAATTCGAGTACCAATCCCAGACCCCAAGCCCCAAAGCTTCTGCTATTGCATTTCACTTTTAGTAGCGACAGGAGAGAAAAAAAAATAAACAAATATATGCATGTAATCATCAAAGCTGTATTCGACTAGAAGATACATGTGTAAGACGGTTTTAAGTCACTTCAAAAGACTTCGAAGAGCAACAATCGTATGGATTCCTAACCAAATTATTAACCGAATTCTAAAGATATGTCCGTTAAAATAATGTCAAGTTAATCTTTTTTTGGATTCTTATTCTTAAGTCTCAATTTTAGTAGAGGTTTATAACCTTTGAATGCACTTTACAACATTCATTTGCAGTTAAATACCCTGTGTCCTTGTTTTTGAGATTAAAGGGCATGCAGACAAATAGACACATGTTTTCGATGTTTGGTATTTTCTTTTTTTTTTTTAGCTTTTTGTTGTGGAAGCCAAATGCAAATTGAATGTTGGCAAACGTGCAAAAGAGAACGAATTTTTTTTTTTCATTTTCACTCCATTTTCTGCTCAACGCCTTTGCTTGGTGTTGCACTTTAGAATAGCGACATGGCGGCAACAACGGATCGATGGCGAGATGCGATTTTGTTGTTGTTGTTGCTGTCTTGACAAAATATTATATGTGCAAATTGTTTGGCACGTTTTCGTTTCCAAAGTCATCTTGAGATAAATTTTGTTTTTTGCTCTCACCTGTTGGCTCCTGTTGTGGACTATGTGTTGGTGTTTGTTGTTGCTGTTGTTGTTGATGTTTGTTGTTTTTGTTCTTATTTTTGTAGCGACAACCACGAAATCGACACATACTTGCCGCTTGGCCCATGGGGCCCGCCAGCAATGCAAATGTTAAACCCTCCGTTTTAATGAATTTAATTTTATCAACTTTGAGCAAAGCCGCCGCGTAACGTAAATTGTAGTTATTGTTGTTGTTGTTGTTATTGCTTGCAGTTTTTGTTGTCTTAGTGGAGGACTCAATTTTGTTGGCTTTTTTGCCGCCAAATGGCCGCTAAATAACAACAGTGACTTTATGTATTTTTTTGTTGCTATTTGTTGACTTTGGTATTGTTTGTCGTTGTTGTTGTTGTTCATTTGTTGCACTTGCATAGTAACTTTTGTTTTTTTCTTTTTTTTCTGATTTTGTAATTAAGTTATTTGTTTTTGTTCAGAGTTTATAGTTTTAAAGAGTTTTGAGCTGTTGCCTTTCCTTATTTAGCAACACTCTCAGAAGCTGTTTGGGGAAATTCAAGAAAAAACTCATTTCGTATGCTTCATTTTGCATAAATCATTTTTTGTTGCACGTTTTCTGTTGCATTTTTTATATGTGTGTGTGTGTGTGTGCGTGTTGAGCTGCGGCTTTGGCCTCGTGGCAATTCAATTAACACTTAAGCCACAGCCCCAAATGCATTGTAGACAGCGACGCCAATTGATAAACAAACAAAAGCTTACGGCACCCTCCTTTTTACAGCAAACGGGGGACATGGGGCATGGGGCACGTGGCCTGCGTTGAGTGTTAAGTGTGGGCGGCCATACGACGGACAATGCAACAACCCACAACGTAGGCAGGCACCAAAATGTCAGTTAAATAAAATCAACATGGCCAACAAATGGCTTCGGGCCCAAACAAGTCACACATAAGCCAAAAGCAAACAGAGCAGATTGCAGGAAAGAAAAATTCGACGAAAAAATATACAATGTTTGGTATTTTCAATAATTTTATTAAGTATTACAACAAACAAAGGGTTTTTCAAGGGCGAGTAAACAAAATCTCAAATAAATCGTTCTAAAAACACTTTAATAAAAAAATCCCAGAAGCTTAAAATTTTTCGAACTGTATTGTTTGAGATTGTTAAAGGTTCGGAATGTCCTTGGTGAATATTAAGAGCATTTGACATTTTCTTTTCAATTTTGTTTAGCCTTCGCTTGCAGGACATGATGAAAATTGGTGCAAGGTGAAAAATTGGTATGCGCTTTGATTTTGGTTTTGTTCGGTTAGCATCTGGAATCTGTTTTTGTACTTGACAGGCAGCAAAAGAGAGAAAAAAGTAAAAGACAAGCAGCAGAGACGCAGACAGTTAGACAGTCTTGAGTTTATTTGAGTGTTTGATATTGACAATGGGAGGAGGATATTGAATTAACAACGAAACCATTGAAGAGAGATCTTCTTTCGAGTACATGAATTAGTTTGTGCTATTGCCAGCTGTTGCGTCACTTGTTGGCAGCTTTCTTAGCGTTCTTCGCACTCTGTTCACATTGACAGTTGACAGCGGAAATGATTTAATTTCCGTTTTTACAAATCGGCAGAAGCGGAAGCAGCACCAATCGCTAACAATAGCTGGGCCGCAAGTGGCAGGCAAAAAGGCTTGTTGCAACAAAGCATTTTAACAAAAGTATTTTGATGTTGATTATAGCAATGAGCATCGATTGTCTGCATTTGAGATGTGGTTGCAAAAATGCTGACATTGCCTTTTCGAGCGGAATATATATAGAATATAAGAGTTAACGATTTAAATGCAATCGTGGAAATGCATATCAAACCGTTTAATATATGCATAGCCAGCAAGCAGAAAGCAAACCAGACATTTACAGTTCACAGTTGGAAAATGTACAAATTGCATACAATTTTGTAAAAGAACATTTGCATACATTTAAATAGATAATTTGCGCTTAACTGTTGCCAAAAACCCCATAAACGCTTTTGGGAATTCATGAAATATTTGCTTAACTATGTGCTGCTTAACCGACTGTAAACAAGCTTTTGGGTAGAGAAAAGTATTTTCCATTGAAAATATTCATGAATTAAGAAACTTGGAAACAAATTCCAACATTAAACATGCAACTCCTTAAAAAGAATGTTATTTAACAATAATATTGTAGTATTCCAACCATTTTTCTACTCAACAACAGCAACAGTATCATGTGTTTATGTCATGGACAGTGAACACTCTACCATTTAATGTGAAGTCCACTAGAAACTGGCAACTGGGCAAGTTGCAACTATTTGCAATTTCTTGCCACATTGCCTGTGTACGCATCGCATTCTCCTAGCTTCTAAGCGATTTACATATATTTTTAGCTCCAAGTTGCTCGCTCACTCTCGATATGCTTGGTACACGCTCGTATCTACCCCTAGCAACCGGTGGGTCACCACAGCGAGAATGAGAACAAAAAAAAAGCCAAAAAAATGAAAATAAAATAACAAAAAACAAGCCACAAAAACTATTTCTATGCCAATCGCGACAACCGCAAAAAACGCCACACAGACACAAATGAAATACATAAAGTTACACACACACAACAAATACTTTTAGAAGGGGCTGTCGGGCAGGTCCATTGGTTAGCGGTCGCTTACATTATGTCAATAGCATAGGTAAAAGTAATATTGGGGCAGATAGATAAGATGGGTTGAGGTGTGAGATAGATAGAGACGGGTAAGTGCTATGCGGCTGTCCATGTCTGGCTAACCAAACGATGTTCATTAATGGCGCACGCCAGAGTTTTTCAAGCGGCAAAGGCAAGATAACAGATAACAAATGCAACACTGCGAGAAATGTTTAAGCGAAAAATATTATTATAAACAAGTTCAAAATGTTTCTTGGCTAACAATTTTAAATTTGGATGACAAAGACTGTTAAACATCGGTTGAAATGTTTTTTCTTTTAATCAAAAAATAATATTATTATTATAAGTAACATTTCTTTATTTCTCTCCGTGCATAACAACAATAGCTTGTAACATGCCATTCAATGGGTCGACCTTTTCATTTTCTTTATTCATTTATTTCATTTCATTTCATGGTATTTTGCTTCTATTTTGTTTTTATTTCTATTTTTCTAAGCAATGCAAACAGACAACATTGTCTACACACAAACAAACACACACTAATAAACATAGAAGTGTCATTAGGCGACGGCGGCAACAAGAAACGCGTCACTAACTTGAGCATCGATTAGTGAAGGACGACGGACAGTGAGTGACAGAGCAAGAGTGTGCAAGGCCCTTAAAGGACCTAAGCTTCGTTATTTTTGCATTAGAAGTGCTCTCAATTGTTTGGATCAATAACCTGTTGCTTGTGCACAGTATTGTTGTTATGGGAGACTGGTTTTACTATTCAACTTCAACATTTTGTTGTTGTTAAGGTACGACAACGCGGCGTATGCGTGATACAAAAAAAAATCGCAGACATTGCGTTGATTTTAGCGCCAACCTGTGAATTATCATTATAAAACACAATTTGTATCCATAATAAATTAATAAAATATTATACAAAGCGAATAAGCAAAGGAAGCACGCGTTTCGTGCTTTGAACGCGTGTTCAAAAAAATTAAATACAAAATGTGAACAAGACAGAAAAACAGAAAATGTATCAAGAATTTCAACACAGTTGGCAGTTGGCAGACATTAAGGCAGTTAAGCAGCATCATCATCGAATTGAGCTGCTGCCTTTAAATAATAATAATAATAATTGAGTGAATTAACAATAAATCTGATTAGCATAATTTGCTTTAGCACACACACAAAAAGCAAAAGCCTTATACAGTTTTTTCAACAGCTAAAGCCAAAATTTATGTCTGGCCTATGAAAAAACAGAATAAAACTCGTTAATAATACGAACTTAAGATACTTTTATGATTTTTTGTGGCAAAATATTTGTGAAAATAATATTTCTTTAAAATATTAAACATTTAATATCTAAACGGTTCGAAAGGAAAGACCGAAACGCCTGTGAAAATCTTGATAAAAAAGACTTTTTATGAAATATCAGCCAAAAGCGCTACACATACCATTTCCTCTCTCCCTCTCTCTCTCTCCCTATTTCTCACAATTTGAACACTTATATAACACTAATAGTCATTATTAAAAGTGTCATTTTGTGCACGACAAATGTCAATTGAATTTTCAGTTAACATTTTTGCTGACCAATTCGTAATTTTCGGCTTTAAATGTGCAATTTAATGGGCGGTACAGCGGCGCTGACGTGTGGGCGCCACAGAGAGGGGCGTGCCAACAACTGTAGCTTTATGGTTGTCATAAAAACACAAAACTGATAGACGGACAGACAGCTACAGCTGTGGAGTGAGAAAACAGTGCGCGTGTCTATTTGAATGACAGTAAATGGAGCTAAAGTCGGCGCTGACTATAACATTAAATCGTCGAAACTTAGCTATATGCCCCTGCATGAAAAGTGTGTGTATGTTTGTGCGTTTATGTAGTTGATTTTATTGTTATGCCGCTGGCAAATACAAGTATTTTATGCATGTGTTAAGTACCGGATAGTCAGGCGATATACTCGAAGGTCAATGAAGGAAATGTTAGTTGCTTCATAAGCGCTTGTAATATCTTATCTGGCAATCAAAAAGATACTTTATGCAGAGAAAATGCCAAGAAAAGAAAGAAAAATCGTTTGAGTCGATACCATGCCTTTACCAAGAATGTTTAAAACATTGCAAAATCTCAGAATAAATTAATACCGTAGAAACCCAATAAAGCGCCAGTTGCTAAGCCATTAAGCAGAGATTAACGATTAGCTGTTATTTAGAGAATCCAGCCAAATGCCGTTACTCATCTTATTCCTACAATCTTGAATGTGTTTTTAAATGCCCGCATGTTCTGTACAGAAACAGAGAAACACACGCTGCGTATGATTAATTTCGCATACGGCATGCAGAAAATGGCAAAAATCTAATTGCCTTTTTTGTCTCATGCGAACGACTTTAATTATAGCTAATTTTAATGGGGGTTGTATGAAATTTGTATGATGGAGGCAGGCCATAATCCCCTCCCCTAACAACGCCACGCGTCGTTATTTTTTATTATTCTTTCTTTTGAAATTTCTCGGCGCTTAAACAAAAAATAAACAACTTTCTTCAACAAATCGGCTGACACTCTGTGGCGCGCTCTGACTCTGGTGTCTCTGCCTATCACATTTCCAATTTAATACATAGAACCCGAGAAAATGTTGCCGCTGAGCTGTCAGGGGGGGGCGCAACTTGAGTAAGATTTTCAATTTATACTCGCGTTGTACAAAATGAAGAAATATTGAAATTGTATATGCAGGCACAGACCACAGCAAAAAAGATCCTAGTAAAGAGTAAGAAGTGATGGAAATGGCGCTAAGGCGTTGCCAGCTAGTTTTCTTATCATAAATCTTTTTATCGCATCAACTGTTTATATACACAACTCTTGCCTGCTTCTCCCTGCTCCCTGCTCTCTCTCTCTCTCTCTCTACTCGTCAGGAAGCATTGCAGCGAACTTGCAGTTATTGCGGGCTCAATTTTCACGAAAGACTTAGTCGAAGAACATAAAAACCAATTAGAACAAATCTATCTTTCTTACAAATTAAAAATAATCAACAATAATTTTTCTTTTGGTATCGAAAATTTCTTATCATACGTCTTATTACATTACAAGTCAACGGAGATTATGCTTCAGCGAAACAAGTTTCCTTCAAAAATCTGCAAAGCATTTTTCTCAACCCTGTTTTGTTTCAATCTTAGTACTTTAAGAGCAAAGTAATTAATAGCATGCGTTTCAGTGGTTTTGGCTTAGTTATTAACTGCACTATGGAACACCATTTTCGACCAAAGGAGGCACAAATACGCACACACACAAGTCAGCCTGAATGATGGACGTATTTCCCGCTGTTTTTGTCTTGCGTTTTGAGTTATCATTATGGCATGCTCAAAATTACCAATGACAAACGTGCCTTGACTGTCAAACAAGCAAACACACACACATACAGTTGAGGTCAACAAACAGTTGAGGGTTGAGAGAAGGGGCGGAGGGGCCAGCTAGCTGATTGCTCCCAGTCAACGTTTTGACTTGGCCTGGCCCACAAGTGCCTTCAACTTTGACAAAAGCCTGCAAACAGCTCGGCAGTAAAATTAGCTTGTTTGTCCATTGCCACAACTTGACTCTTCCCCCGCCCCCCGCAACGTATTGAACTGTGGCACGATGCTGTTTTTGGCTATTGCCAAGAATTTAAGTGGAACATTTAAGATTTTGATAGAACGATTTTATGTGAGTGCGGCAAACGCACGTCTAGTGGGTGGAGGAGTGATGTGTTGGGGAGGGAGTTGTGTACTAACAGCTGTGGCGCATAGTCATATGGTTCAAATGACATAAGGACAGCGTTTGTTTGTTTATTTTAAGGAAAACAATATTTAATGAGGAGATTTCTTAAAGTTTATCTCTCTCTCTTTGAGAGTTTCGATGTTTTGATTCAAATTTCTTGCAAAATGAACATTTATCAAGAATTTTATTAGCCAAGTTTAATGTAGCAGCAAATGTATGTAAACAAAATTTCTTAAATGCTTTCTCTTTGAGTTCAGTTGACACAAAAGGTCGAAAATATTTTTGGCTTATTTGTCTTCATTTTATTTTGGGTGTCTAAAATTAGCAAGCAACAAACAGTGACTTGCACTTGGCCATGACGTCAAAGCCAACACCTGACGCACTAATGAAGACAAAGTAGTTTATTTAGCTGCAAGCTGCATGCCCCCCAAAATAAAAACCAGGCATCAGGTGGATTTAGTGGCATAAGCTGTGGTGGTGGTGTGGTTGCTTTCAAGCCAGCTGAAGTTTGCTGCTACAAATGCAGCTGTGGTCAAAGCGCTTGTTCAAAAAGGCTTAACATGTTGCACAAGTGGCAGCCACTTTGCCTCAAGCAAAATGCCTTGCATACTTTACAGCACGTGCAAACACACCTGTAGTTGAGTTTAAAGCAAATAAAGCTTAAAGCCAACAGCAGTTGAGCAATTAAAAGCAAAATGCAAAAGAAAATACTACTCTCCTTTGCAATTGTATTCTTAATAAACACACACACACACACACGCACACAAATACATTCGTATTCGCATTCAGTTCAAGTCAACCATTAAAATCAACAACAGTCAATGAACCTCGGTCGGTCGGTGTACAAAGTGAGGAGAGACACAGTGTAACAAAAACTAAACGTCGAGCTAGGAATGTATTAGACTAGAAAATTCCCTGTTTAATAGAAAACATTTATATTCAAGAGATTGTCATACTTTTTTAGAGAGCAAAAGAATGTGAGATGTTCTTATGGTTGACAAGAAGAGTTTGGCAAACAGAGAAACTCTTTTGACTCTCTGTAGACTTCAACGCCTTTCGAGATCAGAAAAACCAAAAGAACAGACTATACCAAAATATCATCTTCTTCAACTACATATCGTCCCCTTTTACTGCTTGAGCTGCAGGGCAAAAAAAAACTTGACTGAGACGGGTTGGGTCATTTGGCGGGCTGTGCAGAGGCGGAGTTTACGCAAGTTTGTAAGCATAATAATAACAGAGTGTGAGAGAGTCGTCGGTTATTGTTTTTGTATTAGGTTGCCATTTGATTATCGTGTCATTTCTTTAGCGCACTCATTTGTTCAACCATTCAGTCGTACGATGGACCGCGCTTTCAAAACAATAACAAGTGCATGCATACAAGTTACTCTTGTTTTTGTTGTTGTTGTAGCAGTTGCAAGTTGATTTGCAGCTTGTGCACTTCTCCTCTATAATTGCCCCTCGTTGCAAAAACAACAAAATGACGCCAGCGTGTTGCTGCTGCTGCTGCTGCAGACCATCATGAATGCCACACCAACAACAAACCAATCTACAATGACGCCCCAAAACACTGAGCGAGAGAGAGGGAGAGGGAGGAGAAGGTAGACATGATATTCTATACACTAACATGACTAGGGGAAAATATCTAAAGTAAAGCATAATAAGGTTACATTTAATTATTAAATAACTTCAAATAACTGTCAGAATGTGTAAACGAATGTTTCTGAGTTCTGTACTAGGTGCAGTTCAATTAACCGGCTGACTGCACACACACACACACACACACACACACACACACACACACCCACCCACACACAAATAACGAAATGTTAAAGATTTTAATTAATATGTGTGACGTTAATTGCGAATATTGCAGAATGCATTCAAGCATTCAATTCATCCGATTAAAACCAATTTGCAATTATCAATCATAAATGCATAAAAGCGATATGCATTAAAATAATGAATAATAAATGTTTAATAAAATATTTGAAATGGATTTATTTCACAAGCAAGATAAAATAAAGATATTTAATAATCTATTGCAAAAATCCTTACCTAACTACAAAACTAAATCACATTAAGTATTTATAACATTGACAAATGTCACATTTCCTTGCCTTCGACGAGGAAATGTTTCAGTCAGCGATCAGCCTTGACCACCTCTCTCGCCTTTTAAGTCCTTTGCATTGAGGCGTGCAATCAACTCAAGCGACATCTCAAATGGCAATCAAATATACAATACAGAAAAAAATACGAACGAAGAGCAAAAGAAAACCAACTGATGACAAAATGTCAATAAAAATCTGTCACAATTATTTGGCTAAAATGCGTTCAAGATAGTTCAAAGAAAAGATGTACTACCTCATTGCCACTAATATGTATGTATCAATTAATATTACTCATACGCCACCGTTAAAGAGTGGAAAATTTTTCACAATTCGCTGAGAGAGATTTTTTTTTAATTTAAAATTCCAAACCAATGAACGATGATGAAAATTTTGTTCACTCAAGTGTTGGCTGTTCATTGATGATTTTCGATAAAGTGCGAGAAAATTTACACGATTTCCGATTTCCGGACAAAACGTAGCTCCGAACCTTGGCCAACATTTAGTTTTTATACATATCTATAACAAACACTCGAAAAAAAACAAGTTCTCGAATGACGCATAAAACATTTCATCTTCATATATATTTTATGTATATTTTTTTTGTTTATATTTTTTGGTTTTTGGCGGCAATTTCAATTAAAAAGTTTTCTGCTTTTGGCATTATTTATTATTATTATTATTTGGTTCAAACAAATAAATATTTGAACATCTGCCATTTGGCTCGGTCCCGAGATAATCGCGTGGGAAAGGTAAGTTCTATACTATATACTATACTATATATATAAACTATACTATATAGTTTAAGACTTTAGGCCAACATATCATGATTTGTTGACAGCTTAGATAATTAAACAGTTTTGATTGAAAGGAAAGTGTGATTTATTTTAATTAAAAGAAAAACCTTGAAACGACAACAAAGTTGAATATTCGTTGCCGTTTGGCAATTTACTTAATTATTCTCTTCTTCGACTTTGCCAAGAGCCAAACACTATTCCCGATTTTAGTCATCCTCATGTGTCATAGTCTCGTGTTAATCATGTGTTAATTACTTGTTGATGATTTGAACTCACGCAGACGTTACGTGAACGATGATCTTAAGTTTTCCAGACACAACATACACCGTAAATAAACGTAAAGTTTAAATATCAATATCAATATTTATGTCAAACATCAATAAACGGCAGATCAAAACATTGAGCGTAAAAGCCGAGCGGAAACTTTTTGGTTCAATTCAAAAAAGTCATTGAAAATAATCATTGGGAGAATTATCTTTATAAATAAACAACAAGAGAGTTTTTGTATTTTGAATTTGTTATTGGGAATTGTATTTGAGCGCATTACCATGAACCTTTCATAAACATATGTACTTTTCGTATTTATGTTCAATCTATCTGGGAATATTTTATTTTTTCTCTTGTTTATTTATGCATACATTCATAGGTACATATTTTAAAGGGGGGGAAATCGGTTGTGCGTTGTTATGGAGAATTTATAAGATTGGAAATTTTTTTCTTTTCATTTGGCACCTGTAATTGTTTTGTTTATTTATTTTGTTGCGCTGTAAGCCGCGTAAGTAAAAATAATATCGTTATTCGATATTTTCTATATTATATTTCTATGAAACGAGACCAGAGAGAAAATATGTATAAATTGTAATAAATTTAAGATAAACAAATGTTTTAGTCAGAAACTACAGGTTCCAACCAAGAAATCGATTGCAAAGAATTAAAAATGAAATTATCATTTAACTTGAATTTAATTTTCCTTTTTTATTCATATCAAGGCGTTTGACTGTCCTTTTTGGCACTGAATAAACAACAACCAACAAAATGTTTTTGTTTATTTTGTATATTAATTTCATTTTTTGTCCCCATATCACAAGGGCAGACACCAGTCAACATTCAAGTTCGCATTGGATCTCGTTTGGCTTGCGTCTGGTTGAGATTTGTGTTTAATTCTTTTTTTTTTGTCTTGGGGATTCGATGCTGAGCAAAGCATAAATTGTAAGACGATGCCTTGAGGGCGGGTTGGTCTGGTCTGAGCAGCGGGTATATGTTTACAAAAATCAAATTATTGCACGACGTTGCACATTAGTAAGCAAACGGTTGGCAATACGAGCAAAAAAAAGGTTTCCTGTAACGTAAAATGAATATTGCGATTTTCTGCGAAATTGTAATTTGAAACGCGATTTCAAGGGGGCTACGTCAAAAGAACAAAAGAAGGCCAAATAAAGAGAAAGAGTGCACTCAACGTTAACAAGATGAAAAGCCAATCAACAAACGAACAAATGACAATTTGTTTAAAACTTGTATTTAAATTTGATGAAAATCTGGTCGAAAATTGTAAGAATTGCATTTTGGACGCGTTTTACAAAAGTTTGAAGCTTAATTAAATAGTTCCTTAAATTAAATGGATTAAGATATAAGTATTTAAAGTAAAGCAAACAAATTTCTTGAACTTCTTTAAATTTCCTTAAAAAAATGCTCTTTAGAAAAGCATTAATACCAAGTATACAAAACATGTTTCACAATAATTTGCAGGTTTTCCGATAAGTATTTCCGCTTCTTCAAAGCTCACTTTTTTTATATAAACAGGGCAAATATCTCATACAACTGAATCAACTACTATGAACAACAACAACTACAATCATTTATGCAGGCGCCATAGCGCACGTTGCACTATCTGTGCTTTTCATTTCCCTCCTGACCGCTCAAGTAGATTTACTGTTTGGGATTTAGACATCAATTTTAATTCTATATACTTTTTGCTGGAAAATTTTCCATCAGCTGTGCGCACGCGAGAGAGCACGGAAAACAAAGCAAGGCAAATATCTAAAAACAAAATCAAGAAGAGCAATAATAAGACTAATAAACATCAACTAAAACAAAGCCAGCAATGAGAAAGCGCAAAGCAAAGGCCAAAACACAAAAAAAAAAACATAAATAAACAGAGATTAAGCACGCAAGAGAGTATGAGAGAATTGTAGATCGCACGTAACAGCAAGTGAGAGTGCAAGCGAATTGTCAAATTACTGATAATCAATGTGTGGGCTGGTGTGCTTATGTATAAGAGCAGCATGTATGTATGTATATATACATACATATGTGACAATTAATAAAATTAGTTTGCATAGCTGCCAAAAATTTAGATATATTGCATCGCGGGCTAAACAATATGAACAATTTATGAATGCAGATTTATTAAAAGCGAGCTTCGTTTTCTTTGCTCTCTCGTTTCGTTCTGATCTACAAGCAAAGTGTGCGAGCGAAATAGCAAGCAGCGCATGAGTGAACGAGAACCCATGCTGCCTGATAAGCTGTACCAGCAACAACAGCGAAATGCGCGCGTCGCTTGCGGCGAATTGAGAACCAGAGCGAGCAAGAAATAACAGAGACTAGCTGATGAAGAGAGCTGCCAGGTATGACGACAACAGCCAAAAAGAGGCAGCGTGAGGGCGTCGCTGTTGCCGTCAACGTCGCTTGTCGCGTGGGCTGCGCCATTTCCTCCATCCAATTGCATGCACAAAAGCGACCGCTTGTCTCATACCCTGTTTAAAAAAAGGGTAATGAAAAGCTGCAAGCACTCGTTTGCAGGAACTGTCTTCAAGCACAAAAACTGCTTAAGGTTGGAAATATTTCTAAATACTCCCGATTAAAAGGAGTATCGGTTTGCAGGGTTACTGCGAGTCACGTAAGTTATCTTTTTGCTGATGTATGTACTTTATGTTCCATTTGGCACACATTTTGTTGATAGACTTCGATTTATGACGCAAGTTTCACCGCCTCCAACATGCAAACAAAAAAAAGTACAAACTTTGCAGTCGAACGCAACCGACTGCGGAATACTCTGTTAACATGCGAAGGAGTGCATCAAGACGAACATCCTAAGAACATCCTACAAAGAATACGGCTTTCCCATGCGCCATAACTGTGGGTGATGGCATCACTTAATACAAATCATTTATGCAAAGAACTGACGTATGTATATTGACTTTTGGTGAATAGAATATGTTCTGGGTGGGAATTCTTTTAAGTAGCTTTCTTTTGATTCCCGTACTAATTGTGGCCGACTACCTGATGTGTCTCTATAACAGGATTAAACCAAGATTAGTAATCGATGATGGGTAAGTGCACTTCCTTCCTTCCTTTAGTAGTAAGTAGAACTTCAGTCAGCGCTTAATCGCACTGCCCCCAGCAACTCAGTCGGCACAGGCGCATCATTAAATGGTTGACAACCGTAATGTTGCCGTTGGCGCGGTCACACCAGGACAACAGACAATAGAAACAGATCCCAAACAGCAGTAGGAAAAATAATGTTTTATTCCCAACTTTTTTTTTTCTCTTCAATAAATGTATGCAAGGCAAATGCCAAATTCGAGACCTCGAAGTAATTAATACTAAAATATAAGAAGAAAATCGTATATATGATAGCAATTGATACATTGGATGCCAAAGAGCAACGAGGCAAGAAAATAAATTAGGAATTTTACATATATTCTGAATTTCGACACATGTTTTCATATGTTTCATTGTAGCTGTTTATATTTACGGTGCGACCTTGGGCCATCGAACTGTCTATCCAAAAACATATATGTACCATATACATAAACGAAAAGTCGGGCAATATTTTTAATTATTAAACATGCTCATAATTGTGTAAGATAAATGGCAATATTGAATCGTTGCCAGACATCGAAAAAGCCGAGACAAAAACATTGTTCTAAGATTATTATCATTTAAGAGACATAAAAATTCGAATTTTTGATTGTTTCTTTTCTTTCTTTTTACCGAATGCATTTAAACAGGAACAAGTTTTTGACTATCTTAAATTTCTTCCTCTTTTTATAACGTTTTTCTTTGTAGTATCTCTGCCTTTCCCTGCCATATTCGTGCCATAAACGCTGACACGTGCCTGTCAAAAACAATAGAAAGCAAAATAACAATCATAAACAAAAACAACAACAGCTGTTTGTCAATTTGTTGAGAAAACAAGAGACAAAACATGAAAGAAAATAATCGAAAAGGGCAAAAAACAAAAAACGAAGATTAATAAAAGCATTTAATAACAATAATAATAGGCAGGGAGTACAAAACAAATAAATTAATTATATGATAGTCAAGAGTTATCATCATCATGATAATGGCAATTGCTCTCTGAGAAATAAAGTTAAAGAAAGAGCAAGCGATATGACAAAGAGTGGGGGGGGGGGGGTGGGGGGCACTGTAAAATATTTATTTCCTTTTCAGGAATTTGACACAAGAACTCTTAACCCACATTAACGAGCCAAACAAGTTGCCGCAACAACAACGAAACCCACTCAAAAGACCAAAAATATAATAAAACAGGAAAACAGGAACAATGCGACAATCAGTTTTATCTCTCTCTCTCTCTCTCTCTCAATCCACAAGCTTTGCTGTTAAAGGCGCACAATAATAATCCAGCTGCATTTTCCATATCTGATGTTAGAGCGAGCCAGGCAATAAAATAGCAAATCTGTTCCCCCATATTCCCTGGTCTGGACTATGTAAAATATTATCTATTATAAATGTAACAATTTTTTTTAAAACTTTTTTCTCTATTTAAATCAATTTTTACGACGAAATTATGTGTTACCAAGCAACTTACTTTATGCAAACACTTGATTAGGTTATTAACAATAAATATCAAAAAATTTATCACCTATTTTCACACGTCTAGACCTAAAAGTGCATGTGTCGATTCAGTTAGCAGTTGTAAGTCCCAGTCTGAACCCCAATAAACTCGAACGCACCTTTTCGAGTCGCAGTACCCAACAATGATAAGGTTTTGATCTGCCTACATAGTATCTGGCGCACACGACTCGTTGTTTATGATTGCCATTATCTCGAGGCATTACTGTTGTTATCCGCTACTAGGATAGGTAGAATAAGCATATATACTATAAAGTATATTCATACTTAAGATTTTTGAATATATTTTTTTTGTAGGCAAACAAATTAAATGCCGTCACTAGGCCAAATTAGTTGTTGGCCATGGCTATAGTACATTGATAGTGGGTGGTGTGGTCAAACGTCAAGCTATTTCAAGGAGATCTAATATGTGATATTCTACGAGTTTTTGGAATTTTTGGATTTTCAGATATCCGCTTGCGACAATGTGATTTAAAATAACTGATTTTACACAGCACTAAAAAAAAAATGCCTTTCTCTTTTAAAGCAACAAGAATTCAGTGCGAAAAGGAATCCCCAAAACTGAAACTTTAGAACAAATGCAAAAGAAAAGAACAGCAAGATGCAGCAACTAGCAGAGAGCGCCGAACCAAGTACGACAAAATCATTTCCGTTACATCGTATGCACAAAAAGACTTAATGACTAAACTTGCTAAAGCACCAAAAAACACACTCAAACTCAACTAAAGTGAGCACATTCATGTATGTAAGTCTCTATCTGTCTCTGTCTTGCTCAATGTAAATAAAAAAAAGAGCAGCAACAACAACTGCTACATGGCAAAATAAACTGAACGACCGCACACCTGTCTGCAAGCATTTGTGGGCGATATACTGACTAAAGCGGGGCGAGGTAGGGAGCGGTAAGCAAAGTGTTGGCTGCTGCTCAGACAGCTTATCGTTTGCTCGTTGCGCATTCTCTCTCTCTATCTCACACACTCCCACTCTTTGTCAACGTTGAAAAGAGAGGAAAAACCGTTATTTTTTTTTAAGCAAAAACGACGCACTTCATACTTCAAAGTTATCTTATGTACTGCACCATAAATAACAACCATTATTATGCCGACGAAATAAGGAAATAAAAACAAACCGAAATAATGTCGTAAAATCGGAAACAGATATAATAAAGTATGTGTATTGCACAAACCAATAATATGTGCAATTGAGTGGCGTCTTATTTCGCACGCAAGTTTGTACAAAACACACACACAGAACACAAAATGTAACGAGCTGGCAACGCCACGGCTATGAGGATGATGAGAAAATGGAGACGGCGAAGGCGAATATAACTTTGGCAGCTGCTGATCAGCTGTGTGAAGCAAAAAATAAATAAAATTAAGTAGAAGAGAGCGCCGAGTCGGGCTTTCAACTCGTCTAGCGAACACTGTGAGAGCTGCACTCCAATTTCCAACTCAAAGCTAAAAATGCATTCTTTTTGATTTGAGTTGGCACTTGGTTGAAATTTTTCTTATTGTTTTGTGCAGTTCTACCTTTTTCCACTTTTTTTTCTTGGCTGTGCTAGTATTTGCATTTATTTTTAGCGATTTGTCGAATTTTTTCGTCGTTGCTTTTTATGCATAATTTTGCGCCTATTATTTGATTACTTTCGGACGCGCTAGATTTGTTGTATTATTTCACTCGTTAGATATATATTTTAACACCTCTAAACACGCGTACACACACACATACACTATCTCACACTTAAGCACTCACAAGAATAATGTGGAGCGGGATAGCGCAGAAAAAGCAGAAGCAGAATGAGCACGCGACCGTTGATCGTTTCCTTTTCTTTTCTTTTTTTTTTTTAATTCGCTACAGCGCAGAGTGAAACGAAAACGCAGATAAAAATAAGAAACGTCGCGCGCATCTTGCAATACTTTTGAAATTTGTTTGTTTTTGTCGCTTTACACAAAACTCTGCCCGAAAAATTGTATGATTTTATGTATAGAGCTAAATATTTTAGTTGGGATTGAATTAGTTTTTTTTTTCAAACACTGTTTTTCGGGCCGCTTTTGTTACCGCGCACCAACCAAACACGTCGAATATCTGTGAGATACTAAAAACGAGTTGCGCTCAACGCGATTGTGGGGCCAGTCACAGCGACGACTGTGAATCGCGGCGAATTCGCCTAAAATCAACATAGCAAATCGCTCGAAAATGTGCGAGCGCAAAGAACATTGAGTGCTTTTCGTATTTTGTATTTTGATTTGAGTTGCTAGTGTTTTGACTTTGCGTATCATTTACATTTGTTCAAACCATAATGACTGCTGGTTACCATCTAATTAAACGTATTTTTTTTTCTGTCTTGCCCCTTAGCTTTGTGTATGCGAACAAGATTGATAAGTGTTTGTTGTTCTCTTCTAGCACTAAGAACCACAATTTGAGCAAGCTGCCAAAACTATGTTCACCTTATTAATTGCATCCTGGTCCGAACGATTGATGAACTTCAGCTGGCAGCGCTCTCTTTTTAGAGACTAGAGCACAAGCTCTCTCTCTCTTGATAGCTCTCTGGAATTTAATCGCAAGCCTTTATATGTGTGCGTGTGTGTGTTTATGTAGTTTGTTGTCTTTTATAGTTTTTGCTCGCCATTTAAATTGCATTCCCATTCGCATTCACATTCTCCTGTTGATAGCGTAAGTTTCGCTTTGGTGTTGCCAGATTACTTATCAGTCGCAAAACAAGAACAAAAAATGCTTCTGCCTGTGTGTTTGTGACCTGGGAAATGGGCAACTGTTGTTGTTGTTGTTGTTGCTGCTGTTAATGCGACCATGGCCGTAATTGATTGCCGCTCTCTGACTGCAGATAGAGAGGCCAATCAGTCTGGACACATTCGTTAAATTCAAGTGCTTACACTTAAATGCCTGCAATCTGGCATTGCTGCAAAAGCTTTTATGGAGTACCCCTAGTCGAGAATTGGGTAATTGCAAAACGAAAAAAAGAGAGCACTACATTATCAAAGGGGGTTTTCATACTTCCATATATATAATACTATAGAAATTTGTTCATTTGATTATCGAACTAAAATCAAAATAATGAATTTTAAACATAAGTCATTAATATATATTAGATTTTGTCACCGATCATGAAGAACTTCCTAAATATAGTTAAAAAAGTGTCGATATTGAAGATTTACAAACAAAAAGAATCGTTATTAACAGCTGAGCTGATCAGCTGTGCCGAATGTTTTATTCATTTTATTTATTCATCTTTTGTGCAGAGCAGAACAAAAGCAGTGCTTCAAGTGAGAATGACTCAAAGCACAAACAAAGCAAATCGAATGCACCGTTAGTAAGTCAACCAACTACGGCAACAACAGTTTCGGCATGAAAAATAACGACAACGCCAAAGCTCAAACAACAATTTATATGCAAGCACTAAAACCGGCTTTGAGTTTTGAGTCAGAGCAGAAGCGAAAAGCGCTCAAGACTCCACCACTGCTTTTGAGTTTGCCTGCGTAACAGCTGTTTCAAGCTTTTCGATATCGAAGCGAACGCACAAAAGCTTTGACTTTGCATTCAAGCAACGAGCAAAAGCTCAACCGCCTCTTACGATATACGAAATGAGTGCAAATTCAAGTGCAAAGTTGTATATTTTTTTATCGTCTGTCTTGATTCGGTTTTTTGTTTTTGTTTGTTACGCTCAATGCCAAGATACGGGCAAACGGGCAAAACGGAAGGTGAACTCAACATTTGTTTTTTGGCATGTCGCACTCGTCTGCTGCTTTGTTGGGTGTGTGTGTGTCGGAAACGGAAATGATGGCAGAGCACAGAGAGCAGAAGCGTGACAGCGCTGCTGACTTCCTGCGATTTCCGCGCTGTTTGTGTAAGTGTTGACAACATTGCGTGCAACATTGCGCACTTTTCCACTTAAGTCACGCTTCACAGTACAACAACTTTTTGTGCTTTGATTATTATTCGCAAATAATTCAAACTCTGCTCAAACTTTTATGCACATATTTTTTTGTTAAATACTTTGTAGTTATGTCTTAATGAGATTTTTTCAATTAAGAATAGTTTTATCTATTGTGTTTACACTGTACCTCGCGCCACGAGGCGCCCATAAATTGTAGAAAGTTCGCTTGCTGCCAAATCTGAACTCTCGACTCTCTCGTGTTTAGTTTTGTTTGTTTGTTTGTTTGTTTGGTTTGTTACGCCTGTTTGAAATTAATTAAAACTTTATGCGAGTGTTGCACACAAGCATAAGTTTTGAGTGAAAAGCACCCAATCCCCTTACTAAATCCCAACTCATAAACTGTCAGCTTATAACTCATAGTTGTTTGGGCCATAAATCACTTGACTTGTTGTTTACAAAACGCATTTGTTGGCTTAATTGTTTTGCCATCCCGATTTCCCATTGATTGGGAATTCTATTTCCCCCAAAAATGTTCACAAAAACTTTACAACTTTCGTGCTGTTTTAGGCAAAATGTTACAAACAAGTTAATGGAAATTGCATATCAGTCAAGCATTAAAGCAAGCCTTTTTGCCTTATAAGATATAATTCCGTGTAGTAAATTGCAACTATAGTTCGGGATTAGTTTTCGGTCTTCACTTGAGCAAGCTCTTAATCAAGCCACTTTCTTTCTTGCTTCGTTCATATTTGAGCTGGCAAATGGCTAATGACAAGAAATATCGGGCATTGAATTGAGGTTGTTTAACTTTGTTGGTTTTATAAAAGAATCGAAAACTTGTCCAAAAGATTCTTTGCTTTTTTACTATTATTATTATACATATAAAACTTTTTGCTTGACAAAAAAAAAAAGTGTCTACATTGACATTAAAGTGAAATGTCATTTATTCAAGTGTCATTTGGAGCAGTTATTTTCAGCTTGTCACTGAACTGAAACAATGCTTCGGATAATGAACGCTAAAACATGCTGCGAATTTAGGGACAAAACATCAAAAGATGCCAATGAACTTTGACGCTCTGGCTTAAAGCAAAGAAAATTGGACAATGATAAGTTCTATTTTAAGTCAGCCACATTTCGTGATTAAAAAGGATTTGTGTTTGTTGTTTGAAATTTGGCTTAATAAAAGTGCTAAAACTACAAGGGGAAAATATAAATATTTAATATTTAACTTATTTGTACTTAAAATTGATTAAAATGTTGACAGAAAAATGCTTTTTGAAGTTGCTTTTATCATATAGAACACATATAAATCTTATTACAGTCGAACTTCCATATAACGAAGCTCAAGGGAACAAGAAAAAACTTCGTTATAGAGAAATTTCGTTATATAGAATGGGTTTTTGACTGAATCAATTTCTGACATCGTTGTATAGAAAATTCGTTATATGGAAGTTCGTTATATGGAAGTTCGACTGTAAATTATTATCTAAAACTTTAGGACTTACCAATCTTGCGTCGAGCGCGCCATAAAACTGGAGGTGCAGTTTGATTTGGTGAGGAGGCCATTTTTTTTGTTTGTTTTATCTATAAAGATTCCTTACTTGCTGAATGTCTGTAATCAAAGTTAAAGGAAATAAAACATTAAGATTAACAATTTCATAATTTAATGATTTAAATTAAATTTAACATTGAACCCAAATAACATTTTTTTTGTTTTGTAGCACATCCGCCAAATATATCCGCAAACAAGAAAAGAATCCCAAAAAACAAAGCTTATAAGCTAAATAATTAATGACAGCGCTGATTAATGGAGTCAGACGACAAAATCTCATTAGGCTCAAGTTTGGGTTTATACGGAGTTCATCTAGAGAATAAATAGGTATTTGTGACTAGACAAATTAAGTAAATTAATTCTTTCTTAACGCAATATAACAATACATCCGCAAACGTATTCGCAACGGTACAACTATTTTTTTCTTAAAGCCCTAAATTGATTCTTAAGAAATTCCGCGCTCTTGAACTTAAGTTTTCTCACTAAAAATGTATGACGCATATACAATTCGAATCAATAACGTGCAAAATTCTGCTTTTCACACTTTATATTTTATATGAACGCTTGTATTTCATTCGAAGAACGATGCCAAAGCGGTTTGCGTCACAAAAACAATAAACTAAATTCCTAATAATATTTTACGGAGGCGCATTGTCATTTAATGTTTTTTGTTGTTGTCGTATCTTTTGAATGAAAATGTTTTATTGAATGAATACTACGAAAAGAGAGAGAAATTTTTCTCAAAAATAAAAAATATATTTTGACTTTAAAAACAATCATTAATTTTAATTGAGGCCTCTTTTTATGTCACTGCGTTCTGGCTCAATTTGCTATTCTTATCAATTTCTCTTCCTCCATTTTCTTGTTCTACATCATTCGCCTGTTATCAGCGACGCCAACGACCTTGACAATATATATTGTTTTTTTTGCTTTTTATCTGAAAATTGTTGCGCCACATTTTAAATTCACTTGGAGCTCAAAATGAGCCCCTCAAATACGAAAAATGTCAACGAACTTTGTCTGCCCCCCAAGAAGTAATGCTTGTTGTTGTTATTTTCATAGTGGGAGAGGGCAGTTCTGATTGCATTAAGATTTCATGTTCTTGCCGCCGTCGGCGTTTAAAAAATTGTAAAATTAGGCAAGAGAAAATATTGGCGGGGAAAAAGAAACGTTGGCAATAAAAAACACAACAAGAAACCGACGCAGCAAAATTCAATTAAACTTAATTAAAAGAAACTAATTGGGAGCGAATCGAAAAAATATATAATAAATAGTTACAAGCAGAATGACGAACATTAATTACTCTTCATGAAAGTAGGCAAAAATATCTAAAGCTAATACTGATGGATTTTTGCTTTAAATAAGTTCGAAAAGTTGAAAGTTAAAGCAAAAATAAGTTTTTTAATCGTTTATTTGCTGAAACTGTATATTGCTCTATTGGTTGCACGTTTCGATTGTAATTTCTTGATAAGAACAAAAAAAAAAAGCCGACAACACCAACATTAATGAGAATTCCACATTGCAATTGCCGACGACATGCGTTATTATTTCTGTTTTCTTTTTTTCATAATAATAATATTTTTGCTGAAACTGAATTAATTTATTGCGGCGCCCAATTGTGTCGAATGTGTCGATCAAAATTGTCGGTGATTATCAATATTGGCCAGTCTAGCCAGTGGGCTAGGAATCAGTGAAGCTTATATATACATACCATATACATATATATAATTATTATAGCTGCGCACATTGTTTGCACAATAAGTTGCAAGACAATAGCAAACAATTAATGGAAAAAAACGAAATAAATTTCGCATTAGGTAAAGTGTTACACTGAAAGGGGGAAGGGAATGTTAAGCGCAAATCGCGTGTACATTAGATAACTGATATCTAAATGTATAATTAGTTGACTATATAAACAATATTTGTAACTGGTTTTGAGTCTAATTGTTTGCCATTATACTTCAAAGGCTTAAGTTATCCTAACTGAATATTATTTATGCGATATTAAAGTTATTCAAAGTGTTTAATGAAATCTTAAAGGGAATTTATTCATAAAATTTTCATAATTTATGTTTAATTAAATATATTTTGTAAATACTATATGCATTAAATATTCTTTCTTTGTCAAATAAATTTACTTTTTTTTTACCGATTTTTTATGCATTTATTTAATTTCGATTGATCATTAACCTTGTTTGTTTGATTATCAAAACCCTTGAATAAAAACAACATTTTCAATTTGTTAATTACAAAAAGAAATTGCAATCAAAAACTTGTTTCAAACAATGATGAAATGCCGATTTCATTGCAATCACATTATCAACCTCAATTTGACAATAACGCACACAGAGCAACAAAATGTTGGTTAAATTATAATTAAAAATCATTTATAACCGGGGCGATGCGTATCTCGGAGTTGTTGAGCATTTTGCCCAAAAAGCGATAATGTGCGTAAATCATGAAAATACTCATAATCATAACAATGACAATTGCCTAAACACGTACTGCGCCAAGACCACGAGATTGTGTTAACAAAAAAACACAAAAATTATGATTGCAATTGTTGCGAGAACACACAAAACAAAAACAGCTAACAAATATTCAACAGCAAACAACAGCAGCTGACGATGGGTAAACAGTCAAAAAAAAAAAAAATCTAGGTGAGATTTTACTAGTGGGCGTTTACAATAGCAGTTGGCGGCACCTCAAACCCAAAAAATCCAACCGATGGGAAGTGAAGCGAGGTGAAGAGCAAAGACACACAAAGAGCTTGGCCAAGGCGACACGCCTGACGACAGTTGGCCAACAAATCAATCAATCAAACCGAAAAATGCGCGTCCCATGTGACCGGCATTTTAATGTTCTCTAAGCTTTAACAAAAAAAAAAAGTAAATAAACAGAAAGATAATGTGATTTTAACGTTAATCTTGATCGCGTGAGTTTAGATGAATTACTTTTGTAAGGAAATCGAAATTGATTCATAATAATTTTTGTATTGATGACCATAGCTGAAACTTTTAAGCAGTACTTTCCATTGAGAAAATTTCACATTTGTAAGTATTTAAATTAAAATATTGATAGATTTTTTGTTGGCGATTGTTTGGCCCTTTAGTTATTGTCTCATTGAAATTAGAGCATTTGCTGCATGCTAAAATGCAACCCTGACAAATGATGAAAAATCATATTTGGGTGTCCCAACTGGTTACGAATTGTGAAGTGAGGGTAATGAAATGAATTTAAATGACAGTTGCTGTTGCTTGTCTTGCTGTTAAGTGCGTCGTTCAAAATGCTGACATGCATGTCACGATAGATAAGACATATGATACATATAAACTGCTTTATATACTATGCATGGTATATTATCTGACCATATCTATAAGCTGGCTACAAATATTTGTTGTTTGCGCAGATTTGTTGATACTGATAAAAAATATCTAAGTGTGTGTGTGTGTTATCAAAGGGAGTGATACACTGAGAACAAAACATTCTTGATGCAGATTTATGACAAAAATTGTTGACGCATCAAAATCTGAGAGCTGAGAATGCCACGCGTATAACAAATTAACACAAATATGTTGATTGAGTGGTTTAATTTATTGCATCGAGAGGTTTTCGAGCGGTTTCACCTGTATTCTGTTGCGAATGATTCACACTAAATTTCTTTGGATCACTGATCAACTGGGGTTTGTTGGCCAACTTCACTTAGCGGGAGTTTAAATTGGATACGCTTCATTAGCCGCGGCATGCGAATGTTTAACTCATTTTCATATGACGTACAAACACAGTTGACGCAGTTCATTATCCCCTTTCAATTGACGCCATCTAACAGTTTTTCGGTGACGTCTGGAGAGTATTAAAGTTATTTTTGGGTTATTTCCGCCAGAAGGCTGCGAATTGATTTCAGTGACGTCTAAAGTTTATTTCTTAAATTTATTTTTCTTTTATGATGCGAAACATTTTGCACCTGTTTCGAGTTTGATTCACCTAAAGTGAGTTACCAAATAAACTCTTTAATGGGCTTTTACTTAGCTACTTATAACTTTTTTATTGTTAAATTTAGTTTCTAGTTCAATCTAAAGCTAAATATAGACGATTTTTAGATCTCATTAAGCAATGTTAGCTATCATATTAAAGTAGCTTTTTGAAGCACAAGAAATTTCCCAAGTCATAATATTATTTATTTTCTATGTACTTTAAGTTTTGTCAAGCATTTGAAATTTCTTTAGCTTTTTACAACCCAATTGCTACAGCTCAACACTTAAATAAATGTCATTGACATTGTTAGAAAAAAGGTAAACATTTATCTAACTGCCAGAACAACTGGCAGAAAACAAATAAACAACAACAAAGCATAACAGTCATTTAGATAATATTTTTTAGCACTCTTCATAAACAGATTGGAGACAAAAAATAAACCAACAATTAGGTCTATAAAGAACAACCAAAGCGAGCTAATAAGACTTTTGCCAGCCTACTGCAACAATAATAATAAACACTGGATGCAACCTGAGGCAGTTAACAATTTTCAATCATACCCTGTACACATTAACAACGGGTAATACGGTTTTTATACAGGGTATTCAAAGTATGGTGAATGCTAGAGTCAAGTTAATAGAATAGTTAAATGTCGCGTCACGAAAGCAAATGTCAACTCAAAAGCCTTTCGCGTGATTAATATCGAGCAGGAAGTGTGATTCTCGTTCCCCCCCCCCCCCCCCTCTTACCCTTGTAGCCCATATGAATGTGCAGCGTACTTAAAGCGCGTTTTATTTGTATTTTTTGGGTGGATTTTCACGTTTAACTTATTGTTTTTATGGCAGCGTGTGTGTTTGAGCTGTTTGCATTGCATTTTAGCATTTTTATTGGTTGCAGCTCGTAAACTTTAAGTGTTCAAAACTTTTATATCCTTTTGTGCTTGGCAATACCGTTAATAAGCTAACTGTTAACTAAGTACATGCGCCAGAGCATCACGTGTCGTTCAGTTTTCTACACAAAACCAAAAGATGCTGACTGCAAAAAACCGATTTTTAACTCAGACACGTAGCAAAAGTAATTGTTTAAACGGATTGTAGGGGAACGCCTAACAATAAAATTTAATTGCAGCTGGTTTAAACTTTAAAGTATCTTTTCTTATGACCTGTTATACTGTTATACACTTTGCGAACTTTGCGTGCTTTGCCTAAAAATCAAACAATCCAAGAATAATTAATTAAAACTTTTGACAGTCTCAAGCGTGCCACTCGAATACAACGAAATGCTTAACAAAACACTAAAGAAAATGGAGCCAAAAAGCAACGCTCTGAAATGTAAACATAAGTTAAAGAATTTCACACGAATACTAAATCAAGTGTAATTATATTTTGTAAAATATTCTGAAACGAAAAGAATTTTGTTTTTCAAAAATTCTCATCCTTATACCTAAAAGAAGGGTGTCCAAAAATCCCATTAACAAAGATTTATCGTTCAAGTTTTACGATATTTATAATACAAATGTGTTAAATTACCAATCTTTTAACTTACAGTATGGATTTTCAATATTTAGCTGCGATGCTGCTCTAATTATAAGCTTAATTATTTATTTTGTTTACTCTGATTACAACAAAAACACAAAGCACATTACAATCGTGTATAACAAATATATAAAATAATAATAATTAATATTGTTTTGCATCTATTGAAATCACACACACATGCATACATACAACGTTACGAGTACTTCAAGACTCGGTTTTTTCAGTTTTTTCTTTTTTTTAACACGACTTCAGACTCGTCGCGACTTTCTGTTTGAAAATTTCGCGTTTTGTGTGCTTCTGTTTCTTCTTGTCTTATTTTTTGTCGGAGGCGAATTCAGGCAAAATAAAAAACGGTCGCTGTATAATAAATTATAGCATGCTTGAGAGACTGAGACGGCAACAAACAAAAAACAAAACACAAAATATAAAAACAAAACCAATCATTTTTTGGCTTCGCTCTTTTTTTTTGCAATGCCTTAGAAAATTATTAGTATTAATCACGTTGCTGCCAAGTTTCATTTGATGTTAGTGGAAACTTTTTAAAAAAAAATATATTTATTAATGCTTGCTTCTTTTACTACCTACCTATTGCTTATTCTTGTTGTTCGGCTTCCGCTCGCTTTGTTGTATTGTTTTAGCACTTGAACAACAACATTTCTACTACAAAGAAATACTTTTTGTTGCTTTTTTCTTTGATTTAGTATAAGCACTCTCACACACAAACACAATTAAACAGGTAAATTCAGCAGCTGCTTTTTTTGCTTCTCTGCACTTTGCTCTTTTGCTTGGTTTCCTTAGTTTTTTTGTTATTATTTTGGGGTTACCTTTTGGGCTGCCAAGTACTAAAGTTCGTTTCACAATTTATAATTTCTTTGCAGCTGTTGTTGGGATTGAATTTTTACTGCCTGACTTTGCCGCAGTTAATACACACACTTTAACACAGATATATACAAAAGCAAACACGACACACGATCAGCCGCCGGATCAGTACATCATTATTAGCATGATGATGATTATGATGTTACCAGCGAGCGCGACTTCATTTGCTTTCGTTCTCAACTTTCGGCAAAGCGGACACACAACTTAAACAAACTGAACGCGACGAGCTCTCCGCGTTAACTGATCAGCCGAAAAACGTTCATCGCTGCGCTTGCTATTCGTTGCCCAGCTCTATTCCCTGGGAGAGGCCATATTAAGAGCGGGAGAGTAACGTGTGCTCCCACTATTGACAACAGCGACGTGCATTGGGCTTCCAGCTTCGCTCAAATGTTAAAAGTTCTGTACTTTCATGGCGATTGCCACCCTGCGCTCTCTTTTGGCTTTTTCTTTTGTGTGTCTTGTTTTTGGCAGCTAACTTACGTTCACCTTTTAGGCAAGTAAATTTGCACGTTTTTAATTTAATTGCCCCACAGGCATTAAATAAAGGAAGCTGTTGTTGCCTCTATTGCGGTTTGCCTTCACACAAGTTACGAAAGGTGCTAAAATAAATGTATTTTTGCCCTTGTAATACTGAAATTCATTTCAGTTTAAAACATCTATCTATACAAGGGATGAATAAACCTTTACCATTTCATTAGCATATGTTATTCTCAGCTAAAAACAACCAACTGTCAGTAAAGATCAGACCCGGAAATGTTGTGAACAAATGGACGTTGCAAGAACTGTCAAAATGTTGTAAAACAAATCCAACAAAAACAAACAAACAATAATTGACAGGTCTTAAAAAAAAACAAATTCACATAAAATGCAAAATAAACCACAAATAAATAATTGAATATAAATTCTTTCTCCCATTTTTAATAGCTTTTCCACAGCAGCTTTTCTTTGATCTGCTTGTGTTCGTCACTCTCGATTTTTCATTGCAAAACACAAGAAATTGTGCAAAGGTGATTTCGAAAGATATTTCCGTACCGAAAAATCAAATTGCAGTTTCTTAAATGCCATAAACCAAAGCATCAGAGAAACACATCAACCAGACAGACAGACAGACATAAACAATTTAAGATTTGTGTTGGCATCGATTTGAAACCATCCATATATAGGTTGTATACGATGGCAAATAGTTTTCATAGATGTTGTATTTTGAGTATAACTATGTGAAATCTGCTTTTGGCTGGTTCTCTACTTCTGGCACAATTGTCGTTCGATTGATTTAAACAATTAGCAGTTTCACAGCCTCACAGGCCAAAAGCGTTTGCCATTAGTCACACTTAATTGGCAATTGTCTGCCAATAAACACAACATGACACAGTCGAGAATTGTAAAAACTTTCGTTTGATTTGTGGTCTTTAAAACTGTCGAAAAAACATAATAATATCTTGAAACAACAAGTATACACATTATTTATGCCCTGCAAAAGTAAGATATAACAATTTCAAATAATATTCTGAACGTTGACAAATTAGAGTTTTTAGAAAATATTTTATATATTCAATTTTGAGTAAAATCTACGTTTTTTACTTTGAATGTAGTATTGTTCTAAAGGTCAAGATTTGGCTTTCAAGCTTAAGCTTTTGAAAATCATACCAGTTTTGACAAAGTTATGGCTATGGAAAGTTTGGAACCGTTCCAAGTCGAACTTTTTAGAACATTTTCTTTTTACATGAATTTTGAAGAACAAAATTGCGTTTCTAACTAAGAATGAAGTATTATTCTAGAGGTGAAAAACAATACTTTTCACGTATTGCTCTCAAAAATCTGTTTGAATTTGGCAAAATTATAGCTGAGGGAAGTTTGAAACAAGTCGAATTTTTTTCTCACTATCATTACACAATTATTTTAAAGGTCAAACTATGGTTATTGCCATAGTTCTTTTGAACTACTTCTAAGAACAATCTAAGTCGCTTTGGTTTTGACAAGTTACCAACTGATTGGCATATTTGTTATACCCCTAAACTTAACAATGCAACTGGCAAACACGTGAAATATGCTACCAGGCGAGACGTTGCTGAGGAAACACACGCGCAAAGCCCATTGACTGAATTAAGTATACAAAATGTAAGAACATAAACAGCATATAATGATGTCTGTTCTGTACAATGGCAGACAAAGCCTGACGACAAAGCTGATGTGCTCAATGTGGCCAGACATGAAGCCACACACACACACAACAAAAGAACAGATCTTGGCAAGGGCCACGTGCAGCGATGCATAAACAAATGAATTTTTTTGGTGTAAATACAGAAATGTTGTAAAATTAAAACTTATGAATATGAAAAACAAACAAGAGTGACGCATACGTTACTAACATTTTTATTGCAATCAATTCATCATATTGTTGTTATTGATGTATTTATTTTAGATTGTTGTCGCCTTTCAATTGCATATTTCTTAGTACAAAAAAATTGCATTACAAATTGCTTTTGCAATTGCGGCATGTTTACAACCATTTTCACTTTTGGTTCCCATCATCATCATCATCATCATCATAGCAATCCTCTTTATTTTGTTTAATGTTTTTGTTGTCTATTAAAAATGTGTAACACACACATTGAAAGGCAACGTGCGCCAATTGTGTTTGTGTGTGTGTGGGAAAATCTTTTTCTCTTGATTGGCGTTCATTACTGATTCAATTAGTTTGTTTTTTTTTTGGTAGCAAAATGTTTGCTCCACCCTTGCTACCGCCTCTCAATTTGCATACATGCATTTACAGAGAGGTACAAAAGTGCAATAGAGTGAAAATCAGCGCGTTAGTGGCAAAAAACCCTTGAAAAATTCAATTGATTTTGCTCAACGAACTTAAATGAACATCAGTAGGGGCCGCAAATTGGTTGCATATTTGAATTTGTTGCATTAATCAGTGACGATGTTGACCATGAGAGAAGGTTTTAGAAACGGAAAATACTTTGCACTCAATCGTTAATATCTCTCTAAACCGTTCTGGTTAATAATAATAAGTTAAAGAAGTAAGCCTTTAAAAACAAAAATATTTCGCAATACTTTGCATTTACTTTAAGCTATACAATAACTCAACTTAATTTGTATTGCAAAAAAAAAAAAACAATTTATCTGTTTTTCTCAAAAACAAACCAGCGCTAATAATGGTCACGTTTTTTTAAATAATACAAACAAATGCATTGTTGTAGCGCCTGCTATCTGAGTGTTATATCTACAGCTCTGACAATGGCTTAAATCACAATGGAAACAGAAACATAAACTGAAACCGACGGAGACAGAGAAAAACAGCCGCACAAATTAAAGCCAAGATAATCAAAGTAACAACAACAATAGTAAATAGCAAACGGGACATTTGTAATGCAAAACTGAGGCAGCGAGAATGCAATGAACAGCAATGCAAAACACCAGCTGTAAAAGAATAAAGACGAACTTAAAAGCAAAAATAAAATATCAAGAAAAGAAAACAAAACAAAGCAATGTGTTAATTGAATGCGCACTGGGCGACACGACCTGACAAAATAGCACAAAGTAGACAAGAGAGCAAGTAATGGGCAAAACCAGAAGAAGCCAGAAGGTAGAGTCTGGCAGTGTAAAAAATAAAGACACAAAAGTGCTGCAGCAAGTTTGCAGAAACTGAAATATGAACGGCTTTGAAATACCCAAGCCAATGAAACACATATATTTTTGGTACCACATTTTTAAGTAACAATCTTATGTGTAAAGCTTGAACTTAAAGTTCAAGCTCAACTTCAAACATCTTAATAGTATCTATATATTAGGTTTAATCAGGTTTATACCCTATCATTTCGTAAGTTAGATTCAGATGTGCAAACACATCAGCGACATTACACACAACAACTTCAGGGTCATGAGTCGCACTTGAGAACCGCATAAAACATAACAGTGCTAAGTATATGCAAGTTGTTCTATATGATGCATGTACATACATACATACATACATACTTCAGCCACTGACCGAACATCGGGTGATTGCCTCTCACTAAAGATGCAAATTGTAAATGCAAACTGCAATCCAACAATTTAATTGAGCAATAAATGACGGAAATTTTATGTCAAATGCATTGAAATGCGCAAAAAACCGCTAAAAATGTTCATTAGTTGTTCACCATAGAAGGCGAACATGTAACAACTACAACAACAACAACCAAATTGAAATTGTTGACAACTTTTCAGAGAGTCATTAGAATAAGTTTACGACAAATTGACAGCGTTTAGCATTCTAAACAAAACGGAGGCTTGTCAATTGAGAATGCTAAAAATGTGAACAGTTATTATTTGTCTTCGTTAATAATGTGAGCTGTTTGTCAAAGCAAATAAAAATCTTAATGAGTCAAAGAAAGAATTTATGTTAACTATTTTTATACAAGTTTCTGAAATTAATTTTATTCATTTTGTTTTCGAACATGGCTAATTTAATTTACCACACATTTTTCTAAAGCCTAGTTAGCTACTTTATCTCAAATTTGTTACTTATTTTGCACAAAAATTACTCATACGCAACGTTGTCGTTGCTGCGTAGCCAGTAAACTCACTCAACGCGCTAACGTCTAAAGCTTACGTTGCTACTTAGTCGAGACACCAACCACAACGCACTGAATCACGTAAAAAGAAAGAAAGCTTTTAGCGTCTGTGCTAGTAAATAATATTAAAACTATATCTACAATAAAATACAGCCAAGTATAAGAAATTATAATTGTTAAATAAATAAAATACGTATTTACTTGAATTTTTTCTTTCAAATTTTAAAGCCTTAACTTCGACCTTGCACATTTTGAAAGTTTATGAAACTTTTTTATGCTCATGCTTGACATATTTCTACGTTTGTGTTTATTTGCGTGCAGAACTATTCTGTGTCCAGGATCCTTGGACCCACTCAGCCGAGTCATTCAACTTCGGGAGACGTGACTGTAAATTGACCTCAGCAAAGTGAATGAAACAGCCACCTGTGGCCATTCAAGGCTCGCAAAATAATGGCCATAAATACCAACAAAAAGTCTGTTGAAAGTTCAGTTTCACTTAGCTGTTATTGAAAAATGTGAAATGCCCCGTTATATTGCACCATTTGAAAACAAATTTTAATATGGGTCACAAGACCGCAAATGAGCTATGCGACGATAGGGACACTGCACCCAAAGAAAGCAGACTGCGGCGGTGCAGACAAGCTTGCAAACAATAAACTTAATTCATACAAATGAAGATTTATTTCGAGGGGCGAGACGATCATTAAATGCAAGATTTCTTGTACCCTTGTCAAAGCATTTAATCAGTGCTTTTCTATGTTGATGTCAATGACAGAATATTTTCATCTTGCCTTTGCATTTAGCTAAGAAGCAAGCTAAAGAAGAATATGAATTCCTAATGACACAACACTCAGCAATTATCATAATTTATAAAATCAACGGCATTTCGCTTAATGCATTTACCACACTTACCAGTACCTGCAACAACGGTAAAAGTCGGTTTATTTTATTTTAAAAGTTGTCATTAAAAGTTAAGAGTTTGGTTGGCTGCACCAAAAACAAGGTTTGGGTCAGGCAGCTGGCGGCGACGTTTTTTTGCCCAAATGCACATAAATAAAAATGAATGTGAAACTTTTTGTAAACGCTCTAAAAGCAACCAAGTAAAAAAGTAGGGTATGCAGGAATAAGAAAAAAACACGTCAAAGCTCAAGATAAGATTATACTGAATGCATTGAAAAAGTATGAAAAATTAATAAAGTTCATTAAAAATTATTTAAAATATATTAAAAGCTCAAGTTTTAGCATTTAGTTGAGTTAAAGTTCTTACTAGACATATTTTTTGGTCTGTAATTATTTTATGAGCTACTTCTAAGAGGTATTTAAATAGTTTTCAAAGTTATAGTCAACAATTTTTTTTGTCTTTACTTTGCTATTTGTGGTCAGCACCAAAGTGGCCTGAAAAACTAACTGCAACAATGGAAACTAAAATACTTTAAGCTGCTTTCTTGTTTTTAGACACACTCTGAAACTTTTTGCGATATATAACAAATGCGCACACACACAGACAGAGTGTGTGCGTGTGTTCTTCCATATTAATACAAAAAGCAATGCAAACACTGTTGAACCGCAACAACAACAACCACAATGTCATATATTGCTATGGCAACAGCTGCAGGAGCAGCAGCAGCAACAGCCTCCAGTTTTCAGTGTTCAGTAAATTCAATAAAGCCGTTGACCGACGCACATGAATATGCCAAGTGAATAGAATGGTTTAATAGCGAACAAAGAAGCAATAGAGAGAGAGAGAGGGAGAGAGAGGAGAGGGAGGTGGAGACAGGGAATGTTAAAGGGACAGAGATTCTGAAAGCGTGCGAGATAGGGTAACAAATGGCTTTAAGCGGGGCGTGTCTGTGCATGTGTCGCAATTTTAATGCTGAACAGCAACACACAAATACATACACACACGCACACAAACACTCTTACGCACACTAACACACACATTATATCAATTAGAACATGTTAATACTCAGCAAGTTGCCTCATCGATGTTTGTGTGGCTAATTAAGTGAGTGAAATCTTTGCCAGCAGCTACTGGTTATGCACACTGAAGAAAAAGAACCAAAAATATAAATATTGATATCTTATAATTGATTTTTTAGATAATGATTTATTTTTTAATAATTAGCTAAAGCATAAATCAGTTCAAATAGAAAAGTAAGATTGCGGAGTCATTAAATTTTCTCACTGTGTGCCCGCAAAATTGTCATGACCAAGTTTCAGCAAGTGTTAATTGCTCAGGCGTCTTCTTGTTGTTGTTGACGTACTTCGATGGCCAGACAATTAAATTATGCTTAGCCACTTGAGCATCCTGTGTGTCGTGGCCCTTATAAGTATGCAATATATGGCGCAAATTGTCTGTGTTGTTTACGAATTAGTTTGGGGCTTAAGTGCGAAACAAAGAGTTTATTTAAAAATTGCCCAAATACGAATAGACTATAGCTTAATACTGAATTATGGATACAAAGCACTTTTTGAATGCATAAAAATGTTTACAAGCAGATAACTTTAACTTCCATTTAAGTATCTTGTGGAAAGTTTCATTATGTTCCGCCTTTTTCCCACTCTTTAGTGTATACCAGTTGTTGTTCCGTTACCCTTAAGCCTGGTCCAATGTGTGGTTGTTTGTTGTGTTGTGGCATTTTAGCCAGGCCAATTAGCGTGCAGATAATTTAATTCAATGCCCTGCGGGACTTTGTAACGAAATTCAGTTCAGCAGAAACACAAGCGAAAAATACATAATAACATTTCGACCTTACATAATAATGGCCGCCCATGCAATTCAATTTTAAATGGGAATATGGCCAGCACTAAAAGCCACTAATGGAGCCGAATTGCATTAAGCAAAAGCAAATTTAATGCATTATATAATAAGTATTTTTAAAATCTGAGTGATTGTAGGATAATAAATCATTTCTCTAGCATTTTGATTAATTTTTGAAAGTTTATGTTATTAATAACTTAACTTTTCTGAAAAGCGCTGCAAAGTATATGGATAATTCATAGAGAAACAAGCTGATATTATGAAAAGCATAAATTCTCATTAAAAGTTATTGCATTTGTTCGTCGTTTGGCAGTTGGCAACCGGATGACAACATGCCGCACACACACATCAGCTAAAACTTTTACAGCTAACGACTAAGCGTGGACAGTAGACACTGGACCCTGTTTGCTGTAGCGACTCTTTCGCTTCGAACCCGAACAACAGACTGCGACAAATGACAAGCGGACATTTGAAAGTTCGCTTTCGAAGACAGAACAGTCATAAATCACAAACAACAAAAAACACGAAGAGTGGGTTTAAGCGTGCGTTAAGAGAAGAATGAATCCCCAGTTTAATAGCATGTGTCCTGCTGTTCGGCAGTTTAAATAAATGCAAACACATCAAAGGCTATCTAATGAGAACTCAAAATACTTACATCCAATAACCAACAACAGCAGCAACTACAATTTGCAGAGCCAACAAGTTCATTGAACGTTAAATTGAAAATCAAATCTATGACGCATCGTAAAAAATATATAAAAATTGTTTGCCAAATTTCTTTGAGGCTGCTTTGGCATAATGATTTTGACATTTCTGTTTCAAGTTGGCAACAAACTGTTCAACATTTACAATTCATTCTGTGGGACGGCTGAACGTTTTGGTGCTTAAATAATGCAGTTAATTTTTTGATTTTCTTTGTACGCATTTAAGAGCTTATTCTAGCAATAACAATGAGTTGATTTTATTTAATTTACGTTTAGGAATTATAGAATTTTTTATTAGCCCTTAATTAATTTCCATTCTAACCCAACGTTTAGGTTGTTAAATGATATCATCTTTGGTGCCATGTTTCAATTACAATAATTGCCTACACTTTTTCCATCAACACTCCTATAAATTAAAAGCACCAAAGAGTCAGGAGCCATGCAAATGACGGAAACCCGAACACAGCACAAAAGTCCTTGACAAATAAACCTCTACCCCTTGGCCGACCACCATCCGTTTTTTTCATAAAACAAAAGCGCTTCAATTAATGGATCGGTAAATGTCCTTCGGGCGAAGGCTATCATAATTTTGAGCAATTGAAACGACTTCCGTTTCAGTTCATTCCATTTTGTTATTGTACTGTTGCATTTCTTTGACCGTTTCACTCAATTTGCGCTTTGTGGTTTTTTGCGAGACTCGAGAAACTTTAGCTCAAGGCAAAAAGTGCACAAAGTTCAAAAGAGAAAAAAAAGAGCAAAAGTGAAAAGGTTTTGAGATGCGATAATTGAACAACGGACACTTCAAATAATTGGAAGCTCTGTTTATATATTTTTAATTTAATGTTTTAGTCCAATTAATTCACAAATTGGAATTAGTTGCTCAGCGGTCTTAAAGTTCGCATTAGTTAAGAGCAAAAAAACAATTCAATATAACTATTAAATTATATAGTCCCTTTTTTTTGCCAACATTGAAATTCACTTAGAAGCCAATTGCACCTGCTCAAAAATTGATGGACATCACTTTGAGTGGCTCATAAATGGTCAAGCAAGAATGTTAACGAGTAGCCGTCACGAGACGCCATAAATTGAAGCCTTAGTCCTCTTTCTCGGCAACAGTTTCAGCTTCTCAGGCGCAACAAATCATTTTTATTGGGCACATCATCATTAAGTTTGTGGCTATATCAAGGGCATATTATATTGGAGTCATTGGACTTCATATAGAATATATTCCTAATTTTTCTACCTTTGTCCAGGCACCTAAATCGCAAACATATTGCGTGCGCAGAGAGAGAGAGAGAGAGAGAGGTGGTGAAGCTTACACGTGCCACACACCGAGAACTCTTATCAATAAATTACCAGGCGCGCGCACACACACCCATCAAAAACAAGAACAATAAGCAGAATAAACATTGTTATGTAAATGCAGAGCAGATAAAGTCATGACTCTGCATATAAATCACATGAGTGAAGGTCCTAGACCTAAGGGCTACACACAGAAAGGATCAAATTTGTGGTGATGGGCCCAAAAAAATTATGCAATAAACAAAACACATGTTCGAGTGTGTATAATACGGCCAAATTAACTGTGTAAGGGTCCTTGCTGTTAATGGCCCTGTCAGTTTAGTTGTTGCCACGTGACGGCAAGTTCATCAATTTAAGTTAGATTAGTTTATCAAACACATTCTTGTTAAAGCCTTTTAACTCTTTAATTAAATTATTGTTGCTTATCTTATCTCTGGCTGTCGCTCCAACTAGCCGACACTTGAACCATTTGGGAATAATATGAGGGAAACAGATGTGTTTTTTTAATGTTAATTTTAATACTTCGATAGAGCTTAAAATTTCATTAATTTTTCTACTCTAAGGTAAATTTCCATGCCATTATTAGCTATATGCTAACTTCATTTACTTGAGCAACGCGTAAGCGTTTGTCAAATACCACAGAACGCAAATACGCAAGTCGATTTTTTGGCATAAAACTTTGACATGAATTCTGACCAAAAATCGAAATTCACAATAATGAAATTATTATTATTATTATTCTAGGGGTCAATTCATGACTTTTAAGGTGTTGCTTTTGAAAATCGGGTCAGTTTTGCCGAAGTTATGGAAGTCGAAAGATTTGCCAAATGAGGATGTCGACTTTTTGGAATAAAATTTTAACATGCATATGACCAAAAATCGAATTTTATTTAAATGAAATATCTTAAATGCAGTTTTATTCTTGGTGCCAAACCATGAATTTTAAGCTATTGCTTTTGAAAATCGGGTCAGTTTTGCCGAAGTTATGGAAGTCGAAAGATTTGCCAAATGAGGATGTCGATTTTTTGGAATAAAATTTTAACATGCATATGACCAAAAATCGAATTTTATTTAAATGAAATATCTTAAATGCAGTTTTATTCTTGGTGCCAAACCATGAATTTTAAGCTATTGCTTTTGAAAATCGGGTCAGTTTTGCCGAAGTTATGGAAGTCGAAAGATTTGCCAAATGAGGATGTCGATTTTTTGGAATAAAATTTTAACATGCATATGACCAAAAATCGAATTTTATTTAAATGTAATTTCTTAAATGCAGTTTTATTATAGGCGTCAAGCCATGACTTTCAAGCTATTGCTTTTGAAAATCGGGTCAGTTTTGCCGAAGTTATGGAAGTCGAAAGATTTGCCAAATGAGGATGTCGATTTTTTGGAATAAAATTTTAACATGCATATGACCAAAAATCGAATTTATTTAAATGAAATATCTTAAATGCAGTTTTATTCTTGGTGCCAAACCATGAATTTTAAGCTATTGCTTTTGAAAATCGGGTCAGTTTTGCCGAAGTTATGGAAGTCGAAAGATTTGCCAAATGAGGATGTCGATTTTTTGGAATAAAATTTTAACATGCATATGACCAAAAATCGAATTTTATTTAAATGAAATATCTTAAATGCAGTTTTATTCTTGGTGCCAAACCATGAATTTTAAGCTATTGCTTTTGAAAATCGGGTGAGGTTTGCCGAAGTTATGGAAGTCGAAAGATTTGCCAAATGAGGATGTCGATTTTTTGGAATAAAATTTTAACATGCATATGACCAAAAATCGAATTTTATTTAAATGAAATATCTTAAATGCAGTTTTATTCTTGGTGCCAAACCATGAATTTTAAGCTATTGCTTTTGAAAATCGGGTCAGTTTTGCCGAAGTTATGGAAGTCGAAAGATTTGCCAAATGAGGATGTCGATTTTTTGGAATAAAATTTTAACATGCATATGACCAAAAATCGAATTTTATTTAAATGTAATTTCTTAAATGCAGTTTTATTCTAGAAGCCAAACCATGAATTTTAAGCTATTGTTTTGAAAATCGGGTCAGTTTTGCCGAAGTTATGGAAGTCGAAAGATTTGCCAAATGAGGATGTCGATTTTTTGGAATAAAATTTTAACATGCATATGACCAAAAATCGAATTTTATTTAATGAAATATCTTAAATGCAGTTTTATTCTTGGTGCCAAACCATGAATTTTAAGCTATTGCTTTTGAAAATCGGGTCAGTTTTGCCGAAGTTATGGAAGTCGAAAGATTTGCCAAATGAGGATGTCGATTTTTTGGAATAAAATTTTAACATGCATATGACCAAAAATCGAATTTTATTTAAATGAAATATCTTAAATGCAGTTTTATTCTTGGTGCCAAACCATGAATTTTAAGCTATTGCTTTTGAAAATCGGGTCAGTTTTGCCGAAGTTATGGAAGTCGAAAGATTTGCCAAATGAGGATGTCGATTTTTTGGAATAAAATTTTAACATGCATATGACCAAAAATCGAATTTTATTTAAATGTAATATCTTAAATGCAGTTTTATTCTTGGTGCCAAACCATGACTTTTAAGCTATTGCTTTTGAAAATCGGGTCAGTTTTGCCGAAGTTATGGAAGTCGAAAGATTTGCCAAATGAGGATGTCGATTTTTGGAATAAAATTTTAACATGCATATGACCAAAAATCGAATTTTATTTAAATGAAATATCTTAAATGCAGTTTTATTCTTGGTGCCAAACCATGAATTTTAAGCTATTGCTTTTGAAAATCGGGTCAGTTTTGCCGAAGTTATGGAAGTCGAAAGATTTGCCAAATGAGGATGTCGACTTTTTGGAATAAAATTTTAACATGCATATGACCAAAAATCGAATTTTATTTAAATGTAATATCTTAAATGCAGTTTTATTCTTGGTGCCAAACCATGAATTTTAAGCTATTGCTTTTGAAAATCGGGTCAGTTTTGCCGAAGTTATGGAAGTCGAAAGATTTGCCAAATGAGGATGTCGATTTTTGGAATAAAATTTTAACATGCATATGACCAAAAATCGAATTTTATTTAAATGAAATATCTTAAATGCAGTTTTATTCTTGGTGCCAAACCATGAATTTTAAGCTATTGCTTTTGAAAATCGGGTCAGTTTTGCCGAAGTTATGGAAGTCGAAAGATTTGCCAAATGAGGATGTCGATTTTTTGGAATAAAATTTTAACATGCATATGACCAAAAATCGAATTTTATTTAAATGAAATATCTTAAATGCAGTTTTATTCTTGGTGCCAAACCATGAATTTTAAGCTATTGCTTTTGAAAATCGGGTCAGTTTTGCCGAAGTTATGGAAGTCGAAAGATTTGCCAAATGAGGATGTCGACTTTTTGGAATAAAATTTTAACATGCATATGACCAAAAATCGAATTTTATTTAAATGAAATATCTTAAATGCAGTTTTATTCTTGGTGCCAAACCATGAATTTTAAGCTATTGCTTTTGAAAATCGGGTCAGTTTTGCCGAAGTTATGGAAGTCGAAAGATTTGCCAAATGAGGATGTCGATTTTTTGGAATAAAATTTTAACATGCATATGACCAAAAATCGAATTTTATTTAAATGAAATATCTTAAATGCAGTTTTATTCTTGGTGCCAAACCATGAATTTTAAGCTATTGCTTTTGAAAATCGGGTCAGTTTTGCCGAAGTTATGGAAGTCGAAAGATTTGCCAAATGAGGATGTCGATTTTTTGGAATAAAATTTTAACATGCATATGACCAAAAATCGAATTTTATTTAAATGAAATATCTTAAATGCAGTTTTATTCTTGGTGCCAAACCATGAATTTTAAGCTATTGCTTTTGAAAATCGGGTCAGTTTTGCCGAAGTTATGGAAGTCGAAAGATTTGCCAAATGAGGATGTCGATTTTTTGGAATAAAATTTTAACATGAATATGACCAAAAATCGAATTTTATTTAAATGTAATTTCTTAAATGCAGTTTTATTCTTGGTGCCAAACCATGAATTTTAAGCTATTGCTTTTGAAAATCGGGTCAGTTTTGCCGAAGTTATGGAAGTCGAAAGATTTCACAAATGAGGATGTCGATTTTTGGAATAAAATTTTAACATGCATATGACCAAAAATCGAATTTATTTAAATGAAATATCTTAAATGCAGTTTTATTCTGATGCCAAACCATGACTTTAAGCTATTGCTTTTGAAAATCGGGTCAGTTTTGCCGAAGTTATGGAAGTCGAAAGATTTTCCAATGAGGATGTCGATTTTTGGAATAAAATTTAACATGCATATGACCAAAAATCGAATTTATTTAAATGTAATTTCTTAAATGCAGTTTTATTCTTAAAGCCAAACCATGACTTTTAAGCTATTGCTTTTGAAAATCGGGTCAGTTTTGACGAAGTTATGGAAGTCGAAAGATTTACCAATGAGGATGTCAATTTTTGGAATAAAATTTTAACATGAATATGACCAAAAATCGAATTTTATTAAATGTAATTTCTTAAATGCAGTTTTATTCTTCGAGCCAAACCATGAATTTTAAGCTATTGCTTTTGAAAATCGGGTCAGTTTTGCCGAAGTTATGGAAGTCGAAAGATTTGCCAAATGAGGATGTCGATTTTTTGGAATAAAATTTTAACATGCATATGGCCAAAAATCGAATTTTATTTAAATGTAATTTCTTAAATGCAGTTTTATTCTTGGTGCCAAACCATGAATTTTAAGCTATTGCTTTTGAAAATCGGGTCAGTTTTGCCGAAGTTATGGAAGTCGAAAGATTTGCCAAATGAGGATGTCGATTTTTTGGAATAAAATTTTAACATGCATGTGGCCAAAAATCGAATTTTATTTAAATGTAATTTCTTAAATGCAGTTTTATTCTTGGTGCCAAACCATGAATTTTAAGCTATTGCTTTTGAAAATCGGGTCAGTTTTGACCAAGTTATGGAAGTCGAAAGATTTGCCAAATGAGGATGTCGATTTTTTGGAATAAAATTTTAACATGCATATGGCCAAAAATCGAATTTTCTTAAAATGTAATTTCTTAAATGCAGTTTTATTCTTGGTGCCAAACCATGAATTTTAAGCTATTGCTTTTGAAAATCGGGTCAGTTTTGCCGAAGTTATGGAAGTCGAAAGATTTGCCAAATGAGGATGTCGATTTTTTGGAATAAAATTTTAACATGAATATGACCAAAAATCGAATTTTATTTAAATGTAATTTCTTAAATGCAGTTTTATTCTTGGTGCCAAACCATGAATTTTAAGCTATTGCTTTTGAAAATCTGGTCAGTTTTGCCGAAGTTATGGAAGTCGAAAGATTTTACCAATGCCCAAGTCAATTTTTGGTCATAAAATTTTAACATGAATATGACCAAAAATCGAATTTTATTTAAATGTAATTTCTTAAATGCAGTTTTATTCTAGAAGCCAAACCATGAATTTTAAGCTATTGCTTTTGAAAATCGGGTCAGTTTTGCCGAAGTTATGGAAGTCGAAAGATTTTTACCAATCCCCAAGTCAATTTTTGGTCATAAAATTTTAACATGAATATGACAAAAAATCGAATTTTATTTAAATGTAATTTCTTAAATGCAGTTTTATTCTTGGTGCCAAACCATGAATTTTAAGCTATTGCTTTTGAAAATCTGGTCAGTTTTGCCGAAGTTATGGAAGTCGAAAGATTTGCCAAATGAGGATGTCGATTTTTTGGAATAAAATTTTAACATGCACATGACCAAAAATCGAATTTTATTTAAATGAAATATCTTAAATGCAGTTTTATTCTTGGTGCCAAACCATTAATTTTAAGCTATTGCTTTTGAAAATCGGGTCAGTTTTGCCGAAGTTATGGAAGTCGAAAGATTTTACCAATGCCCAAGTCGATTTTTTGGCATAAGACTTTATTTTTTCCGCTTTTCTAATGGCTTTTCCATGCAAATGGACGCAGAAGGCAGCAGTTTGAAAACTCTAAAATAAAAAAGGAAGACGTAGAGCTACCCCATAATCAAGATCATTAAAAGTATCTTTAAATAAGCCAGAAATGGCAGAACGATTGACAATACAAGTAAGCTAAGTATTCAGAAGATCTTTAATTTTTACAAAAGTATAGGGTATATGCTAAAAACAAACGTCAAATGACAGTCAACGTTAATTTTAAACACTTCAAAGCAAAAGGGGCGGCAGCTAATTTTGCACTCATTTCTGCCGACACGCCTCGCCGCCTTCGTAGCCGAACATTTGTAATGCAAAGTTGCTTAAAATGCGTTAAAATAACACCCTGCAAGGGGATCTGGGCAAAAATAAATAGAATTGTTTGCTCGTATAAGCAAATGGCAGCCACAAAATGAAATTCAAAACAAAATAAATAAATGCACGCCCCACAAAGCCGCCAAAGCGACAGATCAACACAATAAACACAAGCAATAAAAATATACAACATTTTGTATATTTGTTAACAAAGAAAAACAAAAGACAAAACAATTTCATAACATGTTGATATCTCAGTAACGGGCAGCCAAACTTTTCACAGGCACTGTGCCAGAATATTCAAACACGCACGCACACATCAATGACATTGACGTAGAAAAAACAATGAGAGAATTGCGTTAAAGAAATAAAGCCTAGATTTTCAATATAGACAACAGTCAACAGAAAATGTATAATGAATAACATTGATTATAATGTTAATTAACTGCGCTTTTTAGATTTTTGGGAACTCCGTTCAGCTGCTGGATACAATTTTAAATATATTTATTATCCTTTTTAGTTTAAGGAAAAATATAGTTGATTACATCTTTCTTTGTGCTTCCTAACTTTATCGTCTCTCTATCAAACTTTATACGAACCCAATTTGTTAACGGAATTATTTACATTCATCTTATATGCTGCAAACTACACATAAGAGTTTAAGCCGTCTGAATTGTTGCTAAACTACAAGCTTAGACCAACTTTGTATATGGCTTATTGGGGCACATGACAGGAATCACAGGTCTCGCATTGTATGTGTGAATGTGAGAATGTGTGTGTGTGTGAATAGCATGCAAATCTTGTAAATGGCATTTAAGGCCTAAAGGGTAAGTCTTTGTGGGCTTATATTTGGCAACGTTTTGTTCTATCTTTTTTGGGACAAATGCAAAAGCAATTGTCTCAGGCATTTTTCCTCTCAATTTCTCAATGCCCTTTGTCATTCACTCCTTTTTACCCCCCGTTCGTTCCTTTGTCTTGGTATCCTGCGGCGCGTGTGTGCAATTTTGATTTTAACACAAAAGTATTCGCAATACTTGCAAAGTGACAGCTTAGAAGGATTGGTAGCATTGTTTTAAAGATTTTTCCCCATCTATATTGTGGGTGCTCGTGCATGTGACGATCTTGCGGCTCGAATGTTGCCACAAAAACTTTCACGTGTGGCATTTAAAGCCAATTAGCATTAAGAACAAGCAAAATTTCAAAGCTCGCTAATTACATTTCTCAATAATGTACGCAAACTTTTGCCACAAGTCTAATCTCCATAAAGTTATCTAATGACACTAAAGCCCAAGAGGCGACACACTTTAGTAAATGTAGAGTGGGCGTGGCCAAATTCACAATTATGACACTTCATCTTCTTCTCGCGCTTAATTGCGTTTTGACTAACTACACTTGAATAAGTTGAAAAATAAATTTAAGCTACACACACACCGAATATATTCCCATTCTTTTCTACCTAAACTTCCTCAACTGTAAAATGTTCATAGCCCTGACTTAATCATAAGAAGGCAACAATCTGTTGCGTCATTAAAGAGAATAAAGAGGCACAAAGCACAATTTAAATGCTTAAAATGTTCCAAATGTCACCAATGTTAATGAAATGCTGGCTGGCTCTTGTGTTCCTTTTTTCCATCCTTAAAAGTATGCAACACAATGTTCAATAAAGTTAAATTATGCGGCAAGACGAGCCATAGAAATTTTCCAGCTTTTCACGTGTTTGTTGTTGTTGTTGCTGTTGCTATGATTAATTATAGCAGTCAACACCTCTACAGCCTCAAACCAACTACCAAAAACCGCACACACACACACAGGGCAAAACCCAGGCGAGTGTTTAATGCGATAATAACATACACAAACACACTTATAAACACACACGCTGTGTAATTTTTTTGTCGCTTTTAGCGTTTATCGCTAACCGAAACAAATAAAAAGCCAAAAGTGTTTTTGTTCAACGATAAAAAAGCAAAAAGGCGAAAAAGGAGAGCGATAAAAAAAATTCGAAAATAGATTAACAGCTCTAATTGGTTGAAGTGATTTTCGGGGCGAAAATTTCAGCAACTGTCAAATAAAAGTGGCCCAAGGACATGAATAGATAGCACGAAAATTAGGAACAACGACGTAAAACGTGTTGAAGCGAATCCAAGCGAGCAATAACAATTGAAATTGATACGAATAAAAGGAATAAAAAGAGACAATTGCAGTATGTCCTTGCTTTTTAGAGCGTGGTCAATGTAAAGTACCTTGAATGGTTCAATAGCTTGGCAATGGATTGTTTGGAATTTTAAAATGCGTTCAGCATGAAATATAAATGAAGCTTATTCCGAGAATATGATTAATGTACAGTGAGATAGATCAACAAGGAAACAACAACAGCAAGAAGCAAATGTTGAAAATATATGCAGATGAAGCAAGGCATTTTTCAATTGCATTCCAGCGTGACAGAACGGAAGAACGGAGAGCATTTGCAACAGTTTTTTCATTTTACTGGCAATTCACCGAGTGCATTTTTACATTTTTCGCATGCAAATCAAAACATATTTCATGCCTAGAAAAAAGTAGACAGTTGCTAGATAACAAGAAAAGCAAGAAGCAAAAAAGACTGTGAAGGACAGCAATGTGAAAGATCATGGTGGGAAAAGGGAATAAATTACTGAGAAAATTCTATTGTGGCAGTTTAAGGCAAAGTAAGAGTTGAAAGTACGAATGTACATGGTAAGTAAGCATCTTTTACTTCAAAATAAGGTTTTTATAAAGAGTAAAAAATGTGAAATTGATTTTAAAAAAATTGAAAACATATTTAAAATGATAAAAATTCCCTTGAATTAACTATTTGCAAAAAACACTTTTACTAAAAGGCTAACAAAGCGTTTAACACACCTTTTTCAGCTGCAGTCAATAACATGGCCAAAATGCAATCTTAGTTCATAAATAGCCTAGTACAAGAGCGTCTTCATGTAGTCAAATAGAGTACAAATTTTTCGACATTTGAAGTAAGCCTCAAAAAACACACCCGAAGTCTCGCAAGCCTAGCGACAAAAAGCTCTTTCATTCACAGCAAAAGAAAATCCGCTACAAGAGTACCATTAAAATAAAACGTGCTCAAAGTGCTGACGTGTGTACTTTGTTTAAGTCTAAGAACTCAAAATACTAGAAACGAGCCAAGAACTGAACTAAGCGCTAGAAAGTCAACAACAGCTCAGGGGAAAAATAACCATAAGATTGTGCTGCAAACATATGAATTTGTCTGTTGATAATGATATCATATCGTCAGAAGAGATAATTATGATTTAAGCAAATTATTAATTGAGCTGTTCAACATTTTGTAGTCTTTTAGAAAAGTTTTTTAAACTCACTATAATTTTCTTTTGTAAAAATGATTATTTTTTTTAATTAATATAACCCTTTAAGTGCTTAAATCTTTAAAGTACTTGGCATATAAAATGTACATGCTCAATTTATATACCCTGCAATCTTTCGAGCTTGTAAACGGCACGTCAACAATGGTCAAGTGCTTGGCAAGGACACCACCAAAGAGCTGAGCAAACAACGACGATGATGACAACAACAACAAGTCGAACAACAAGGCAACAACAGCAGCTAAAAGACAATTTGGCAAAAAGTGAGCATTGAATTGGAACAGTTGAAGCGAGTGGCACACACAAGCATGTCGCAAATGGCAAAAACAATAGTCACGTAGCAGACATTTGCGCATACGCCGCTTGGGACACAAAACGTTTATTAGCTGGATGAAAAATATATATAAAAAAAAAAGAGAAAACTTTCAATGGTAGGTAAGAAACTTTGGGTAGGGTATTTTAAGCCCACACAATTAAAAAATTATGCAAGCGATGTGCATTAATCGCTTTTTAATGGAGGAAATATATAAAAATTAATGATGACTTGGCAAAGCACAAAGGATGAGCTGCGTATTAAGTCGGCATGAATGTCGGTCCAACAAGTCAACTTTATGGAATTAAAAATGTTTCCCTGCGGTTTATTATTATTATGCCATCATCAGCTTAACATAAGGCGCCGCCATGGCGACTTATTAAGTGGCTGCACTTGTTTCCTGTGTCACTGTAAATGTCCTTACTTTTCATATATGCTATTTAAAAATGCACCAATCAGCAAAAGGGAACTTGTTACTCATTCTCACAAGATAATCACTTGGTTTTCGCTCACATCACGTTTATCTAGGCAACTGTTTTCGACAGGAGTAAAACGCCAGAAGCAAAGAGCAACCAAACAACAACTAGTCCCAACCTGCTTTGAATCCTTCCCTTAGCAAACTTGTTAACTGGGCCGGAATGACGTATTTCTATGACGGATGCTGTTCCATTTAGGATACAAACACTCTGAGCTTATCATTTTCAAGGGGCTGCTCGATTAATCTACGAAATGCACGTTATAGATAAGTCATAAATCATTACAATTATACTAAATGTATAAGTGAAAATAATAAAATATGTCTCTCAATTGTACTTTTATATAGATTATTAGATGGTTCTTAATCAAGTTTAGTTATTAATTATCTACAAAAAAGTAATAAACACTTAATATATATACTATAAACTGCCCTCTTATTGACATTCGTAGTTTGTTTAGTAATGATATTTGTGCTCGCAGCAGACAATTCATAACGGTACGACACGACGTTCGATGACAACCATGTTTTTTTTTCTCTCTCTCTCTCTATTTGCATGCAAATAATGCATGACTGAACTCTGAAAAGTGTGCTACAGATATTTTTATTGGCTGGCAGAAAAACCAAATGTGGAATATATTTAATGAAATGGAAAAAAATAAAAAACTGAAAATATTTGACAGTTAAATAACATTGCAACTGTTTGCAAAATTAACTATATTGCTAAAACACAAATCGACAATAGTAAAACTAAAAATGTATCCAATTAAACATGTAGAAATACCAGAAAATTATGTGCAAATTGTGTAGTCCTGCACAATTTCCAAGCAGCCAAAGACCCAAAGGGCTATATGAAATTACGACGCAATTGAAGGACAATTATTTAGTTTTTATGGTTTGGAGTGTTGAGTGTTTAAGAGCAATAGAAAACAAAAAAAAATATAAAAAAAGGGAGAAAAACTGTCAACTAATTAATAAATGTGTGCGTGAATGTGGATGAGCAAAACGAAAAGCTGTAGCATATCCTGCCAAAGGACAGGATAGGAAAATCAGGTTACCGGCGAGAAGTGGAAGTGCTGCGAAAACATTAGCTTTGCCAGCTCAACTTGTTTCTAATTAGACTTTATTGTCCTAGACAGGTCAAAGGTTTGTATGTGTGTGTGTGTGTGTGTGGGCAAAAGGATTTGTAGATCATGTGCGTGTGTGTAGGTGTGAATGTGCGCGGGTGAGGTCAGTTACGGCAATCTCAATAAGTTTGGTTAACATCCGTTGACGTCATTCACACTTACATAAGTTGAAGCAACTATTATTGTCCGTTACTCGAAGAGCAAATATAATATAATCCAAATATTGTTAAAACACTAAATAAGCTTATAAACTGTATTTCTTAAAAAAAACTTTGGTTTTTTCAAGAACAAATCAACGAATCTAAAAAACTTTTATCTTTGAATATTTTATATCAATAAAATATCAACGTTTTATCAATAAAATTATATTTAAGCTCTTAAAAACTAAATCCAAAAAGTTGAATAAATAAAATAACTTAAACTCAAAGCAGGAAATAAGTAACGGCATCTAAACTCACCTTTTTAGATAGATAATTGAGTCACTTTACGGATTTGTTCTTTGTTTTCCTATTATTCGCGCCGCTCTTAAAGCAAAAATCACTTAAGCGCCTGTTTTATTTATTTTCTAATATTCTCGGTTCAATCGAGTGGAATCCTAAGGGGAGCAGCAAATTGAAGCGTAATTATTTCTGCTCTTTTTTTTTTGCTGCTTGCTTAGTTGCTGTGACGTCGGGACCAATCAAATGGCGACTGGCGGCACTGGGTCAGTAGCGCAGCATGGGAATTATTTACTGTTCGTGTTGTTGTTGTTTGGCTGTCGTTTATACCAAGTAATCAGGAATAATTACGTTGGCCCCAATGGGCCTGAAGGACGTGCAAAAAACCCAATTGAAGCACTTTACAGTTGGAGAAGCACTAGACAAGCGAACAAAAATCATGTAATGCGCATTTAGTGCATGTTAAACAAAATGGTGCCTTAATTATGTTTTCAATTTGAGTTGTAATCTCTATTTTGCTCGCCTGCGGCCGTTTGGCATGAATAACAACGACCAACAACAAAACAGCCAAGCAGACGCCATATGCCGGTTAAGAAGAACAAGCGCACAAGCTATACCTACAGCAGACCCAATGATAATGAAGAGTACAGAAACAGCGCTACACCCACGCGCACTTTATCAATTGCAAGACTCTTCTGTTATCGCCGGCAATGAGCCGAGATTATTACAAATGTACGCGAAAAATTTTACGCGCGATAAATTCTCAAACGCGTGATGAACACTACCTGCTGCAACTGTTTATCAAAGGAAACTGACGCTAAAGCGGCGCAACCTGCAATACACCGTGGCCTTAAACAAAGAATCTTCAAAAAATGTCAAAAAAAAAAATACTAAATATATATCCTGCGCGGCGTGGGCAAATGGAAAAGTGCGCGGATTTTTTAAAAAGTGTGATTTTATGAACTCATATTGTTCAAAACTAGTATCAAAGATACTGGATGGGCATTCTATATAGGTTTCTAACGTACATTCTAATTAATTTAAATATCTTTGTAACACCGCTTTGGATTTTAAGACGCTATTCAAATTAAATTTTTAATACTAAGATGCCGGTCACTCTGCATCTCAATGAACGAAACAGCTGTTCTGTTATGACTCTGCTAAGCTGCTGTTAAATTCAATTTTTCATTCTGAACTGGAAGCCGTTTGCAATCACAACGTAACTTTAAGCCCTTTCTTACACTTTTTTGCATCGATATTAATGATCCGCACTGATTTTAAGTGTCATTATTATTATTATATATACAAAATCAAATAACAGTTTGTAAACGCTGCTAATAACATTCGAGCTAATGTAAACAATTTCTGGGTGCCCGCAGCTGTTTTCAGTGTTGGATAAAGCAGTTATTGTGCTCACTTTGGTAGCATGTTCGCTTAAGAAACAATTCCCAAGAAAACAACAAAATTGGCAAGAAACCGCGTGCAATCTATGTTATAGTTATATGCAAAACCTAAGCCTAGCTACGCCGCAGCTACTAAACAACATGCAAGCAGTTCAAGTGCCCATCCCACACTCTAATTCTAACCGAAAATAAAGTGCGCGTGTTTGTGTGGCCCTGTACAAAAAAAAAAAAACTGAAGAAAAAAGTCGACACAGAGGGTTACTGGGCGCAAAAATACACAGTGAAAATACTATCGCGACGCTCTGTTAACAAAATTGTCGTCAGTGTAATGCGTTGAATCAATCATAAAACATCAACAACAACAAAAATGTCCAAAACAATTGAAGTCTTCGACGAGGAGCTCTTTGAGACACGCCTAGAGGCACTGAAGGATACACAAGAAAGCATTCAGCAAATGTCCAACTGGTGCCTGCAGCATCGCCTAAATCACAAAAAGATCATACAATGCTGGTTAAACGTTTTTAAGCGAGGTGCGGTTAAAAACTTAATTTAATGTAAAATGCAGCTATAATTTGGTACGTTTTTCTCATTTCGCCCAGTTCGCGTGGATCATCGTTTGGTTCTCTTTTATCTGGCAAACGATGTTATTCAGTACAGCAAGCGTAAGCGTTACGAATTTGTCGAGTGCTGGGCAACGGCGCTACAGAGAGCAACCACAATGGTGCGGTATGTAGAAACTTGACTGACTAGGATTTACCCTGTATTATATATATATGTTTTAATTGCGCCTTGTTTATTCCACAGTGATGAACGCGTCAAGGGCAAAATCTTGCGAATCTTTAAGATCTGGGAGCAGCGTGAAATCTACAATGAAGAATTTCTTAGTGATCTGAGCGGTCTGCTTAATATTGCGACGCCAAAGAAAGCTCCAGCCAGCACCGATCCCAGCAATGAGTATCAGAATGCCACTCTAATTGCCCAAGTTAGGGAATGTGTTGAGCTTGCGGATACAACGGATAAGAGCATGAAGAAGCTACCGAAGCCGCCAACATTCGAATTGGAGGCGATTAAACAGCAGTTAAAGGATAAAAGCCATTCGGGTGACATCGAAAAGGAACTCGAACGTTGCGTGGCCTTTATCAGTGCATATAATAAGAATCTGCAGAACGAGATCAAGTGTCGCAAGGCGGTAATGGAGTCTATCGATGCGGCAAAAAAGTTCTATGAGCATCAGGGACGCGAAGTCAAAGTAGTTGCAAGTGTGAGTATAAGAAATATACCTAAAAATAAATATACTTTAAGACTAAGAAACAACAAAAACACTTTCATTTCAGGCCTATAAAAGCTTTGGCACACGCATAAAAATTGTTAAACGCAAGCTGGATGAGGTGATACCCACATTGTCAAGTCCAATACCCTCACCGGATATTAATGCGCCGTCACCAGAACGCGATGCTGATCTTCAGCTGCCGGATGAGAATAATTCACCGCTGGGCGTGGTAAGCTTTAATGAAAAATATTAATAAAAATGTATTTAATAAAAAAACTTTATGTAGTAGTTTTAGTACATTTTGTAAATCTATTTTACTTTATGCTCTTTGAATTTGACTTTCAATTACTAATTTTGTTCTTTATAATTATTGTTCAGAAAAAGAATATATTGGGAAGTCTCCTGTATAGTAGTTCTTCTGATTTCTCTCTACCACAGAACATGTTCAGCAGTAGCAGTCTCAATGGCTTTGCTAGCTACTTGGATGGCGGTCAATTGCCCTTTGATATAAACGACTTTAAGCGGGAGTCGAGTGGCAGCGCTATTGAGGTGATAGGTTCACGTTCGGATGATGAGAGCTATACGCCCGGTGCAGGTTTTTATAAGCCCGAGCCACTTAACAGCAGCGGCTATAGCAATAATAATGCTAATGGAAATGGCAGTGCCATACCAGGACTCGGCGGGGGTAGCATCAGTTCCAGCAATGTCACCGAGGAATATAGTCCGAGTCAAGTGCAGTCGGGTTATGGTGGTGTTCTGCCACCGCCACCGCCACCACAACATCTCGGCTATGGCCAAACAGAGAGTCAATATACGCCCGCACCTCTAAACAGCAGCAGCAATCCTATGGCACCGCCCCCACCGTTGCCCACGGCAATGGCGAACAGCATAGATGATTTCAATAGCACCTGGGACATGAGCATGACGTGGACGCCGCTAGACAACAGTTTAAATAGCAGTGGCGCTAGCTCCAGCTATACGACGCCAACACAAGCAACGCCGCACTCACCGCCGCACTTTGAGCGTAAGGGCAGCGGTGCACCCATCGAGTATAGTGAGCACCACAATGTTGCTGCACTGGGTGCACAAGATGTTGATCATCGAACGGTTCAACTGCCGCCAGCATTCAATTTTCGACCCAAATCCGCAATAAGCGACGAGCAAACACGTCAACTGGTTGACATTGATCATAGGAATTTAATATCGCTAACAGGTTCGCCAAGTGGCGTTGAAAAGGTGCGATATCAAATAGCTTTCGTTATCCATTATGTTATATTTATAAAACATCGCTTTTGCTTTGCAGGAGTTTGGCGGTGGTGAGGACGTGGACTATCGTAACGTAGGCAGAGCGAAGAGCGAGGAAACTGGCAGTGCCATACGCAGTCTGGGCAATAATTCACCAATGATGGCACCGCCGGGCACCTTTGCTAAGAAAACAAACTCGCCGCAGAAATCCAATGCGAGTAAGAGACAAACCACCTTGAATAAATAAAGTTGCAATAAATAAACAAAAGTATTTGCAGGCTCTTCGTCCGAATCGGATCGAGTCGATAGCTCAGCACGTTATGATCCCGCTGATATGGTTATTGATATGGACATGTCCGACGAGGACTTAGAAGAGGCACAGCTAGGTAATGGATAGCAGGCAGCATAAAAAAAATTCTAAGCTATACTTGCAGTTGTTAATTATAATAATTTCCATACAGAACTCAATGCGAATGCTGAGCTGGAGAACGTTGATAGTGAACTGGATGCAAATGGCACATTAACGCCGCGTCCCGTGCTGCTGGAAACGCCGCCGGAATTTCAATGGGATGCTGGCAACAATTTTCTAGGTTCTGCCAATTCTGGCAACATGCAGGACATGCAGGCCGATGGCCAACAACAACAGCAGCAGCCTCCTTTACCCCCACAACAAGGGCAGCCATGGAATCAAATGCAACCACCAATGCCATGGAACGGCAACGAGGGCAACAATGGTCCTGTCGGTGTACCTCCACCGCCCAGGCCGCCATTCCCTGGTGGGCCCTATCAACAGTTTCAGCCATTTAACAATAATCCAGATAATATGAATCATGGTCGTGAACGCGGTCGTGGCTGGTCTGGACCGTATAGACCGAACTATCCCCGTATGCCTGGACCCTTTGATGGTCAGGGGCCAGGTCCGGGTCCTGGTGGCCCACGTCAGTTCTTTCCACGCGGTGGTGGTAATGGTCCCATGCGCGGTGGGCCCGGCGGACGCAGGCGCATGCGTGGTAAACCTTGGATGTAATTACGTATTATAGATTCTATACGCATACATAAACACACACAACTAAACACATACACACACATATAAATATTGCAAGTGAAAAAGTTTTTAGTTATTAATCGTCTGTATCTCATTTGGATTTAACTCAACGACGCATAAATGACACATAGCTCTAATTGACATCCTGGCAAGCTGCGGATCGTTGACAATTAAAAAAAAAATTATAATATAAACTACTAAGGCACCCTCAAATTCAATTGTCTTTAGACTATATTTAAGCAATAACGTTTTACAATTTCCATGATATAAACAATATTATAATATTCATATATATTGACAGTTCTTCTTCACTAAAGTTGTCTCTAGATATTGTAACAAATAAATTGATATGGTTAAATAATAATTATCATAAATGCAATACTAGATGAGTTGTTTAAAGGGGCTCAAATTTCGTTTGATTGTCGATCAAAGACATAAAAAAAGATCTATGGGTAAATAAATCCAGGGATTTCCCAATGAAGTTTAATAATAATAATGGTTGTATGGCGCACAATTTTTCTATCATGTTCCTTTTGTTTGACATAGATAGTTTTTAAGTCAGCGATCCAAAAGCTTTATTTTTTAAATGGCTCTCATCTATAAACAAAATGCTTGTTAAGTAACAAAATACATGTATAAAACAAATTTTCTTTAAGTTAACAGTTGCCTTAGCTTATAAATCTTATTTTAACAATTAGTTAATCAACAAACATCTGCTTTTAGTTCTCAGCAATAAATTTAATGCAAACTATAACTGTAAATATAAATGTAATTATATCTATATGAACTTCGGTAAAGCCAAAGTTTTATGCTCTTCACTAAATGTCAACACATACACAAAATAATATTAACTATTTGTTCGGTAAAAAAAAAAAAAAAAAAAACGTTAAATGAATTTCAAATTAAATAAAGATTGATTTCCTTTAATAATATATGCTTGGAACAAGACCGTAAAACTAATCAAATGCTATGGGAGACTTTCTATCGACTTAGACAATGTTATTTTTACTAATCTTGAGCAATACTGTAAGGACTTACTTTGGGAGAGTGACAAAATATACTTTTTTAAGACCAACTTCAAGACTGATTTAGATTTTACTCCAAAATATAATCATTTTTTTTAGTTTAATTCCATGTTTGCGTTTCCTAATCGGTAGGATTCTTTCGTAGAAAATCTCAAATATAACATGCTTATCAGCTCAAAACTTTGATTGAAGCGGTTGAAATACCATATAACCAAATCCCCGACAACAAATTAAAAAAGAAACATTTTGTGAAGAAACTAAAATCAAAAGTAATATTCTAAATTACAAAGTCAACTGAGCAACAACAAGCCATTAATATCTAGCTTTACATAGTGCCCTAGCTAATATCTTAATCATAACATATGCATAGTATATATATTTAAATTTAGTTAGTATTTAGTTGTATAAATACAAACCGTAATGTGATATTTAAAATTGAAAACGTTGTCTTTAATTTCGACTGGGTATAGCCCACACATTTATTTAAAAATGACTATGTTTAAATCATCATTTTCTTGTGTTCTGCTGGGCAAAGGATCTAAGGCAGCGCCTAGTGTTGTTTACCTGTTGACGTTTGCACGGCACTTAATCACCTCCTGTTTAGAGAAGTTTTGGTTTATGTGAACTGTCCGTGTCGGAAGTCGGAACTCATCAATCGTGTCGGCAAACTCTTGTTTTGACTTTTCGTTGCATTTTGTGGGCGTTACGCCCGCTACCTAGTTAATGTGCCGCATACTCAAGGATTTTGTTGCGCTCTCAAGGATAACTCAAGCAACCGTAACAAATATAAGACGTCAAGTCAACAAAGCGTTGTAAAAATTGTGAATTAATGAGCGGCAAGATTGGGAAGAGTTTAAAACATGCTTAAAAGATGAGGTAACAATAAGTTTAGATTTTATAAATTCTATGCAAGTCAAATTTGGTTTTTCAAAATGAGAATAGTTCATTTTAATAGTCTTCATCAAAGGTTAGTCATCAAATGAATAATGTCTTAAATATTGAACAATCCTAAAATCATTTTGTGCAAGCTAAAATTCTAGATCAAATTTACAATAAAATTCTTTATTTATTCAGTGCAGAAAAAATTTTTGTTTCAGCGGAAGTCGAATAGGTTGACAATTTTTGGATTTTAGTTATGTTTCTAAGATTGAAACACACAACAAAAAAAATTTTAAAACCATTTAACTTTTAATTAATCTTTAATTTATGAATCATCAATCAACATTAATCTATAAATAATTATTTTCAATACTTATAAATGCTTAGAAATTAGACTTAAGTACTAACAGCCTTTAAAAGTTGACACTAGGTTTAAGTGTTGCTACAACACGCTTCCGGTTGCATTGCCCTCTCTACCGCATTTTCGCACTCAATAGTCCCGTGTGAGGAGTGTGAGCAGATCTCCAATATAGGCCTGCGCCATTTGCAATGTTTCGTATTTGGAGAGCCTTCGATCATGACCCAGCGATGGAACCACATCCCTCAGCTTATCGAAGGCATCGTTCAAGCTGTTCATGCGTCGACGTTCACGTGCATTGGCCGCCAGGCGGCGCTTTTTCAGGACCTCCTTGCCACCACTCATCTCCAGACCATGCAGCTCCGTTGATTTTTCAGAGATTGCCTTTGAATAACCATGTGTTTCGTATGGTATGCTGCGTGAGGTTTTCTGCCAATATTTCGCAGCCTTTGTTTGGAACTTGGAGGCGCCACTGGAAGCCATTTGCTGCTGTTGTTGTTGTTGTTGCTGTTGCTGAGTTTGTGCGCTGAGCATTTGTTCCAGTTCCAGCACCGCTGGCGTCTCATAATACAGCTCCAGGGAGCAACTCTGTGTGCCATCGGACAGACTATCGGCACTTCCACTGAAATCCTTATCCTGCTGCTGATACATAAACTGCTCTAGCTGCTGCTGAAGAGTTCCATTGCCATTGAGCAAATCGTCTGCATCCATCTCTGTTTCATGGTTCTCTGCGCTGTAGTAAAAGTGCTCGAAGAGCTCGTTGTTCGTCAACATGTTGCGTGAATGCTTGCCAAAGGATAACTGATCCAGCCTCAGACAACGGAAGGCCCTTAAATACCCAACAGCAGGCAGCCGTCAGCGTTGATTGGCTGAATGCCGAGGCAAGGCTAAAAATGCTCTTACCTGATTCGTTAAGCTACTTCTTGCCTTGCAACTGATCCTGTTTTTTTTGTATTTCTTGCCTTTACCTGTACAACCCGTGCCCTCAAATTTGGCTTGCGGTCAAAACGTTTAATTGCCGCTATGGGTAGAGCCTGCCACTCGCTTTGTTTGACCTGACATTTGCTACCGTCCCTTATTAACACGAAAAAGTCAACCATCATCAAAATATTGCATATGAAACACTTAAAGAAAGTTTAAGAATATGGCTAGGTTTCACTTGGCATTACGAAAATTTTCGAAGCTTAATCAATATGTTATAATGTCTTAAAGATTTTTCCGCAATTTTGTTGTTAATGTAGATAGTGTTATTTACTAATTTACTTGTAGTATAAGAACATTTAAAATATTGATAACAATCAACATCCTTATTTTCTTTTGGTGCACATATATTTTCTTAAGCCTTAACTTCCATTGCATTGCAACTTCAATTAGCTTTTTATAATACAAGTGCCTTAATGCATATATTTAATGTTTATATGTCAAACAATTGTTGCCAAGGTCAATCATGGCTTAACAAAAGATTAAAGACACCATCTTTTCTCTTTTGTTATACGAATACGAGACAAAAAAAAAATACTTCTACTCGTTTTGTTGTAACACGATCGCATAACCGCATTGTGGGCTATCATTTTTTGGCCAGTAGCCAAATTACTTTGCATGTCTGTGGTCTAGCGATCGAAGGGAATCTACAATAAGTGCTTTGCACTAAATTTCTCCATACATGAGAATTGCATTCAAGTGCCTCTTAACTCACTTTGCTGTACTACATACTTTCGATTTTAGGCATTGTGTTTTATTGGGTCACAAAATTAATATTTTATTCGTGTGCTTTCTTTGAAAAAGACTTTAAACTTTATTGATTTTCTCACGATTAAATTGTAGCATGAGGAAATCGTGCGACAGCAAAAGCAAAATTAAATGAACCAGAAATGTAATAGAATTGATTGATTTTTTTAGGTCTTAAAATTTATTTAAAATTTACTTCAATGAATTTGTAATCGTATCTTCTAACTGAGTCACGGAAGGAATTCAATTTTTTTTGGCACCCCGTAGCTAGCTGTTTTAACTTGTTAAAGTTATCAGTTGGCCACTTAACACTTCGTTTTCTTGCCTAGCTCCAGAATAAAAGATCTTGAAACTGTTGTTTTGTGCGCCCATTAACCGCTACCATTGAATGGTTATTAAGATAAGTTTTGCTGTGTTTTTGTAAAAGGACATAAGATTACCCAACGGCAGTCGCAATAGAGTCATAAATGTCACAGTATTCTCTATTTATGTGATGACTATTTATGATACTCATCAAATAGGGTTGCCGCTGAAGAAGCTACCTGCTGTCAGTCGAATGTCGAAGGACCTTCGATTTTCAAGGTTTTTTTTTCTTCTGTTTGTTTAACTCGTCTCGTGTTTGTTTTCCAAATCACTGTTAAGTGTTAATAAATTTTCATAAGCATTGCAATTGCCTGACACATTTTGGGCCTATCAAGAAGCCTAACGGATACGCTGATATGAGCAGAGAGTGTGGATGATAGAAACTAAATTGAAGTGTGTCTTAAGTTATGGTATGGGCTCTAATTCCAAAGAAACAAGGCGCTGTCTTTGAGCACGCTCTAAAAATTAAAATGCAATTTAAATTCCTTAAAAAGAAACGTTTGTGTTTGATTAAAACAAAGTTAATCCTCAACGAGACATGCTGTCTGGTTTTCTTTTCTAATTTTTTAATTTTAATGCACAGCTGGTCCAAAGAAAGCAAAACAAATTTACGCAGAAAACAAAACGCAAATATTATATCTATGGTATATATACTTAAAGTCATAATGCTCGAATATTACATGGTAATTTGGCTTAGATCTTCAGTTGAAGTTCTTCTCACACAATAGAAACAATGGACAAGATCACATTGTCTGTGAAAACAAAAGGGCTGTGGTTTAGGGCAAGTGCAGCACTTGCGAGTTTCCCAGGGACAAAAGACAAAAATCTCACGCAACAGTCGAGTAATGTATTGTATGGACTTCTAATCGCATTTTCGCAATTTAGCGCCAACGTATAATCCGCACAACGAAAACGATTAATCTAAAAGAGAAGAGAGAGTACAGAAAACACGCATTGGGATTATCATCAGTTGTTCTATTGTTGACCTGATGGATGCCCTTGCTCGACTTTCAACCAGAACCGCCTACTTACCTATTGTTGCTATTTTGACAAGGACATGCAACTGGGCCGAATGGCCGAATGCTGGGTGCAGGTAATCCAGGACATGCTAATTGGAAATTTCCCCTACGAAGGCGTTGTCGATCTTTAGCTGAACTCAGTTCTTGGGCAAACCCAATAATTAAGCCTGCGAAAGGAATGTCTTTCGCTAGAAATTGCAGCATAATGTCGAGTTTTTCAGCGGTCGCGTGGCACATCGATCAGTGGGTCATCAGAAGTCAGCGAGCGTCAAGATCAAACGTCACGATTTTGCTGATGTCCTTTTGTCGGCATTGTTTGGATCTGATCTTGATCTTTGTGTGAAATACTCCGCATCATTTGTTCACTTTAGCCATGCTTGGCGCTAGATCACATCCACTGTTTTGGAATTGTTTTGGCCGTTTTCTTTAGAAAGGCAACCAAGTGTTTGAATTGATTTTCAGTGTGGAGTTAATTAACCTTTCGTTGCGGCTTCTTGAAAGTGGGCTCAACTGTGGATTATGTTGCATAATGGATAGAGAATTGCACCAACTGCATGATATGCACTTTCGTTGCTGACTTTCATTGCAACTTAATCGCCATCTTCACTTGTTTTCGAAATGGGACAAACATTCCATTCATGAATTTTAAAGCGAAATCAATATAAAAGTCTTAGTCATGTTTTAAGTTAAGTCATATCGCTATGTTTATTATGTTAATGGAAAAACTGAATACATTGCTAGTAAAAATATAAATCAAAATATCGTTTCGGGTTATTCAATTCAAAAATAAATATCTGCCTTATCAGAAGAACCTCGTCATAATGTATATAGCATGTCTGCTTTAAAACTCTGCGATATTAAATCAATCGACGATTAGTAGATCAAAATCTAAATGCTACTCAATATACTTTAATAATACGTTTTTCTCATTCGGATTTTTGAATCACAAATTGTTTTAATATCGAACTGAGCACAATTTTTTTTTCTTTTAAGTTTTAGTGTATTATGTTTGTATGTATATATTCATATAAAAGTAGGTGTTAACTTGAGAATTAGTGATATGATAATTGGTACAAAGTGTTTCGATGATATTAGAGGGTTGTTGTCTTTGTTGTGTGCTATTCAATATAAAATGAGTTACAAGTGAATATAATAAATATGTTTTGTATAAGTTACTATAGCTTTAAGCCTACGCACAACACACACAAGTATATGCTTATTATAATCTATAGACATATAGAGGCTTTAAAGCATTTAACAGATTAAAAGAGAGAGCGAACAAAAGAACAAGCTAAATTTGGTTAAAGCCGGTTTTTGTAAATAAATGTGTATACGGCTCGTTAACTTCCATTACATGCAATGTATTTTGCTATCACTGTGCGCCTGCAATCTCAACAGTGAGAATAATAAAAAAAGCACAAACACAAGAGAGAAAGTGGGTGCATGGGGCTGCATGAAAGCATTGCATGCTTAGAGCGTTGTCGAGGTCACTGTGCTAACGCCATGTACCAGAATCGTTGGCGGCAGCTCTGCTGTTAATTCGCTTAGGAGCTCCACATAGCTAGCGCTGCGATCGTTAAAGTCCGGCAATGTGGGTTTCGGCGGAGCAGCCAAGTAAATAAATGATAAGGCTGTTTGATCGGAACGATCGCGTATAATTTGATTTGCACGCTGCATGTACAGCAGCGAATGATTGAATTTATCCTCAGCAATCTCATCGCCATCGTCCAGCAGTGCATCATCCGCTTGTGCCGTAAACTGTTTAAGTATGCGTGAATGACGTGTGAATTCTGTATCCCTGCTCCATTCCTGGATCTCCAAAATGTCTGCCTTAATGCGCAACTCTTTCAGCGATTGTTCAAGTCTTAGCTTGGAGAACATATCCATTTGTGGTGCTTGCGTTTCAAAAGTGCTGTGGATAATTAAAATAACATTAAATGGAGTTCAATGTATATGAGTAAAGTTTTTTTATTACCTCACTGTGCGCTCTTCATTTGTCTCGCATAAAAATATGCGCACACGCAAATGTTTCCACTTGGCCAACATAATGACTGCCAATTGCATCATAAACAGGGATACCACATCAAAAGGATCACCCGATGTGGGATTAAATACGTTTATAGGCCACACATCTATAAACTTGATATGCTTGCTCCTGTACATTTATAAAATTAGTTTATGTTACAAGTTATTTTAAATTAAACGCACATGGTTATAAAGTTCTTGTCCAATCGCTGAAAATTGCGGCACAGGCAAAGATTTTTCTTCATGCGCAGCGTATCACAAAGGATCTGCACATATTCCTGTATTTCAAATTGTTTAGGTTCACCATCGCGTCGTATGGGAAAGTTTTGAATATCACCATCGTTAAAGCCATCCGTTTTATAGGGAGATGAGCCACTGAAATTAGGCAGGGTTATTAAAAATATCAAAAATATCGAAAAGATTAAGAAAATTCTATCAACCACTCACTTTTGAAAGAAGTCCTTAGGCGCCTCGTTGTCGTAGAATCCCAAAATAATAGTATTTGGCTTCATGGCGCCAATGCCAGACAAACGTATCAAATGCTGAACACCCTCGCGAATGCTGCGACTGATGGTCACCTCGGTGAAGGCCTTGACGCGCATATGATCAAGGAATGACCACCACTGCTGATTCTCAACTTCATCCTCGATGCCATTAAAGTCGCCCAGCTTGACGTGACCAATAATGTAAAGGCCAGATTTCTTGAGATCGTTGACAAAGTCCACGAGGGGACAGCAAGAACGTGGCGAGGAGACCAAGAGCAGGATTTGTGGACGCCAGAACTTGACGTGATCTTTCCGTGGATCCAGCATAAGCAAATACTTGCGAACCTGAAAAAGATTAGAAGAAAGTGAGTTAATTTCCTATTTGATTATACTATATTCGTTACTTACCTGATGAAACATCAGTGCCTGTGAAATGGAGCCCCATTGTGCCGCCTGTGTGGCTGGTGAGAAGAGATGCAGTGCTATGACCAAAATCAGGCACAATATTATGCAGGAGGAGGCGTAGATTGCGTTGATGACAAACATCATGATGCCTGTGCCCAGCAGACCGACGAAACAAGTGTACCAGGTGTAGTATTTGAAGAGTGGTCGAAAGTTTGGCGCACCCGTTAGCTCAATGCCCAAACAAGCAAGATTTGTGGCCAAATAAGAGAGCATGAATAGCACCGAATTGATTTGGGCAATAATGTTAAATGAGCCAATCAACAAAATGCACTCGACAAGCACCCAACTGACAACGACGGCACAAATAGGATTACCCTTCCAGGTGCCACGAAGCACAAAGTTCAACAGCGAGCCAAACACCTGATCCTTGCTAAGTGCCTCCAGAATGCGACTGGAGCCAATCAGATTGCTTAAACCAGTTGAAAAGGTTGCCGTCAAAATGCCAATGGCCGTGAATGGTGGCCATAGATTCACAGGCATCAGGAACAGATAATTGTTGCGCATTGTCACCGACGGAGTCGTGCAGCTCATCAGAAATGAGAGTATGATGTACGAGACAAAGGTGAAGCACACGGCAGACAGTGTGCCCCAGGGTATGCTCTTTGAGGGATTCTTCAGTTCGCCGGACATATTCGCACCTGCCATAATGCCCGTAACGCCCGAGAAGAGCACACCAAAAGTCGTTGAGAAATCCGCAAATTTGCCATTTGATGTATAATCCGGTCCGTAGCTGGATCCCAAATTATCACTCAACGTTTTTGCACTAAGTCCAGTGTACGGTAGAAATTTCGATGCATTGTATAATGTGTTCTCCACCGGCACAGGTATCTGTTGAATAATGCACAATTATATATATATGTATAAAGAGTAAAGATAACACTAGACTATTGCACTTAGTTGTTAATTATTATGATATTGATTTTCATTTTCTTGAATAGTTTTTTTTGCTTATCAGCAGTGAACTTAATACATAATTTGTCGCGTCGGTTTCATTATCAAAAAAGTTAGATATACTAAGCACAAAAACGAGTAGCATTGAATTAAAATATTTGTGGCATTAGTAAATTGAAAAGTAACTTGTTGCTCCTAGGCAGTAATCTGTACTTTACAAACTCAAAGGGGAATTTATGGGGTCAGTCAAACAAAAGTGACCGAGGCCTTTAAAACTAATGCCCTATAACGTTATCTAAAAAAAACTTTAATGCAATTAAACATAAAACATTTTCTAAGAATATTTTTACATAAAAGCAAAGCTTATAATGTTCATAGATATCGATAAGGGTTTCGGGGATTTAGTTGAATGATTGATTACAATCCGCTATTGCTGACACATGCGGGCGTTCTTTCTTACCGTATCATCGGTGGCGCCAACAGCCAAAAAGCTGATATACGTTGCAAATAGACAAATGGTCACAGTTCCCAAAATAAGTACTGACGTCTTGGCAAAGAGGGCGGCACCCACCAAGCAGACCAGCAACATGCATGTATTAATTAGACTGCTGACAAGAAAACGCCACCATTTGCCGTCCGGGAGAGTGGAGCTGGAATCGTGCACGAAATGCCCGCCTGGTCCAAAGTTATCCATGATGCCCTCTGTACAACCAGAGATGGCCATTGCACAGCCCACAACATTCGCAAAGAAGAAGAGCGTGCCAATAGAGCCACCAAATTCCAGGCCCAGTGTGCGACTTATCATGACTGAAATTGGGAGACTGAATTTTTAAAATACAAAACTAGAATATACCATAATGCCTATGGGTGCATAGGGAATCAAAGTGTTCATAAATAATAATACATAGTTCTTATAAGTTACGTATGGAGGCTTAAATATACTTACAGTAGACGCCGCCACCTTCAACAGCGCCATTAGTGGAAATTGCACAAACGGAGGCGACTGTAAATAATAGAATTCCATATGCGATGAGGAACTGTAGCAGCGTAACATATAATCCCGCATTTCCAACAATATAGCCTAGAGCGGAAAGGAACAATATATGTACATAGATATAAGACTCATGCTTGGTTAACAACAAGTGTTTTATTTGTGGCTACACTTACCCACACGAATAAAAACAAGAGCACTAAACATGGAAAGCGCCACTGGGCTAAAGACGCCAGCGAATGTGCCCAGAGTGCGTCCATTGCGTTCGGGATCCTGCATGCCAAATTCTACATAACCATCGCTGGATAGTGGCGTCGTTGGACGTGCGTTCTCTGATGTTCCACCAGTTCCAAAAAGCGAACCAAAGCTGCGAAACATATTTGAGGCGCTGCCATTGCGTTGCGCTGCTATCGGAGCAGTCTCCTGGTCCGTGCTGATGCTCATTGCATCCAGCTGCTAGATGTAAGAAATTTAGTCACCAACACGAACACACACACACAAACAAATAAAAAAGCTTATAATGACGCCCACAATTGCTTCAAATCACGGAAATTACTTTGTGTGTCTATTATTTAGGCCGCTTCACAGCGTTTTGATTCTTTTGTTTGCGTTGCTTTTGCTTTTCTTTTTTCTTGTTTTCTAGTTCAACGCGTCACTTGCCGCAGTGGCGCTGTTTGTTGTTTGACTGTTGGCACAGAGAAATGACATACAACTAAGTTCCCCATAGCCCCAAAAGGGTCGGGGCTTTAAAAGAGCACAGCTGGCCAAAGCATTGGTACTTTGCAGTATTTTTAGCATCATTTAAAATACTTAAAAAAAAGGGATTTTTGTGTTTACGCTTATTTACGGTCATACTGTTTTATAAAGATGAGCAGAGCTGTGACTTTTTGACTACATATTAAATATTTATATTTATGTCTACAAAACTTATCAAAAGATAATAATGCAAGTAATTAAAGTTTTTATGTTTGTATTCTGATCGTAGTATAATTCCTACTCAGTCAATGCATGTGTGATCCTCACCATTTAAATACATGGCCAGTCACTGAGTCACTGTTTATTGTGTAAATATATTGACGGCGACGCCGGTACCGCTCATCTCTAATTTATACACATCTGTTTTGTTTTCGCTAAACGTTTGAGTACGGTTGAATTTTTCGATATGGTAAATGATAAAAAGCGTCGTTCCCGTTCTCGAGAACGTGTAAGAGATGAACGAGGCGCTGTTCCCGCGACCGACAGGGATCGGGAACGTGACCGAGAGCGTGAACGAGAACGGCAAAGAGACAGAGATGGACAAAGGCAGAGGGAGCGAGATCCAAGGGATAGACAAGTAGACAGAGAAAAGGATCGAAGACAGCGACGCTCTCGCTCCAGGTTGGTCAATAATGTAAATACGAGATATATTGTTATTAATACTTATATATAATTATTTGCAGAGAGGACCGCGCTAGACGTGCCGGGCGCTCTCCAGAGCGTCAACGTCCAGTACGAGAAAGATCCCGAGAGCGAGTCGGACGCAATGGTGAGCCTGAAAAGAAGCTCAAATTGGATCCGGCAGCTAAAAGCGAATCATTAAGCACAAGTGTTAAGCCTGAAGATGACAAATTGGAACAAAAAGATAATGTTAAGGTTAAGAAGGAGCCTCTATCGCTGGAGGAGCTGCTGGACAAGAAAAAGCGCGAGGAGGAGGCTCGCAGCAAGCCAGTTTTTCTTACAAAAGAGCAACGTGCTGCTGACGCGCTTAAGCGCCGCCAAGAGGAAGGAGAACGCATGCGTGCCGCTCGAGATGCGGAAAGAGAACAAATTCATGCGGCACACAGCAAGCCAAACAGCAGCAGCGGCATAGCTACAGCCTCGGCCCCGCCACCCCTATCCATGCCGCCCCCAGCACAACCAATGAAAAATGAACAGCGCGATCGTCGAGGTGGAGATCGTGGTGGAGATCGTGGAGGCGGTGGTGATAGAGGAGGTGGTGGTGATCGCGACAGAGACAGCAAACGTGTTGAGGATCTCACACACAAAGACAAGGAAAAGGAACTAGAGGCCATACGAGAACGCTATCTAGGCATTGTAAAGAAAAAGCGTCGCGTGCGACGCCTCAACGATCGCAAGTTCGTCTTCGATTGGGATGCAGGCGAGGATACCTCTATTGACTACAACAATCTATACAAGGAGCGTCATCATGTGCAGTTCTTTGGACGTGGCAATGTCGCTGGCATCGATATCAAGGAGCAAAAACGTACACAGAGCAAATTCTATGGAGATCTGCTGGAGAAGCGGCGCACCGAAGCAGAGAAGGAGCAGGAGAAGGTTCGACTAAAGAAAATGAAGCGCAAGGAGGACAAACAGAAGTGGGACGACCGTCACTGGTCCGAAAAGGACAACGATGAGATGACCGAACGCGATTGGCGAATCTTTCGTGAGGATTACAATATTACAATCAAGGGTGGCAGGATACCCAATCCTATTCGCAGCTGGAACGAGTCTGGCTTCCCACCGGAAATTATCGACATTATTGATACAGTTGGCTACAAGGAGCCGACGCCCATTCAACGTCAGGCTATTCCCATCGGTCTGCAGAATCGTGACATTATTGGCGTTGCCGAAACTGGTTCCGGCAAGACGTTGGCTTTCCTTATTCCTTTACTTTCATGGATTCAATCGTTGCCCAAAATCGAACGTTTGGAAGATGTGGATCAGGGTCCATATGCGATTATTATGGCACCTACTCGTGAGTTGGCCCAGCAAATCGAGGAGGAGACCATCAAATTTGGCCAACCGCTGGGCATAAGAACTGTCGTTGTCGTTGGTGGTTTGTCCAGGGAGGAGCAGGGATTCCGTTTACGTTTGGGCTGTGAAATTGTTATTGCCACACCTGGTCGTTTGATTGATGTGCTCGAGAATCGCTATCTGGTGTTGAACCAGTGTACCTACATTGTTTTGGACGAGGCAGATCGTATGATTGACATGGGTTTCGAGCCTGATGTACAGAAGATCCTTGAGTATATGCCTGTGACAAATCTCAAACCGGACACAGAAGAAGCCGAGGATGAAAAGAAACTAATGGAGAACTTTCACACAAAGAAGAAGTACAGGCAAACGGTGATGTTTACGGCGACGATGCCGCCAGCTGTAGAGCGTCTGGCGCGCACCTATTTACGTCGTCCTGCCACCGTATACATAGGATCTATGGGTAAACCAACGGAGCGTACCAACCAAATCGTATACATGATGGGCGAGAATGACAAGCGCAAGAAGCTTATGCAAATCCTCTCGGCGGGCATAGAGCCGCCAGTTATAATTTTCGTCAACCAGAAGAAAGGTGCAGATGTCCTTGCCAAGGGTCTGGAAAAGCTGGGCTACAATTCCTGCACGTTGCACGGCGGCAAAGGACAAGAGCAGCGTGAATATGCTCTCGCGTCACTCAAATCTGGTTCCAAGGACATTTTGGTGGCCACCGATGTCGCTGGTCGTGGTATCGATATTAAGGATGTATCGCTTGTCATTAATTATGATATGGCCAAATCCATCGAGGACTACACGCATCGTATTGGTCGTACGGGTCGTGCAGGCAAAACGGGTGTGGCCATCTCCTTTGTCACCAAGGACGACAGCGGTCTCTTTTACGATCTAAAGCAGTGCGTCACCGCAAGTCCAGTTTCCACATGCCCGCCAGAGCTAACAAATCATCCGGAGGCGCAACACAAACCCGGCACAGTGGTCACCAAAAAGCGACGGGAAGAGAAAATATTTGCTTAAGCCCCAACAAAGCCGATTTTGTAGACTTTTCGGCGTTAACAAATTAATATCAATTTTGCAAAAAAATATATATTATCAAAAGTATGTTAAAAGGATAATTATTTCCTTAAAAAAACTTTGCGATTTTTGTTGTAATTTTATTTAGTAACTCCTTTTGGCACTTATCTAATTATATTCCTTATCTCAGTAGTCGCAAAAAGAATGCATTTCGACTTTGTTTCGAGTCCAGCGGCAAATATTTGTCATAAAAATCCAAGATGACCTCCTCAATCTTAAAGCCAAACTTTTGATAAAGCATCACCGCCGAATTGCTGGCGGAAACGTGCAGAGTTATATCCTTGGACATACAGGTTTGTATGAGATGATAGAGCATAAAGCTAGCGATGCCGGATCGCTGCCAATTGTGTCGCACAGCCATAAAGGAGATGTATGCCTCATTGTAGCCCACATCGGGCACAAGGAAACCACAGCCAATAACAAGTTTCTTGTACAGCGCTACAACACTATAATCCGGATAGCTGAGGCAATCGCTTACTATGAGAAAAACAAAAAACAAAGTATATTATTCGATAATGCAGACGAGGGATTAGACTATTAACTCACCATCAATGCCCGGCCAGAAAACGCTTTGAAGCAGCGCATTTACTGCTGGAATATGCTGCGGTCGAACATAGCAAAAGTCAATGGTGGATCGGCTGGGATATGAACGATTCACGCGATGCTGTAGCTCACACATTAGGCGTAGCCATGGCGGCGCCATATTCTGACTGCGATAGATGAACGGCTGCAGGATACGTTGCGTGTAGGGTGACTCAAACAGTTCATACTCGGTGCTGCCCGTAATTCTGGCATAGAATGAACTGCGATTGTCTGGATTACCTAGCTCCAGCAGCTGATAGCGATCCAGGATCTGTGACTGATGCTGCTTAGAAAGCTGAAGACGTGCACGCGCTGTTGGATCAATATGCTCGTCCAGATTGAATATGTGACGATTGTGATCGCGTTTCCATTTGCGCAGACACAGCTTGCGATAGAGACGCCTCACATAGGCGGGTATATCGCTGGAGGTTTGCTCAAAGATCCTCTTAAGCTGTTGATGCAACTGTTGCTCTTCATATACGCTCATAAGTCGTACTTGCTGTGGCTCTTGTTCTTCAGTTTCTTCTAGCCAGGGCCAATTGCGTCGTGGTTGTCGAATAAAACCGCTTGGTTTACATTGCTCCAAACTAATTATTTTGCTTTCCGGCTGCTCTAGTTCTGCCTGTTCATTTTCTTCTATTGCCTCATTTGGTTCTTCTTTGACTAGATGCGCCTGCTGCTCCTGCACCTGAAAGTTGGTAACCTGCACAATGCGTGGCTGATAATCAGCACACTCCTCTGCTTGTGGCTCTGTTTCCATAAGCTCTTCATCCTCATCTTCGCTCGCAGAGCTGCTAAACATGGGCTTTTGCTCAACAATTGGACTTGGTGGAGTCTCTTCTATTTTGATTACACTATCCGTAGGCGGTATATCAAAGTTATTCTCCAGCTCAAACAAGCCTGCACTTGTGCCAGGCGCCTCCAGGAGCGCTTCAGACATAAAGAAATCTCCTTTTCCGGCTCCAATGAGAGTAGGTGGCATATACATGCTTAGATCATCCCCACACAAGCTTTCAGCTAAGAAATCCATAAGGCTTGCCTGCACGCTACTTAACGGCTGCTGCTGTAAGGCTTCCTCCGTTTCACTTTCGTGCTCATTTTCTTCCTGCTGCTGCTGTTCTGACTCCGGCGACTGCTCAACTTTTGGACTTTTAAGCTTTGGCGGGCGTCCCATGTAGGGACTGGAAATCATTATTTGTTTTAATAAATTTGTTTGGTTTTATTGATAATTGAAATTTACTCACATGGCGCGCGCACATCCCTCGCAAGCTGGCTGCAGACGATCTGCAGATTCTTCTGTTGAGTTTACAGGCGCCGGAATATCACTTATATGATCTGTGACTGATAAATCACTGCCGCAGCTGTTCTCTTCCGGCGCTGGAAAACGTCGATCTGTGCGCAATTGTTGACGCTCCAAAACGCGTTGTTCATCTTTAAAAGATTTAAGCTATTTATTATGCTCATATTACTAATAGAGATACTCACATTCAGCGCGTATGGTGCGTGGTGTTAAATTGGGTCTCGCAAGCTTCCACCAGCCAGTTTCTGTGCATACGCTAGCGCCCGATTGAAAGTATTCCGGGCTATTGTGTGAAAGAGCGCCCGATACGGATCCAGCCCATTGTTTGCGTCGGCGTCTGTAAGAAAAAGAAAAAAACACAATTACTACTGTTTCTTCTATATAGTTGTATATCACTAACACTTTTGGCTCAAATATATAGTTCCAGTTCTTGTCTATAAAGCTAATGATGTGTGTTCGCCAATGAAAATAGCCATGATGACTTAAGCCTTTTGATTTGATGGATAAATTGTAGAGCGCCAGCGTAAGCACCAGAAGCCAGGGTATGCGCTGGCGCACAAAGCGCTCCTTGGCCACTCCCCCTCCATTTTGTGGTTCCTTCCGAACGCATTTGATGCACGTGAACTCAAAGAAAACGTCGCCAAGTAAATCACCCGGTGTGCTCGCATGTGGCAAACATTTGATGTGCACAATCTGCTTGCATTTGTGACAATCCAAATAATTGTCATCTTCAACGGCTGTGTGGCAATAGTCGCAAAGGGATCTTATGTCGGGTTGTTCCGGGTTGCATCGAGGCATTTTCGTTGCTTAAAACATACAAAACTCCTTGATAATAACAATTTGTTGCGCTGTTTACCTAGAAACGCTGACGGTATTGCCACACTGTTAAAAATACCAATAACGCTGCAACGGCAAAGAATCAAAGTTAGTACGCAGCTCTAATTTATTTTCTCACTCATTTCTCGAGATTTAGTAAAATAAGTAAATGATGTAGTTTAATATTTCGTTTTAAGGCGCTATCTCGCTTATTTTTCGAGATATGGTCAAAAAACTAAATATTCAATTAATGTTCTCGTTTTAACATTTAACATTTTATTTAATAATATGTATGTATGAAGCGATCTCTGCATTTAGCCAAGTTCTAATTTTTTCAAGCCTCTTTTGTTTTCACCTGTCCAGTTGAACGCATTAGGAAAACATGTCCATTTGGATAAACGCTTTTCGCGTTTCTGGCACTTTGAATGTCAAACATTTGCTAACCAGAACCAGTCATCATTATCGCCACCAGTTCAGCTCTAAGCTTCCAGCTCTTACAGTTTTCAGCTGGGGAAAAGAAATTTGCATGTTTGCGGCTAGTTTAGCGTGCGATTGAAATGTTAAGTTGCAAAAAAGTTTGCTGAGCGATTGATTGATTGATTGATGCAGAGCAAGTGCCAAAGTTAAAAGAGAGAGCGATGGAGAGAGAGAGGATGAGAGGGAGAGCTGTCGGAAATGTCGACTAATGATATATTAATATCGGCTTCAACATAAACTTGGACATAAAGTAGCAGGTTGTTGTTGTTATTGGCCTCTGTTATTATGTTCAATTAGACATTGAGGAATTTAAGGCCATTTTATTGATGCTGTAATTGTTGGCTATGCTTGCAAAAGCTTGGCATATCTTTTTTCTGTTGTTGGCACGCATAACGAAACGAGTTGCTAAACTGTGGTTTAAAATTGCAAGGCGGCATTATGAGGTTAAATATACGATTCAAAATTTGAAAATAATTTCTGAAAATTTCTATGCAATCGATTTGATTTAATGAAATTGTCTAGAAATCGCTTAGGCAGTTAATACTTTACAACTTTGTGATTATATAATTAAAGTTCATAATTTTTCATATGTATCAGTTAAATCCAATTCAAACTTCTGTTTGAATGTCAAACAAACATGAAGGGGGTGCTTTTGCCTAACAGATTAAATACTCCATTTAAAATTATACATTTTGAAATTAAAGTATATTGCTTGCATACCAAATATTTAATAATTATATTTCAGTAAATTATAAATATGTAATTTATAATTAATGATAACTATGCATGCATTTAAAAATTAAAATCTACTCTATGACTTGCCGCCAGTCTGTTAAGCCTGTGTTGCAATTACAGTGGCACTAAAAAATACCAAACATATTAATACCAAAACGTATCAACAGCTGTTATTGCAAAATGTACCAGCTAACAGGATTCTGTTAACAGTCTGAATAGAAATTTTCAACCGTGCGGGTGGCTTCGCGCGTGCCAATCAAAGCTCAAACAAGAAATTGGAAATTAACAATGAGATTTTCGCAAAATAACACTTAAAGAATAACAAAAAAATAAAACTTAAACAACGCGTGCCAGCAGTGTGAGTGCAAGGTGTGTAAAAGTCAAAGACAAATTGCAATCACAAGCATGGGGGGGCTCGAATAAGGCGAAACTCAATCAAAGCAATGAAAACAAGTGTAACACACATTAAAAATACACAAGGCGTGCGGCCTGCCAAGCTATCAATGTGTGTGTGTGTGTGTGCGAGTTTTGGGTTTGTGTTTGTTTGCGTTTGCTTTTGCTATTGTGTGTGTGCGCGTCACCTAAATAAACCAATTCTAATTGGCAAGAGCAAGTAGCGTCTTTTTTTTGTTGTACTTGCGGCCGAAAATCAGCTGTCTGAAATGTGCTTGTCATGTGTATGCACTTGCGTGTGTGTCTGCGAGTGAGCAAGTGTAGGCCTATGTGTAGCAGTTGTTGTTGTTGTTGTCGATTCGTTTTAGCATTTTGGTGTTAAAAATGTTCAGTTACTTCATTTTGCGCCTAAATTCGACGCTTATCTTTTCATTTTTCAAAGCCAAAGCCACAAAACTCGTTTCTTTATTATTAGTTGCTGCTGTTGTGTTCCTTATACTGTTGTTGTTGTTGTTGCTGTACAACGCGTCACGCCTTTTGTGTTTTTAATCGCGCATTTCATTCATGAGCCCCCACAGCATCAGAAGCAGCAACAACAACAGCAACGATCGTCTGCTCAATTTGGGCCGCGCATTTTCTATACAAAATTTCTTTTATTTGTAACCGAAAAAAAAAACACAAATGAAATGAAGCGCAGATAAAAAAAAAAGAGGAAGCGATATAACAAACAAAAGCAAAATCAAATGAAATCAAATTTCAAGCTTGTAACAGTGTCAGCAACAACAACACAGTGACAACAAAAGCAATAACAACAACAACAACAACAGCAAAACAGTTACAGCAGCCGCGTCCAAAATACATTTGACTACTGCTTTTGTTTTTCTTATTGTTGTTGCTATTGTACTAGAAGCAGTAACTGTATGTGATGTAAGTTTTATTATACATACATACATATACATATGTATGTATACACACACTTCTATATCTATGTTTTTTTTGTGTACTTACTTTTTCGAAGGCTTCCGTTTGTTGTTGTTGTTTCTGTCAATTTGCCTGTTTTTCTGCTCTTTGTTGATTTGGACTTTAATTTTTGTGTTGTTTTATTTTTTTTGCTGGGTGACCGGCTTTTTATCGCCGTGTAACAATTATATTGGCACAGAAAAAAAAAACCAAAAATCATATTCCAGTTTGTGTTTGGCACACACATATTTGGGTTATAATGTGGAATATTGTTTTCTTATACCCTATAAGCAATGGAAAAAAAATTTACAAATGAAGTATTTAAAGTTTTTCGTAAGAAAAATGTTGCACAAATTATTTTAACAATAATAAATGCAAATTGTGTTAATTTTTAAACTTAATTAACACAAAATAAAAGTAGATTTACCAGTTCCGTCGCCCAATATCATACAAGTTGTTGTCAACAATTTTGTTATAGAGCTGTTTAGCTGTTACACATTTTTATAAGCCTTTCGAATTGGTGTCAGTGTGACGTTTTCATAATAAAAGCGATTTGGTCACACCTTTTATGTGAATCAAATCTTTATGATGCAATAAAAAGTCAATTTGTTTATTGTATGAAACGGCAAAAAAACAAAGCCCTTAACCCAACTTGGTCCAATTACAAATTTTCCACTTGATTTGTTTGTTTGACAAATTGAGAGAGTGAAGTATCTAAATGTTTGTTATATGCTGAAAAATAGTACATATGGTTTAAATATATAAAAGGTTCGTCTTAACAGTTTTGAGTTATATTTATGACCTAAGACTTAATTATTTGCTTTCTGTTTTTCTATGATTCATCTCTTTTCTATAATAAAACTAAATTTTATGGGTAACACAATATAACAATTGCAACGTTTATAAGTTCTTTATAAGCAACTGTTTTTCTTTTCTGCATGCTTTTCATTTTCTTTCTGGACAGATGTGTAGAAAACTGAATAGACTCTTTCCGTTACTTAAAATTGATTCGCTATAAATATAATTAATATTTTTAATAAGTTGTGCCAGCTATTAAGGTTTTTATGATAATTTTTTCACTTAGCGGTATCTTTAAAACGTTTTCTATAACAGTATTTGATTAGATAAGATATGTGTATAGATTTTTTCGTTTCCGTAAAATTCGTCTTGTGTCATAAATCATATATATTCTCAATAAGCCAACGCATTATTTGATTTTTAATGAATTACTTATCTGCTGTCCTCAAATATTTGGCGACAGAAAAGATTGATTACCTTTTAATAAGCTGATTAATACCTCTTTGAAGAAAAAAATACTCAGCTTGTGTGTCTAGCGATTAAATCATCCAAAAAATACTATATATAAACATATATATATATTTGTCGTACGCCTGAACATTTTTTAAATTTATGTGTGGGCTTTTATAAATAGCTACTAAAATGATATAAACATTTATGAAATAAAACAATCAGCGGCGGAACTATTTTGCGGCAAGCTTAAATAAAATACGAGGGGAACTCTCACAAAGCATTTTACAGATAAAATGTGGTTTTTAAATATGATTTCAAAGTAGCTAAAATGTTTAACACAACAGATATTAGTGTTATTATATCACACATTTGTTTTTATGTATGCCATAAATTAAAGATTTGAGATCTTTTAATTCTTTCTTTTGCTCGCATGCGATGCCTTAATCCTCTGCAGTGTTACAGTGTATGCATTATTTGTATTAGTTAAAGTCTTTTTTTTTATCTGTTTGTTCTTAATTGCATTTGCTAAAGTCATCTAAATATTTACTTGTCAGCCTCGTTCACATCCTAAAAAAATAAAATAAAGTTGTCTCCCTAAGATTGAAATAATCTAATGCGCTGTCGCAATTTCTGCGGACACTTAAGATAGATAAGGCACAAAACAATGCAGTAACTGCTTAGTTTGGATGATAAGCTTGACATACTTCCAGCGTGTTTTTGTTTGCGTTAAGATAATAGCATGTGTAAACGGATACCAATAGTCGGAACGACTTCTTCGTCATATAGCTCTCCGCTCATAGAGCTCTCCAAGTTTTGTGAAACATAAAATGTTCAAATCTGTTTTAAATAAAACCTAGTTAAGCATTCACAACAAAAGCATTCTTAATGCATTTCAATGTACTTCCTTTAGCGCTAAAGGCTCTTAAACTTAATGAAGCGGCTGCTTTGTTGCTGGTTAGGAAAAAGGGCGCCTGTCACGTTCCGTTTTATAAAATAAAACAATATGTTTTCACTGTCTTTGTTTAATATTTAAAATCAAAGGGTGCAAACTGTTTTAACAAAGTCTAATCAACTTGTAATTTACGATTGCAAGACTTGTACTTCTGTTGCACAGTCAATGATTTTCTTAGTTTATTTATGAATGTGCAGCTGTATGAATGATAGTCGAGTTAGCAAAACAATTAATTAAGAAAACTTTGGCACTTTATCATTAGAGGAATAACACCACATCTGACCCATTGACAAAAGAGTTGCCTGGTTACTGTTGACTGCAGATATGGGCTGACGTAACACGAATATCTGCATTTATATATTTTTTTGTTTATTCAAAACATTTACACATAATTTGTTTGTAAAAAAGCGTCATGGCAACAGCCAGCTGAAAACAAAAATGTTGTTCAAAGAGGGGCGCGTGCCGTGTCAGGGTTCAGCTGGTCAAAACTTTTTGTACTGAAGTTTATTTCATTTTTTTGTTAAACTGTCTGAAAATTTCAACTGCAGCATTAGTTATAATTTTTGTGCAAGTTTTGTTTTGCCTGATGTTTTCGCTTTTTTCTTACATTTTTAATGAATGTCCAGAGTTTTAGGGAGGAGTGAAAATGATTTTCTGATGAACTGTAAATTTACTTTTCATGCTATTTCTAACAAAAATGTGGATTAAAATTAATTGAAATGTTCAAATTGAGTTTCTTTTTATATGAACATTCCAATAAACGAAAGGAATATTTGTTTATCCTTCTGAAATAAAAAGTATTTCAAATTCAATACGCTCTTTTTCCAAAAAGTTTTATAAATAGTCCACATTCACTTTGTTAGTTCTCAGTAAAATAAAAGTTAAAACTATGCCAATCAATTTATTTATTTTAATTAACTGCACTTTTTATTACATTCACTTCAAGTTCTCAGCTCGTACAAAGATTGATTTTCACCAATACCTTTGATAACGAATTTTTAAGCTTTAAGTAAAATCCTGCCATTAACAAAACTCAATCAACCAAAGTACAAAACTTTTTAACATTTAACGACACAACTCACGTTCATCGATCAACGTCCATTTAAATTTAACTCAACCCAAATGTAAATCAACTGAGCCCAAAAGGATGCTTAACCTTGGCCCAAATTATTGTCGGTTTGAAGATTGTTAGCATATTTTAGATCCGGACAAAATGCAATTCACACTTGAATTAATAACAAACTTGCCCTAAAATGTGCTATAAGCCAAGTTAACTTTGAGACGCTTCAAATCATCTGTCAGCATGGGTTAAATACAAACACAACAAAACACCCTTGCACCAACGCCACTCTTTTCTCGTCCCTGCATGCTCTTGTGACAACAACATGCTTCTGGTCTGAGTATAAGTTTACAGTTTTGTGGTTAACCGCAAATAAGCATTTTGTGCATTTTGTTTGCCTTTCGTTTCGTTTCGTTTCGTTTGCCTCTTGCCACTTTTCCAACCCAAAAACTCAACCATTTGTTAAAGTTAAGCCAAGGGACTGCGGATGGTGTTCACTTCTTTGGCTATGGAAAATGACTGCTTAGTTTCTTTGATGGTATCCTGCTTGGTCAGTCATCAATACAAGTTATTTTTTGCTTTTTCAGTTTCTATAACGCTCGAAATTTTCACACTTTGCTGCGTTCTTATGACATTCCAATGATTTCATGTTGTCGTTTCAGTGCGTAAAAAGTGTGTGACTTTTGAGTTGCCACGGACAACGATTCCTTAATCAAATATTAAATATAGGAAGCATAACGAGTTCAATGTACTTATACCTGCAGAAGTCCCGTTCATAAATGTTGAATTTATAAGTTTTGCTAAGTTTGGGTTTTGTTTAATGTCAAATTGAAGTTTTGGATAGAGATTTTCCTTTATTCATTAAAAAGCTTCAGCTTATACAAACAAGTTTAAATCAAAACTCATAAACTAATCTAGAGGTTATTTGCTGAAAGTCTTTAATTGAATAAATATTTATGTTTGTTTTCTCATGTAGGAAAATAAATCAACAACAAATATATCAGTAATAGTTTTTCCAAAAAGAAATGCATATTTTTGAATAGAATAAAACATTTTAATTAAAAGAATTTAATCAAAAATATATGCAACTCGGTCAAATTTGTTTTGTCAAAGTGAAAAACTCATTAGATTTTTTGACTTTGTTGCTTTTCAATCTATTATTATGGGTTTAAGCGAATCAATGTATACAAAATATATAAATAACGTTGAAAGTAATTATACAATAATTGTTCCATTTAGCCATTGAAACAAAACGAATTTTAGTTGAATATAAAATATTTTTTCATCATGCAAGTAAATTAAGTTGTACAGAAGTTCTTTTCCGAGCAATGTTGCACATAGAACTAGATTCCCTTAGCTAAGCTTATTAAAACTAACGTGCGTTGCTTTATTACTTTGTTCACTTCACATAAACACTTGAGCCGCACAAGTATCTTCACCTGCCTTCCTTAAAAATGCAAATAATCAAAATAATCATAAAAAATAGTTTGATTATATTTTGAATATTTTTGATTATATTTTAATCCATTAATAATTCTGTCAAAATTTCGATTATTTCTTATCGTAATCAATTAGTAGTCATGAAACTTCACAAAATAATCGAAATAAATTGATTATTCTTTGTTTTTACAAAAAGTTAATTGATTACTAATCGTAATCATAACTTAAGACAGATCTTCCTGCAATGACTTTGTATTAATACAATTAATGTTTATGCTTAATGCTTAAGGCTTTTGAATTTTGTTTCTGTCTTAAGTGGATTTTTTTGGTTAAAATGCATGCAACTGTCATGGCAACCGCATGGCAGGCAAAAATGTGTTTTCATTCCTTTCGTCTAACAATTAGGCACGCAACCATCCGTGGGCGGGTCGTTGGTAGCGTCGACACAGGTGGGCCACTATTAAGGCGTGTGATGTGCTGACACCTTGTCAGAGGAGGCGTTGTTGGGTGGGGGGTGGTGGTGTAGGGTCGTGGCACATCCATGTTCTCTGCATGACAAGCGCCTGTGGTGATGTGTGTGTTAGTGTGTGTGAGCTTCTGTTTATGGTTGATTGAATTGAAATAGGAAAGCATGCGGTGAATGCTTCTTTGTAACTAAAGTTCAACTTGGGAAACTGTATTTGAGGGGGTGATTCATAGGTTATTTACTGTATTTCTCAACATTAAATGGGGATTTTCCTGTTTTGCCCGTGTAATGTTCGAGAGTAAAGTTATGTACCTGACAAAAAACTTTTTACATTAAACTTTATTACTATTTAAATAGATATTTTTTTCTCTGAAATGGTTTAACTTCTTTTTCTTAGATTAAAAAAACTTAAAACTCACTACTTATCGAATTTAACTTAATTAAATCTACAGACAAGCTCAACTCTTTCTTCTAGTATGACCCCTTTATTCGTTCCATTTAAAGTCAACTTAATCGTGTCTTTAAGCCTTTTTTATGATTCGTTAATTTGCATTTAGCTTTTGTGCCGACGATCTTTAATCGAGAATTAAACGCTTAATTTTTGTGCGCTTTTAGTTCAATAACCCAAGCGAAAATTTCATTTATAAAATCATATTAAATGCTCCCAGTGTGGCTGACTAATTTTCGGAAATTTCAGAAAGCGATTTCTATAGTCCGCACACAGTTTAACGATTTTTATCTGCTCCCTGGGGCATCGAATATCGTTTTGGCTACTTTTGTATTGTTACTGCCGCTGAGGCAGCTGAAAAAGGCGCAATATGTTTAATATATAGAGAATAAAGCGCTGATAAATCTGTTTGCATAACTCATTAGACAATTCTCCGGGGTAATTTTTGGTTCAATTGACTCAACCTTGCATTATTATTGAGTACTTAACATTTAACGCACATTGCGGATATGATTGTTGATTTGTCTTTAAGGCGTTTTACGACTGTGTTTTGCCCCTGATATGGGGTGTAGTATTTTAGTATTTGTTCATTCATTCTACACGTCTTAATAAACATGTACGATATTTATGGAGAACAGTCCAAAGAAAACTTCAATACTAATTTACTTTCACCTCTAAATGCAATAATATACTTCTGTAATTGTTCAACTTTCTCATAGCCTCTTGTGCTTTTGGTCTACATATTTGCCTTATCTTTTTATTTTGTTAGAAACGTTCTGCTTAGACCCAACTTATGTTTAGCAAAATATGTCCATTTGTCTGTACAGCACAGATTTTACAAAAACTTAAAAAAAAAACTCTTTCGTTTTAAGATATGGCGTTCAACTATCCGTAAGTAAAGCGTTATTTAATACACTTTTGTTGTTACGTTTAGCTTAATGTATTCATAAAGTTCATAAAGTGTGGTATAATATTTTTCTTAGCTTTAGCTTTAATATATTCACGTAAAAGAAAATAAACTTTTGCTCGTTTATATAACCTTAGCTTTTAGCTGTTCAGAGTCAGGTCGAAATGTTGTTCTTCTGCTTCTGCTGCTGCTGCTGCTTGCTAACCCATAACATCCTCAAGCTCATTCTAAATTGCAATATTCACGCAAAAACCAACGAACCATACAAATTGACTTCCGTTGTCTCGAGCTGGCAAGTGTGTGGGATGGGATGGTGGGATAGTGGATTCCCACTTGGCCACATTGCACTTGTTCTGCATCAGTTGATTTTAGTTGGTTTTAGCTCCACCCACATCGACTTGAAGCGGACTTCTTGCTAATTATGTTAATGGCAAATTCGTCGATAAAGTTTTCTATGTCACGTAGTTTGTTAAAAACTCATTAGACTTAGCGCTCCAAAAAATGCTGGTTTACTTTTATGTATAATGTTGGATAATAAGGGATAATAAGTTTTGTCCTACAACTTGACATCTTATGTTAGTTACAATAGTTTTCAATTTCGCAATTGAAGTTGTAGGAAAGAAGTTCCGCTTTTAAAAATGGTTGTAAATTAAAGAACTTCTTCTTTGCTTTTACATTCAAGTGCTCTATTATAAAAAGCCACCAAACACTTGAAAAACTTACAAAATACTTTAAAATGCATTTGAAGTTCTTGAACAAACCAATCAGCCGACACAATATAAGGAGTCAATTGTATGAGAATTTTCTACAAGCTTTATTTGTGCAATTGCTTATTTATTCTTGACTCATTAGTTTAGCACTTCTAATAGCTTAATTGAATTTGTTTCTTATCGCTTGCAGACAACGCATAAGGCACTAAAACTGCGCCCAACTCACCACCTTTTTGGACAAGGTAAGCTCCACCCTAACCTAAATTGGTTGTTATTAATTTAAGACAGTTTATTTACAGTTTCGTGGGGGAATTTTGCGTAAGAACTGAACTTATTGATTTGAAAGTAGTAGATAAAAAACCAAAACTATGGTGAACTTTAAGCTATTAGTTAGAGCTATGTTGTTAATTTTTATCATTTAACAGCGGGTAACGTATAAATCATTCGGATACCGACGACCATAACATTAATTAGTGTTTCTTAGTATTTATTTCGTGTTCTAAATAAATTAACATTTCATTTCTAAGATTTAACCTTGTTTTTGTGTTTAGTTAAAAAAAGGCTGATTTCAATGATAAGTATTTTAAAGAGATTTTCTTTAGCAACTGAAACTGAAATTTAGTTTCCTTTTTTTGTTGAACATAAAATACAATTGTCATTACATAATCCACAATATGCACAATATGCAATTAATAAATTCATTGTTATTCGATTTTAATACGTTTTGTTAATCGAAATGTTAATTAAACGTTAAAACGTACGTTCAACCAAATAAAATAGAACAAAACATTTAATCTAGTATGACACGAGCTCATCTGTGTATCGACTTAATAATTCATCTTGCTTGTTATCTATCATTCAATCAGCGTCAATTTGCTGCCACTTATTGCCACATTGATTAGCCACAAGCTGGCATTGATTAAGGCAAGAGCCTGATTACAACAAAAGCCATTTTCTTGGGTAGTCACAGTCAAGAACAAGCTCGCCCTTCAGACTAAAACACTTAGCGGGCGCAAAAAGTGTAGTCTACTTTTAGTATACGCGGGAACAATTAGTCTTGCTGGCACTCTGGGTAACAACAAGGGGCACCAAGAGCTGCAACAATAAAAGCAACAACAATAACAAAAATCTGCGTGCTTTGTTGTAATTAATATGCAAATGATCAAGCCTGGGGCCGGGCTACAAGCAGCTATAAGCAGCTACAGCAGACAAAGCGCAGCGCCGACGTCAAAAACATTTGCACAAATCATCAGTTAAAGTGTCAGAGAGTTAGGAAGAGAGAGAGAGAGAGAGAGAGAGGGAGACAAAATGAGCCAAGCGGAGCTAATTGTTATGCAAACGGGCACACTTAGAAGAAGTTCCAGACACAAGTTGTTGTTGGATATTTTGCTGTTGTTGTAATTGCATTGCTTAAACTGTTGTGAACTTTTGTCGGCTGGTTAAAGTCCACCTTTGATTGAAGTTAACGATGCTTAATAAGCTGAGTACCGAATAAAAGTTTAATTATAAAATCTTAGCTATTTGCCTACGTTGAAACACGAGACACGTGCTGCATTTTATTCTGTTTGTTTCTTTTCTTTTGGCACTCATCCAAATACCATCGATGTAGTCTCTGCGAGCCTGGCCAAGGCACAGCCGACGACGAGCCACTCAAACTTGACATCTGGGGGCACTTTGGATGCTGAGGCACAAGGCCAAGAAGCAACAACAACCAGAACAGCACTAGAATATCACACACATACTATACTTGCTCTGTCACTCTGACAAATTCTCTCGCTCTCTTCCGTTCCTTGCATATATATTGCCTTGGCCAAGTTTGAGGCTAAGGCTGAGCATCCTTTTAAATGAATTAGTTGAAAATACATTAGACTAGTTTTCAGCTGCCTGGGCGTTTTGCAGTAAGTTGATTACTTAAAAGCTTCCACTAACACACACACACACACAAACACTCCAATGAGTTCATGTGTTTGTGTTCATGTGTATTTATCGATAGTTTGCAAGTGCTTTGTGGCTTCGCCAATCGATAGTTTTGTGTTGGTCTTTGCAATGGTTTGCGGCTTTTATTGATGACATTGCAAATTGATATGCCAGTTTTTGAGAGCTGAGCCGAGCCGTTGGTTCAAAGCTGTGGTCAAACTCAAGTCGGAGTATATTAATAATATGGACAAGCTTTGTGATTTCTACTACAGTCAAATTTCCATATAACGAATCTCAAGACAAGAAAAAACTTCGTTATAGAGAAAATTCGTTAAATAGAAAAGGTTTTTGACTGAACCAGCTTGCAAGGTTCTGGTTTCTGACATCGTTGTGTAGAAAAATTTATTTCTAATGCAAATGAAAAAAAAAAACATCTTATAAACCAAGTCCAGTACAGTAAATAACTTTTAGCTAAGTGCTTTTAAATTGCCTGATCAGATTTGAGGCAATAAATAAAGTCAAAAGTTACTTGAAGCGGACCTAAGTACTTAAAAAATGGCTGCCCACAAAAAAAAAGTGTGCCCATATCTCTAACAGTTCGCAGTTCATGCAGCTTATATTGTGCCTTTTGGCCACTTTTGCAAACTCATTAAAACTTTAACAAAGCTTACCAAACTTACACAAAAAAAAAGCAGTAAACAGATTGCTTTATGTTGGGGCTGTCTGTGAGTCGGCTAGGCAACCATTATGGCTAAAAAATAAAAAGGCTGTGCGCCTTAGCCATATGCCGCAGTTATGGATGCTGCTGCCGTCAGGACAAGATGACAGGCATAAAGCGCCGCAGACAGATAGGATTTTAAGTGAAAAATAAAGAGTAAAAAGTGAAAGATGTTCAAAAAATTGTGCAGAGAGCGGAAATTAAAATTAATGTGTGTTAAGAAAACTGCAGTTTACTGAAAGTAAAAAACAAAAGCGAAAACTGCAAAAAAAGTGTCATAAACTTAACAGCTGCGCAGCGCAGGAAAAGTTGTTGTTTTGTGTTCAGTTGTTATTGCAGTTCTTGTTTTAATTTATGCCCACAAGAGACGCCAGTTATATACAAGCAAACAATAGTTATATGTACAAGTCTGCACTGTAGGTGCTGCAAAAGCCGCTCAAAAGGATTAGCATATAGTAAGCGGCAAGTCCTTGACCAAAATTTGTACAGTCACCAACCAACTTTGAAATGGGGACACTTTGTTTTGCTTATGGTTTGCCAGAAAACAAAACAAAACTTGAAGAATAAAAACACTTTGTACATAAACAAACGCTTAAGGATAGCATTTTAAGTAAGACTTTACACTAAATCTAGAATCATAGCAACATAACATAAAGTATTTATTGCTTAGAAAAATCAAAAGATGCACTCAAAGTATTACAAGTATTTAACTTATTGTTGTATTTTTTTAATGAAAATACCTTACCTTTTAATAATGATAAGTTCCTGCAAAAATCTGTTGGCATTTGCAGCATCTTTTGTTTAGCTTAGCTTAGCTGCTCATTATCCTTACTTTCTTCTTATCATTATATATTTTTCTAGTAGCTTTTTTAATACTTTTTCTCTCTTTCTCTCTCTCACTCGTGTTGCGTGTTTGACTTCCAAGTTGCTAAAAGTTGTATTTGCTATTTGGCCAAGTCACTTAACCAAAGTTTTCATGTCAATTTTTCTTGGCCAAGCGCCGTATTGTGTTCGTTTTTCCTTTGGCTGGCAATTGTTATTTTTGTTGCTTTTTTGTAATGTTTGGTTGTGTTTTGTTCCTGACCGATTTTGGGTTGCTTTTTACGTTTTCCTTTTCAGAGGTTTCTTCCTTTTCTTGTTTTTTTTTTTTCAATTGTAATGATTGAAAATTGTGTTTCTTCCTCCATCTCTTAATGTTGTGCCAAAAAGGAAACGGATTAATAGGACCAAAAGTGACCCATGCACAAAAAGGATAACGAATTTAAAATTTGCTTGCCCAAATTCAACTTGTTTTTAAAAGAGCAAAAATACCTAAACGGTTTGAAGGATAAGAAAAATGTGCAGAGGTTGAGAAATGAAATATTTAAGTTTTGTTTTAAAGTGAATCCGTGCGAAAGAATTTAAGAAATATATTTCGGCATATAAAATAAATACTTTTTGTAGCTAAAAACTCACTTTGGATATAAAAAACCAATTCTCTAAGTCCAATAAATAAATACTTAAGCACATTTGTAGACATTCAGCTACTTTTCTTAACTTTTAAGGTAAACAAAATTTTGCTTGAGTGTTTAACATGATCATGATATAACAAGCTTCATTATCATACGTGTAAACACACGCAATACTTCAGACCTTACTTGTTGACCGAATGTCGAGGACGCTCCGGCTGACAGCCTGTGCAAAATATTTACATTTACCTGTAAAGTAAATCAGGACACGTTTTTCACAGTTCACAGCTGCACATAATATCATTAAAAACAAATTGAGGACATTAATAAATATGAATTATGATTGTTAAATAAAAAATGATGGCGTTAACGATTTCGTGACCAAAAAGTTATACCAAAAAAAAAAATCAAGCAAAACCGAGCTGAAAATGAGAGCAAACCTTTTTTGTCCCGAGGGGCATGTTGAAACTTCCTGGTAGCAACAGCAGCAGCAGCAGCAGCAGTTGCATTTGACGTGTGCTTGACGCTGCCACGCCACAGTTGTTGCTGGTGTTGGAAGTTGAAACACGCAACACACACACACACACACACACACTGCTGGCGACGGCAAAACATTTTCCCTTCGTTTTGTTGCATAACTTTTGGCGCTTAAAAATGCGCCAGACATCATAAATCAATTTATACATTAGAATGCAGACAACATGAGTTAGATAGATAGTGTGTGTGTGCGAGAAGAAAGAGAGAGATAGATAGAGTGGAGCCTTAGGATACTCTCTATGGCACAATAGTCGAATTCTGGTGGCTTATGGCCACCCAATTTGAGTGGCTTTAGTTGTTTTGACAAACGTAAAGTAGAAATATGCTTGCTCAGTTTCTTGTAGAAGCAAATGCATTATGTATGCAGGTGTCAACAAGCTAAGAAGTAAGTAAGTTCTTGGAAAATGTCATTTTCAATGCTACGCACTACAAACTCTCTGCCTTGTAAAGTTAGCAAGATGGTATAACGAGATAAATGCCAGAAATATGACATTTATATATATTCTCTTCTTTTTAAAATGCAAAAAATTTCATTAAAAGTAAAAAAACACACCAGATAAAATCAAGTGAAAAGGTTTTAGTCGAGATAGCTAAGCCATTGAATGGGTTCAGTGTATAAGTATAAAATAAACAGTCGAGAGCAAAAGAATTCTGTGAAATAAGAAGCTATAAAATAAGTAGAGATATAAGGAAAATTATGAGAAAAAACGGAAATGACAAAATTTTCTAGAATGTAATTGAAACAGAAAGCTCTTTTTATATAATACAAAGCATATTACGTTACGTTATTGTATTTTAAACATTTTTAATTAACTTTTACATAAACTGATAGAAAGGACATACAACATATGTTGCCTAACCTTTCAAAAGTTATGTTAGCTTTGCTGTTCAGCTTAGATTCAAGAATAATAGATATACTCGTATTAAATTGCATCTAATTTAAAGTTGGTTTTCATTTATAAATGTAGAGCTTCTCCACGAAAATACTCCAATAACATTTTTCACAACGTTGAGCCAACAATGTAATGTAACAGGCCGTCAATTTTAACGTTAATTGGACAGAGTGAAGCCATTTTCTTTTAATTAATTTTACCGTTACCCTGTGGCGTTTGCACTGATGTTGCGTAAAGAGCTGACGAAATTGTAGTATAAATGTTTGAGCTTCTTTAAACCAGCTAGCGACGGAGAAAAGCCACGACAGCCATAGTAGCTGTGCATGTGTGATGTATACAATTTTTTTGGGGTTTTTTGACTCTATTGTCCTCGATTGTGCTGAGTGATGTCAGGAATCGAGCCGTGAGCCGATGAAATTGCACAGAAAAGTGGTGCGGCAACTCCAAGCTTGGCCAAAGCCATCATCAATAAGAGATTAAAGGCTGAATTTTAGCCAAAGTATCCGGTATTAAGAATTGTAGAGAGAAAGAGAGAGACGCATTCTCTTTTTAGCGGTCTTTTTTTGACAGTTTGTAATTTGAGTTTGATGTTGACGTGTGTGTGACTTTGACATCATTTTCATCATTATCATTGAGGCAGTGAGTGTTTCGTTTTCCTTTTCATTGCGTTTGACATAACGCTCAAGTGTTTTTGGCATCTTTTTGCATTGGCGTTTACTCTACTTTCATTGCCATTTTGTGTGTAACTTTCTTCTATTACATTTTTGGATGGCATGCGTGTGTGCGTGTGTGTGCACACGATATGTTTCAATCTCTTGATATAATATAACGTGCTTAACGTGACGTAAAATGTTGCTAATTAAGTGCTAAATAAACTCAGGTAGCTCAAGTGCCTGGCGTGTCTACTAAGAAACAAGACAGACTCTGCAGAGCTTCTGTTAAAGCAGCAACATCTGCTTGTTAGTGGGTGGGAAATCTTCACCATAATCAACTGGAAAATATGTTGTATCGTAGCTAGTACTTGTTTAATAAAACAGTTGTTGCAATGTGTGAAAGCGCTATGTAGTTGTATCTTTTGAGTTTAACTGAAGTACTTATTATTTACTTTCTTTAATATGCGTAATAATTTGAGTGTACTTTACTTGTTATTGAAAAAGGTATGATTAAATGAATGCACAACATTCAATTCAAAAAATAAATGTATAAAAACACTTCCACTGGAGAAACTCTTCTCTTAGTAAATTTGGTATTTAACCGAATAAAGTGCTAATAAAATCGAGAAAATTAACATTGACAGATATTTGTATTCGAGAGGCATATGCAAATACATTCTCCTTCCATCGGATGAATAAATTTACGTGTACATATCACCGAATATACTTGAGAATGTACTTAAGCCTGGCATTTCCTTCATATTCGTACTCAATTTGTCAAACAAATTGTGATGTGCTGTGCCGTATGACTGTCAGTCTGTTTGTCATGTTTATGGCTATGAACTTGTCGTTAAAGTTGTTGCTGGCTTGCCGATCTGCGCCAGAGTAACTGTAAATGCTGTCGCTCTTGACTGATTGACTCCTGGGGCAAGTGCGTCATTAAGTTAAATTTGCATACCTTTACTTAAGACAATGGCGCATATTTATTTATACTCGTACATACTCTGTAATTATTGAATGGAGAGACAATAAACATATGATCAAAGATTGCCTAACGTGTTAAGTTTGAATCCTCTACTTGAATGCAGAGTATCTTACAGTCAACTGTATTCGATTTGTATTTTATTTACACACAAATACTTTGGCATAATTTTGCCAGTCATCCGACTCTTGCGTAGATAACTCGATTTTGAGCTGTGAGCTCAAACAATTGAGTGAGTCTCATGGGAGTTGCACTTGAATGATTAAGCATTCGAATGACATATGTTTCTTAACCTTTTGAATGATGTAATTCCCAGCAGCTGTCAATCTGGTTAACAACTCTATACAGAAATTGCATTTTGAATTTTAGCTATTTCTATTTGCAGTCACTTCATGCCAAATGTTTCTTGAATTGATTTAAGTGACGAGTGTTTGCTTTAAAAGTACATATAAAATGCATTGAAATGTTGTATATTTAACTAAGTGTTTATTCTGTGTTTATTTACTGTGTACTCGTTTGTTAAACGTGTTAAACATTTTAATGTGAACATTATAATTGTGTTGAACGTGTTTTACCAAAAGTTATATGATGCTTCAGTTGTGCTTTTGGCTCTTGTTAAAATGCGCTCATGTTCTCCATAATTAAATTCAGGGTTATGCTGCACAAGCGCTCAACATGATGCATCTACAAATGGTAATTAAAATGAATTGTTAAGCTTCGAAGAATGTTCACTCATAATCATATCATAATATTAAAATAAAATAAACAAGATAATAAACTATGTATGGTAAAAAATAATTTTGGTTAACATTCTATCGCAATGGCAAGCGTAAAAACATAATACTAATACTTATTAATATTATTTATTTGCACTGTTGACACAGAAAAAATACTGGGTTTCTACACGCCATTACCACAACACCGATTGTGGTGTTTTTGTCTACAGTGCCTTGGTTATTATTCGTACCTACAAAGAGCACTGTTTGCATTATTTATTGCAATTGTTGTTATTGTTTGTGCCATTGTTCAAACAGTTGTACTGGCTACAACTGTCTGGCACTTATTATTTTATTTATCTAGCTTTAACTTTTATTTTATTGTGATAGTCGAGGTGTCAGTTGTTAATTTCGTGACTTTTTAATACTATGCATTTATTTAATACTTGCTTGGGGTTTTACTTTAAAATATTTGTATGCAAAGCGCGTTTACCTATAAGTATTTTGACCATCTCTTGAAGTTTTTTGTTGTGAATTATATTCAAAAATATCAGTCAATGTTAATATGCCTATAAACTTATAAAAATAATTTCGGCTGGGAATTAACAAGTGACTCATATTGTTTTTTTTTATAAGTTTCTACAACATGATTGAGTACCTGCCCCACAAACAAACTCAGTGACTCGTTATACAGCTGGCTTTTATATCAGTGGCCTTGTAGACGATAATTAAAACTCGTGTTCCTCACACGTGCTAACAAATTGTTGTTGTTTTTACTCATTCCGTTTTATGGCACCATTGAAAATGCATTGCGAATCATAAATCAAAATGCCAGCCTCTGAGCTACTATACAATGAATGCACTTTCACTAGCGCATCTGTTAGATACACAGAAAAGAACATACATAGCGTGCATGCGAGTAACTTTTCACAATTGGCTGCTCGAGTTCAGCTGGAAAATTGCTATGCTCTGTGATTAATGTTCACAATCATGGAAAATGAATCACCTTTCCGTACGGTAATCTTTTGTTTTTGTCAACAAAAATGAAAAATGTAAGTTGTGTGTTGCGGCTTCAAGCAAAGTTATTAGGCACAGTTAACAGATTAATCAACATATGCAATTTTAGGTTGCTTATTGACTGTTGTTGTGTAACAAATAAACGTAGTTCAACGAGTCAACCTTTTCAAAATAGCTTATAACGTAATAGCTTTTATTTATTTTTGATTTTCTTTTAATGTACATCTTATCACATTACCAACATAAAGTAGGTAAGCTTAAATTTGTAAATATAACAAAAGAAAAAAACGTTGCAGCTTATTGTTCGTTCCCAATTCATAGGTGTTTTCTTGGAAATAAATAGTACTTCAATAATCTGGGAAAATTTGTTATTTACCACTTGTGAAATTTCACTTTCCGCTGAACTTATAATGGGCTTATAGATTCTTTAGCTACTTAGTTGTATCGCAGCTCTGTTATCAAGAAATACATTTGTTGTTGCTTGTCAATTGATAAGCTTGACACGATATTAGGAGCTGCTCAATAGTAACTGTATAAAGCAACCAATTGTAGACAAGTGACAATTATATGTGTTAAAGCTTATCTAATATGTTGTGAGAATCTTATACAAGAGTTCATTAATGTTTGCACATAGTTGCAATAAGTTAAGTTAAGTTGCCACTGTTTTGTTGGTTTCCTTTTACTACTTGACATAATTGGTTCGATAAGTTTGTCATGCAATGTTTGGCTAGCAGCATGAGAAGAACAATAATTATTTAAGTGCAATTGCTCGGCAACACACACACAGTTTACTGTGAAAATGTCCACATAATAATGTCCAGTTGGATGCCAACAGCGATAACTGCAATTAAAAACGCCACGCCCAAGTGCCAAGACCTTCAACAAGCCACTTAATGAGTCCCTCTTAAATTGTTTCCGATTGTATGCCAAGGAAACACCCACTGGGCGGGAGGAAAGCTTTCCCACTTTCGAGTGTCTTTGTCTCTTTTATATGCACTTGGAATGCAGCGGAAGGCATCACGTTTTATACCCTTCAAAAGGCAGTTATAAACGAGTGGCTTTTCGTTATGGGCTTAATCCTTATGACTCATTAACATTCCTTAAATCTACATGTCATAAATGTTTATTAAAATTTGAATACAACAAAACAATAAAGTAAATCTCTGACTCGTTTTTTTAATAAATATTTATAAGCTGTGAATAATAAGAGCATTGAAGCTTAAAGGACAGCAAATTATAATACATAAAAATGAGACTTAATGCGAATTATTTCAAAAGAATTATGAAAAAAACATGAAAAGAGTTATTCTTTGAAATATAAAAAATAATACTGCAAGCCTTTTTCATAAAAAAGAAGGTTTAATAAGTATTTCGTAGAAATCAGCTTTGCTTAAGTTTGTATATGTTTCATTTTATGTTAAACGCTAGGTGATATCAGATACATAAACATTTCTATATACTTTCAAACCACTTGTTTAAATCCTCTTAATCAATCAAACGGGTATTAAACTGGCAAAAATAGCACACTTATTTAGCAATTGTTAGCACTTTAAATGCGTTTTAAGCGTATGTTGAAAACATTTTGCAAAATCATATGAATCCCGCCACCCAACGTCAAAGTTAATTCAAGCGAGCTCCTGTTGTGCTAAAAAATTTCTTAACTTTGTCAACCTTCTGTTTCCATTTTATACACAAGCACACACACACACACACACACAATGGTAGCTTATTAATTTTGCAGTCATCGTCATCAGCATCGTCATTGTGGAACGTAGAACGCCCGCTGGCTGCAAAATTCAATTAATTTCAAATGCAATTTGAAGTACACTTCAGCGAAAAGCGCTTCACTTAGTAGGCACTTCCGCTTTGCTGGGCATACTCCTTCCGTTCGGCTCCATTACGGTTCCCGATGCTACCTTCTCTTACTTGCTTATTTTTTTTTAGCTTTAAGTACTTTTTGCTGGTCCGAAAAAGTTGATTAATTATGCAAATTTTAATTAGCTGGTTGCCCAGAGGCAAGTTTATTTGGTTTGTTTGGCTGGCCAATCGCATTTGACAGTTAAATTTCTTTTTGCGTTTGCTCTACGCTAGCGCAAATATGTTTGTTCACGTTGTTTACCGAAATACCAGGCGTGGCATTATCTATGGCACTCTATAAACATATATAATTTGTTTGTAGCTGCATGTGGATGTGTGTGCTTCATTCAATTAGTCAAGCATACGCATTGGGGCCATACCCAGGGGAACTCTTTTGCTCGTTGTTGACTGGGCAATTTATTGACGCATTTAATTAGAATTAAGTTATTTGCATTTTGGCCAACGTTTTTGGACAATACACACTTGATATATGTTTTAGGGCAAAATTCGTTTAGGGTTTTGATGGGAGGAGAAAACACACACACACATACTACAGGCATGAAAATTGGTTTGTCAGTGCAAGCAATTGCAAGTTGTTGAAGCAATTATGTAAGACATTCATAAGACATGTACAAACATTTGCCAGATATATTAGTTCTCTTTCCACATGTGTGTTATAAACTCACGTATTTGTTGCAAGTAAGTCAAAACTGCTTTTTACACATGTTCGAATTGTGGCATTCACATAAAATGAGTTTGCATTGAATTTAATTTTCAATAAAAGTTTCTGTGGTGTAATGTTTGCTGAGGTATCAAAACAGAATTGATTTTGATGGAGATAGTAAGTTTTTTATTTGTATTATTGATTAAAATTGTAGTATGTAGGGTGGGCTATTCTCTCATTCTTCTTACCACTTCTTTAGGTTGTTACCACTTAAATATAAGTTTTCTTTTCACTTTGTCTTTTCTATTCAACATCGTGCAACTTATTTCAGCCATCAAGTTTAAAATTAATAGATTTAAATTGATGTTCAAGATTATTAAGAATTCCTTGATCCATATATAAAAACAGATTACCAATATACTAATATACAACTCTTTTATCTCTACTTGCAGGTAAGCTTCATCATTTGCAACTTAAGTTTATTTGTGCATTTTAAAAGTAAGTAGACAAGTAAAAGTGTTGCACAAATATACCCTTTTACAATACTGAATATAAATTGCATGTCTATTATACCATTTGCAAGGATATATAACGTTTATTGAATATCTTAGATTATTTAATCGATATACCACAAAGCTCGAATTGGCCTTTAGTACGAGCTGAATGTCAAAAACCTTTTTAATTAAGGCTAGAGTCTGTGACATGAATTTAATAAAAACAATTGCAAAGCTTAAAAGCAACTCACAGCTGTGTCAGTTGAACAGTTATTGTCTGCCTGCCTATAGTTTAGTGCTAGGAATAGTTTTGCTTTTCAACGCATATTGCAAACTATTTGGAGTTGCCAAAAAAAGAAAAAAAGATGGGTTATAGTAGATCAGAAGCTCAGCCAGGGACAAGATACACAGTTTGCATTGCGGCCAAGTTGGCATTTAAAGATATTGTTGTGCTCTCTTATCTTTCCACAATGCTCCTTCAATACATACACACACTAATAAATTTAGCATTGTGCATGGCATTCGCTCGAACGCCACAGCTACCATTTGGTCATATTCATGTTAAAATTTTATGACCAAAAATTGACTAGGGCATTGGTAAAAATCTTTCGACTTCCATAACTTCCTCAAAACTGACCCGATTTTCAAAAGCAATAGCTTAAAAGTCATGGTTTGGCTTCTAGAATAAAACTGCATTTAAGAAATTACATTTAAATAAAATTCGATTTTTGGTCATATTCATGTTAAAATTTTATGACCAAAAATTGACTTGGGCATTGGTAAAAATCTTTCGACTTCCATAACTTCCTCAAAACTGACCCGATTTTCAAAAGCAATAGCTTAAAAGTCATGGTTTGGCTTCTAGAATAAAACTGCAATTAAGAAATTACATTTAAATAAAATTCGATTTTTGGTCATATTCATGTTAAAATTTTATGACCAAAAATTGACTAGGGCATTGGTAAAAATCTTTCGACTTCCATAACTTCCTCAAAACTGACCCGATTTTCAAAAGCAATAGCTTAAAAGTCATGGTTTGGCTTCTAGAATAAAACTGCATTTAAGAAATTACATTTAAATAAAATTCGATTTTTGGTCATATTCATGTTAAAATTTTATGACCAAAAATTGACTTGAGCATTGGTAAAAATCTTTCGACTTCCATAACTTCCTCAAAACTGACCCGATTTTCAAAAGCAATAGCTTAAAAGTCATGGTTTGGCTTCTAGAATAAAACTGCATTTAAGAAATTACATTTAAATAAAATTCGATTTTTGGTCATATTCATGTTAAAATTTTATGACCAAAATTGACTAGGGCATTGGTAAAAATCTTTCGACTTCCATAACTTCCTCAAAACTGACCCGATTTTCAAAAGCAATAGCTCAAAAGTCATGGTTTGGCTTCTAGAATAAAACTGCATTTAAGAAATTACATTTAAATAAAATTCGATTTTTGGTCATATTCATGTTAAAATTTTATAAACAAAATTGACTTGAGCATTGGTAAAAATCTTTCGACTTCCATAACTTCCTCAAAACTGACCCGATTTTCAAAAGCAATATCTCAAAAGTCATGGTTTGGCTTCTAGAATAAAACTGCATTTAAGAAATTACATTTAAATAAAATTCGATTTTTGGTCATATTCATGTTAAAATTTTATGACCAAAAATTGACTGGGCATTGGTAAAAATCTTTCGACTTCCATAACTTCCTCAAAACTGACCCGATTTTCAAAAGCAATAGCTTAAAAGTCATGGTTTGGCTTCTAGAATAAAACTGCATTTAAGAAATTACATTTAAATAAAATTCGATTTTTGGTCATATTCATGTTAAAATTTTATGACCAAAAATTGACTTGAGCATTGGTAAAAATCTTTCGACTTCCATAACTTCCTCAAAACTGACCCGATTTTCAAAAGCAATAGCTTAAAAGTCATGGTTTGGCTTCTAGAATAAAACTGCATTTAAGAAATTACATTTAAATAAAATTCGATTTTTGGTCATATTCATGTTAAAATTTGATGACCAAAAATTGACTTGGGCATTGGTAAAAATCTTTCGACTTCCATAACTTCCTCAAAACTGACCCGATTTTCAAAAGCAATAGCTTAAAAGTCATGGTTTGGCTTCTAGAATAAAACTGCATTTAAGAAATTACATTTAAATAAAATTCGATTTTAATTTTATGACCAAAAATTGACTAGGGCATTGGTAAAAATCTTTCGACTTCCATAACTTCCTCAAAACTGACCCGATTTTCAAAAGCAATAGCTTAAAAGTCATGGTTTGGCTTCTAGAATAAAACTGCATTTAAGAAATTACATTTAAATAAAATTCGATTTTTGGTCATATTCATGTTAAAATTTTATGACCAAAATTGACTAGAGCATTGGTAAAAATCTTTCGACTTCCATAACTTCCTCAAAACTGACCCGATTTTCAAAAGCAATAGCTTAAAAGTCATGGTTTGGCTTCTAGAATAAAACTGCATTAAGAAATTACATTTAAATAAAATTCGATTTTTGGTCATATTCATGTTAAAATTTTATGACCAAAAATTGACTAGGGCATTGGTAAAAATCTTTCGACTTCCATAACTTCCTCAAAACTGACCCGATTTTCAAAAGCAATAGCTTAAAAGTCATGGTTTGGCTTCTAGAATAAAACTGCATTTAAGAAATTACATTTAAATAAAATTCGATTTTTGGTCATATTCATGTTAAAATTTTATGACCAAAAATTGACTAGGGCATTGGTAAAAATCTTTCGACTTCCATAACTTCCTCAAAACTGACCCGATTTTCAAAAGCAATAGCTTAAAAGTCATGGTTTGGCTTCTAGAATAAAACTGCATTTAAGAAATTACATTTAAATAAAATTCGATTTTTGGTCATATTCATGTTAAAATTTTATGACCAAAAATTGACTAGGGCATTGGTAAAAATCTTTCGACTTCCATAACTTCCTCAAAACTGACCCGATTTTCAAAAGCAATAGCTTAAAAGTCATGGTTTGGCTTCTAGAATAAAACTGCATTTAAGAAATTACATTTAAATAAAATTCGATTTTTGGTCATATTCATGTTAAAATTTTATGACCAAAAATTGACTAGGGCATTGGTAAAAATCTTTCGACTTCCATAACTTCCTCAAAACTGACCCGATTTTCAAAAGCAATAGCTTAAAAGTCATGGTTTGGCTTCTAGAATAAAACTGCATTTAAGAAATTACATTTAAATAAAATTCGATTTTTGGTCATATTCATGTTAAAATTTTATGACCAAAAATTGACTAGGGCATTGGTAAAAATCTTTCGACTTCCATAACTTCCTCAAAACTGACCCGATTTTCAAAAGCAATAGCTTAAAAGTCATGGTTTGGCTTCTAGAATAAAACTGCATTTAAGAAATTACATTTAATAAAATTCGATTTTGGTCATATTCATGTTAAAATTTATGACCAAAAATTGACTAGGGCATTGGTAAAAATCTTTCGACTTCCATAACTTCCTCAAAACTGACCCGATTTTCAAAAGCAATAGCTCAAAAGTCATGGTTTGGCTTCTAGAATAAAACTGCATTTAAGAAATTACATTTAAATAAAATTCGATTTTTGGTCATATTCATGTTAAAATTTTATGACCAAAAATTGACTAGGGCATTGGTAAAAATCTTTCGACTTCCATAACTTCCTCAAAACTGACCCGATTTTCAAAAGCAATAGCTTAAAAGTCATGGTTTGGCTTCTAGAATAAAACTGCATTTAAGAAATTACATTTAAATAAAATTCGATTTTTGGTCATATTCATGTTAAAATTTTATGACCAAAAATTGACTAGGGCATTGGTAAAAATCTTTCGACTTCCATAACTTCCTCAAAACTGACCCGATTTTCAAAAGCAATAGCTTAAAAGTCATGGTTTGGCTTCTAGAATAAAACTGCATTTAAGAAATTACATTTAAATAAAATTCGATTTTTGGTCATATTCATGTTAAAATTTTATGACCAAAAATTGACTAGGGCATTGGTAAAAATCTTTCGACTTCCATAACTTCCTCAAAACTGACCCGATTTTCAAAAGCAATAGCTTAAAAGTCATGGTTTGGCTTCTAGAATAAAACTGCATTTAAGAAATTACATTTAAATAAAATTCGATTTTTGGTCATATTCATGTTAAAATTTTATGACCAAAAATTGACTAGGGCATTGGTAAAAATCTTTCGACTTCCATAACTTCCTCAAAACTGACCCGATTTTCAAAAGCAATAGCTTAAAAGTCATGGTTTGGCTTCTAGAATAAAACTGCATTTAAGAAATTACATTTAAATAAAATTCGATTTTTGGTCATATTCATGTTAAATTTTATGACCAAAAATTGACTAGGGCATTGGTAAAAATCTTTCGACTTCCATAACTTCCTCAAAACTGACCCGATTTTCAAAAGCAATAGCTTAAAAGTCATGGTTTGGCTTCTAGAATAAAACTGCATTTAAGAAATTACATTTAAATAAAATTCGATTTTTGGTCATATTCATGTTAAAATTTTATGACCAAAAATTGACTAGGGCATTGGTAAAAATCTTTCGACTTCCATAACTTCCTCAAAACTGACCCGATTTTCAAAAGCAATAGCTTAAAAGTCATGGTTTGGCTTCTAGAATAAAACTGCATTTAAGAAATTACATTTAAATAAAATTCGATTTTTGGTCATATTCATGTTAAAATTTTATGACCAAAAATTGACTAGAGCATTGGTAAAAATCTTTCGACTTCCATAACTTCCTCAAAACTGACCCGATTTTCAAAAGCAATAGCTTAAAAGTCATGGTTTGGCTTCTAGAATAAAACTGCATTTAAGAAATTACATTTAAATAAAATTCGATTTTTGGTCATATTCATGTTAAAATTTTATGACCAAAAATTGACTAGGGCATTGGTAAAAATCTTTCGACTTCCATAACTTCCTCAAAACTGACCCGATTTTCAAAAGCAATAGCTTAAAAGTCATGGTTTGGCTTCTAGAATAAAACTGCATTTAAGAAATTACATTTAAATAAAATTCGATTTTTGGTCATATTCATGTTAAAATTTTATGACCAAAAATTGACTAGGGCATTGGTAAAAATCTTTCGACTTCCATAACTTCCTCAAAACTGACCCGATTTTCAAAAGCAATAGCTTAAAAGTCATGGTTTGGCTTCTAGAATAAAACTGCATTTAAGAAATTACATTTAAATAAAATTCGATTTTTGGTCATATTCATGTTAAAATTTTATGACCAAAAATTGACTAGGGCATTGGTAAAAATCTTTCGACTTCCATAACTTCCTCAAAACTGACCCGATTTTCAAAAGCAATAGCTTAAAAGTCATGGTTTGGCTTCTAGAATAAAACTGCATTTAAGAAATTACATTTAAATAAAATTCGATTTTTGGTCATATTCATGTTAAAATTTTATGACCAAAAATTGACTAGGGCATTGGTAAAAATCTTTCGACTTCCATAACTTCCTCAAAACTGACCCGATTTTCAAAAGCAATAGCTTAAAAGTCATGGTTTGGCTTCTAGAATAAAACTGCATTTAAGAAATTACATTTAAATAAAATTCGATTTTTGGTCATATTCATGTTAAAATTTTATGACCAAAAATTGACTAGAGCATTGGTAAAAATCTTTCGACTTCCATAACTTCCTCAAAACTGACCCGATTTTCAAAAGCAATAGCTTAAAAGTCATGGTTTGGCTTCTAGAATAAAACTGCATTTAAGAAATTACATTTAAATAAAATTCGATTTTTGGTCATATTCATGTTAAAATTTTATGACCAAAAATTGACTTGAGCATTGGTAAAAATCTTTGGACTTCCATAACTTCCTCAAAACTGACCCGATTTTCAAAAGCAATAGCTTAAAAGTCATGGTTTGGCTTCTAGAATAAAACTGCATTTAAGAAATTACATTTAAATAAAATTCGATTTTTGGTCATATTCATGTTAAAATTTTATGACCAAAAATTGACTAGGGCATTGGTAAAAATCTTTCGACTTCCATAACTTCCTCAAAACTGACCCGATTTTCAAAAGCAATAGCTTAAAAGTCATGGTTTGGCTTCTAGAATAAAACTGCATTTAAGAAATTACATTTAAATAAAATTCGATTTTTGGTCATATTCATGTTAAAATTTTATGACCAAAAATTGACTTGAGCATTGGTAAAAATCTTTCGACTTCCATAACTTCCTCAAAACTGACCCGATTTTCAAAAGCAATAGCTCAAAAGTCATGGTTTGGCTTCTAGAATAAAACTGCATTTAAGAAATTACATTTAAATAAAATTCGATTTTGGTCATATTCATGTTAAAATTTTATGACCAAAAATTGACTTGAGCATTGGTAAAAATCTTTCGACTTCCATAACTTCCTCAAAACTGACCCGATTTTCAAAAGCAATAGCTTAAAAGTCATGGTTTGGCTTCTAGAATAAAACTGCATTTAAGAAATTACATTTAAATAAAATTCGATTTTTGGTCATATTCATGTTAAAATTTTATGACCAAAAATTGACTAGAGCATTGGTAAAAATCTTTCGACTTCCATAACTTCCTCAAAACTGACCCGATTTTCAAAAGCAATAGCTTAAAAGTCATGGTTTGGCTTCTAGAATAAAACTGCATTTAAGAAATTACATTTAAATAAAATTCGATTTTTGGTCATATTCATGTTAAAATTTTATGACCAAAAATTGACTAGGGCATTGGTAAAAATCTTTCGACTTCCATAACTTCCTCAAAACTGACCCGATTTTCAAAAGCAATAGCTTAAAAGTCATGGTTTGGCTTCTAGAATAAAACTGCATTTAAGAAATTACATTTAAATAAAATTCGATTTTTGGTCATATTCATGTTAAAATTTTATGACCAAAAATTGACTAGGGCATTGGTAAAAATCTTTCGACTTCCATAACTTCCTCAAAACTGACCCGATTTTCAAAAGCAATAGCTTAAAAGTCATGGTTTGGCTTCTAGAATAAAACTGCATTTAAGAAATTACATTTAAATAAAATTCGATTTTTGGTCATATTCATGTTAAAATTTTATGACCAAAAATTGACTAGGGCATTGGTAAAAATCTTTCGACTTCCATAACTTCCTCAAAACTGACCCGATTTTCAAAAGCAATATCTCAAAAGTCATGGTTTGGCTTCTAGAATAAAACTGCATTTAAGAAATTACATTTAAATAAAATTCGATTTTTGGTCATATTCATGTTAAAATTTTATGACCAAAAATTGACTTGAGCATTGGTAAAAATCTTTCGACTTCCATAACTTCCTCAAAACTGACCCGATTTTCAAAAGCAATAGCTTAAAAGTCATGGTTTGGCTTCTAGAATAAAACTGCATTTAAGAAATTACATTTAAATAAAATTCGATTTTTGGTCATATTCATGTTAAAATTTTATGACCAAAAATTGACTAGGGCATTGGTAAAAATCTTTCGACTTCCATAACTTCCTCAAAACTGACCCGATTTTCAAAAGCAATAGCTTAAAAGTCATGGTTTGGCTTCTAGAATAAAACTGCATTTAAGAAATTACATTTAAATAAAATTCGATTTTTGGTCATATTCATGTTAAAATTTTATGACCAAAAATTGACTAGGGCATTGGTAAAAATCTTTCGACTTCCATAACTTCGTCAAAACTGACCCGATTTTCAAAAGCAATATCTCAAAAGTCATGGTTTGGCTTCTAGAATAAAACTGCATTTAAGAAATTACATTTAAATAAAATTAGATTTTTGGTCATATTCATGTTAAAATTTTATGACCAAAAATTGACTTGAGCATTGGTAAAAATCTTTCGACTTCCATAACTTCCTCAAAACTGACCCGATTTTCAAAAGCAATAGCTTAAAAGTCATGGTTTGGCTTCTAGAATAAAACTGCATTTAAGAAATTACATTTAAATAAAATTCGATTTTTGGTCATATTCATGTTAAAATTTTATGACCAAAAATTGACTAGGGCATTGGTAAAAATCTTTCGACTTCCATAACTTCCTCAAAACTGACCCGATTTTCAAAAGCAATAGCTTAAAAGTCATGGTTTGGCTTCTAGAATAAAACTGCATTTAAGAAATTACATTTAAATAAAATTCGATTTTTGGTCATATTCATGTTAAAATTTTCTGACCAAAAATTGACTAGAGCATTGGTAAAAATCTTTCGACTTCCATAACTTCCTCAAAACTGACCCGATTTTCAAAAGCAATAGCTTAAAAGTCATGGTTTGGCTTCTAGAATAAAACTGCATTTAAGAAATTACATTTAAATAAAATTCGATTTTTGGTCATATTCATGTTAAAATTTTATGACCAAAAATTGACTTGAGCATTGGTAAAAATCTTTCGACTTCCATAACTTCCTCAAAACTGACCCGATTTTCAAAAGCAATAGCTTAAAAGTCATGGTTTGGCTTCTAGAATAAAACTGCATTTAAGAAATTACATTTAAATAAAATTCGATTTTTGGTCATATTCATGTTAAAATTTTATGACCAAAAATTGACTAGGGCATTGGTAAAAATCTTTCGACTTCCATAACTTCGTCAAAACTGACCCGATTTTCAAAAGCAATATCTCAAAAGTCATGGTTTGGCTTCTAGAATAAAACTGCATTTAAGAAATTACATTTAAATAAAATTCGATTTTTGGTCATATTCATGTTAAAATTTTATGACCAAAAATTGACTTGAGCATTGGTAAAAATCTTTCGACTTCCATAACTTCCTCAAAACTGACCCGATTTTCAAAAGCAATAGCTTAAAAGTCATGGTTTGGCTTCTAGAATAAAACTGCATTTAAGAAATTACATTTAAATAAAATTCGATTTTTGGTCATATTCATGTTAAATTTTATGACCAAAAATTGACTAGGGCATTGGTAAAAATCTTTCGACTTCCATAACTTCCTCAAAACTGACCCGATTTTCAAAAGCAATAGCTTAAAAGTCATGGTTTGGCTTCTAGAATAAAACTGCATTTAAGAAATTACATTTAAATAAAATTCGATTTTTGGTCATATTCATGTTAAAATTTTATGACCAAAAATTGACTAGAGCATTGGTAAAAATCTTTCGACTTCCATAACTTCCTCAAAACTGACCCGATTTTCAAAAGCAATAGCTTAAAAGTCATGGTTTGGCTTCTAGAATAAAACTGCATTTAAGAAATTACATTTAAATAAAATTCGATTTTTGGTCATATTCATGTTAAAATTTTATGACCAAAAATTGACTAGGGCATTGGTAAAAATCTTTCGACTTCCATAACTTCCTCAAAACTGACCCGATTTTCAAAAGCAATAGCTTAAAAGTCATGGTTTGGCTTCTAGAATAAAACTGCATTTAAGAAATTACATTTAAATAAAATTCGATTTTTGGTCATATTCATGTTAAAATTTTATGACCAAAAATTGACTAGGGCATTGGTAAAAATCTTTCGACTTCCATAACTTCCTCAAAACTGACCCGATTTTCAAAAGCAATAGCTTAAAAGTCATGGTTTGGCTTCTAGAATAAAACTGCATTTAAGAAATTACATTTAAATAAAATTCGATTTTTGGTCATATTCATGTTAAAATTTTATGACCAAAAATTGACTTGAGCATTGGTAAAAGTCTTTCGACTTCCATAACTTCCTCAAAACTGACCCGATTTTCAAAAGCAATAGCTTAAAAGTCATGGTTTGGCTTCTAGAATAAAACTGCATTTAAGAAATTACATTTAAATAAAATTCGATTTTTGGTCATATTCATGTTAAAATTTTATGACCAAAAATTGACTAGGGCATTGGTAAAAATCTTTCGACTTCCATAACTTCCTCAAAACTGACCCGATTTTCAAAAGCAATAGCTTAAAAGTCATGGTTTGGCTTCTAGAATAAAACTGCATTTAAGAAATTACATTTAAATAAAATTCGATTTTTGGTCATATTCATGTTAAAATTTTATGACCAAAAATTGACTAGGGCATTGGTAAAAATCTTTCGACTTCCATAACTTCCTCAAAACTGACCCGATTTTCAAAAGCAATAGCTTAAAAGTCATGGTTTGGCTTCTAGAATAAAACTGCATTTAAGAAATTACATTTAAATAAAATTCGATTTTTGGTCATATTCATGTTAAAATTTTATGACCAAAAATTGACTTGAGCATTGGTAAAAGTCTTTCGACTTCCATAACTTCCTCAAAACTGACCCGATTTTCAAAAGCAATAGCTTAAAAGTCATGGTTTGGCTTCTAGAATAAAACTGCATTTAAGAAATTACATTTAAATAAAATTCGATTTTTGGTCATATTCATGTTAAAATTTTATGACCAAAAATTGACTAGGGCATTGGTAAAAATCTTTCGACTTCCATAACTTCGTCAAAATATACCCGATTTTCAAAAGCAATATCTCAAAAATCATGGTTTGGCTTCTTGAATAAAACTAAAATAAAATTACATTTAAAGTGTCGTTAGTGTCTGGGTAACTCCATGGAACAGTTATTGTCCGCCTGCCTATAGTTAAGTGCTAGGAATAGTTTTGCTTTCATACATATCTTTGCAGTTGCCAAAAAAAGAAAAAAAGATGGGTTACAGTAGAGCAGTAGCTCAGCCAGGGACAAGATACACAGTTTGCATTGCGGCCAAGTTGGCATTTAAAGATTTTGTTGTGCTCTTCTATCTTTCCACAATGCTCCTTCAATACACACACACACACATATATGCATGACCAAAATCTAGGCTGCCGGTTTTATTATGGGCTCAAATCGTGCCAGCCCAAACTAAAAAGTAGGCAACAAAATTGCGCTTTGCAACTGCAGTTGTTGTCTGATCCCGCGCTGCTGCAGTTTAGCCCTTTCCTTCTTTTTAATACACTGTTTTTCTTTTTTGGATTTGGGCAAATACTTAAAGTTGTGCAGGCAAGTTTTGTAAGAGTCAAATCATTTTTTTAAAATCTTTTTTAATCTTTAGTAACAAATGAATCAAATATGAAATTGTAATTTTTTTGTAATATAAATTTTAGTTAAAGCAATTATTGTGATTTGTTATTTGTTAGTTTGTTAAGTTAACCAAAATCAAAGTTGTTAAATAGAGTATTTTTTAGTCATGCATTGACTACTCGATTACCATTTTCTCTTTCGTTTTTTGCTGTTGCGTTTGCCAAAACTAATAAATTTTGCATTGTGCATGGCATTCGCTCGAACGCCACAGCTACCATTTACCTGGTATTGCCATTGGGTCATTCCACGTGCCCCGTGTTGCAGCCGAGTGTCGTAAGTGTCTGGGTAACTCCAGCAGCTACTGCCATTGCTGTTGCTTCCATTTTTGCTTTCCTGCTGTGCTACGTCTCTCTCTCTCTCTCTCTTGATGGTTTAGCAGCGCGTTATTTTATGCGAAATATTTCATGTTTTATTGGCAGCTTGTGCTATCCTTTTGCCCCGTGTTGGTTATAGACCAGAGCGCTGATAGCAACTACGGCAACAGCTGAAGAATGCTGAAAACTTGGCACATTGTAAGTTAGCTTAAGAGCAACAACACATTAAGTTTCATTTCAAGCCAAATTGTCTTCTTAACAAGACCAATCAGCAATGCCTTTTAATATTTTCTTTAAATAATCTTTAAACGAATTTTCTTGTAAGCATCTACACATTTATCTTTCGCTCCTACACCGGATATCCGTTTGTAGTCTAGTACGGTTACGTGTCTTTTCCACGAACAAAATGGCGACGGTGACTGCAGTTGGAAAAATGACAGCGAACAAACTTAAGGGATTTACAGATGATTACAGCTGAATTTACTCTAGACGCCTTTCTATATTGTAGGCTTGATTAAGTTACCGTTGGTTACGTTAGTTGTTGTTGCTGTTGTAGATTGCTATTGGCCGTGTCTCTGAGCAACTGTCGCGCATAGTTTGTGTTTACGAGATTGGCTGAAACTTTGTTATTTCGACTTGTTCAGGGATGCAAAAATAACAACACAATAACAATGTACCGAAAGTTTAGCTAACAGCGAACAGCAACAACAACAATAGCCATAAAACTAACAACAACATCACCAGCTGCCACATGAACGTGTTAAAGCTGACAGAAAATCTGATGACGATGATAACAGGATAGTTTAGTAGAGTGCTGTTGGGTCTTAAAGAAAAAAAACCCTTTCACAGAACATTTAATAATTCAATACATTTTCATGTTGACTTTGTCATGTTTTGCACTTTCCTTTTTTTCTTTGACATTTACACTTTCAGTTTTAGTTATTCTTTTGCCCAAGTTATTTGTGTGTCAAAATTGATGTACACTGTACTTAATAGAAATGGGAATATTATGTTTCGATAAATGTTTACTGACATATGAATAAATCATGATTAATAAGATGATGCTCTTTCGATCATTTCTGGATTATTAGTATTATTTTGTAACTCGAAAAACATCCCCTACTCGATTTACCTCAACTATGACTTGAAAAGTCATCTCCCAGTCGGAACACTTTTAAATGGAGCATTTTTGCTAGCTTTGTTTTAAATATTTCGACATGCATAAATCCTTTTGCCTTTCGAGCATGCATTTATTTTATATTCTTTATATAGTACTTTTATGCAAGAAAATTTGTGCAAGCTGCGGGCCAAAAACACATTTGGTTTTTTTTTTATGGCAATTGCTTAGTGATGCGCACAAAGCTGATGGAAAAACTATCTTTTATAGTAGTTGTTGTTCTTCACTTTATGTCTGCTATTAAACTAACGTGAAGCACACATGTGAAGAGTAATGTTTATGGCGATGGGGCTATTCAATAAGTGCATTTCTTATTTTTCTCATTTAATGTTTATGTGCAGCGAATTATGTTGTATATGTAAACTGAGTGTGAGAAAATTAAATTAAATTAAATTTTTAAATGCAAAATTTTCTTTTATTATGGGACTGGCGTACAAATTTATGTCGGTCTTAAAGCTCACACAAAAAATAAATGGCACCCATATCAAAAGCTTAGCCCATTCGAAGTTGAGTTAGAATATTCATGTAATTTAATGTTATATATTTGTGCAATAGAAAATAAGAAACAATGTCAGAACATTTTAATCCATTTATCTTGTCTCTTGTGTGTTTGACATTTGTGAGCCCTTGCGGCCCTGTCTAAACAAGCACGTTGATTGTTTGGCCTTTGGATGTTGTGCAAAAAACACATTTTATATGTGTTTGCTCTACAGCATGTGATTACATATTATTTTTCGCTTAATTATCACGCATCAATTATAACATACGACCGGACGAAATGCTTTTGCCCGTTCATTTTTAATGAATGTGAGTGCAATTTTATGGTGTATAATTAAATTCTCTTTACTGGAATTTAATGATTTATTTACGCTAAATAAATTTATAGATTTAATTAGAAATTTCTATTTATGTGATAGAAATTTCGTCTAAAACTGTTGTTTATGAAACAAATTACTATGCTTAGTGTAAAATGATATAATAATAAACAACTCTTAGATATTCAAAACGAAATGAAATCAATCCGCTCAACAATAAAAAATTAAATGTCAACATTTGTTGCCATTTGACCATCCATAAAATAAATAAAATATTTACTAAAATAACAAGCTTTGCTTTAGTTTAAATGTGACAATATTTATTCCAATAACCGCATAGTATTCGTTATTATCAATAACTTATTTTAGTTGCGCATTTATTCTGACACAATATTTAGGTTTATTGGTCCGTAATTGCATTTGTTATTTTAGAACTTTATGCAAATGGCAACAAATATTTGTTCAATTATTGTTTGTTTACTAATTAAATACCAAAAACAATCCAACTAATTGAGTATTCAATTTCAATCCCATTAAACTAATTTTACATGACATGCGCATTGCATTAAAGAAGCCGAATGGCAAATAAATAAATACTTATGCATAAAAGTCTATGTGATAGGATTTTCAAAGTTCTTTCGTTGGTTCTTGTTTCATTTAATTGTCATAACAACTTTGTTTCCTAGCTGTCAGCTCATGTTCCAACGAATTTATAATGTTCGCTAGCTCGCATATTTTGATAAAATTAAAGCACCACGAGGCACAAGAATTGACGTTCTAAACCCGTCAAATTAGGCCCACACGTCGTATGAATAGCATTTAATTTCCTTTACTTCAAACATTGCCGCAGCACCTAAGGGCCTTTTATACATTGCGTTGCACGTTAAATAAACAGTTAAACAGTCTGCGTTACATGACAACCCCAATCGTTATTTAACAAGCCAGATGCAAATTATCCTAACTTTCCATTTCCTATTAATATAAAATGTACATTTAATAACGCTTTATGGTCAGCATTAAAATGACAATAACAATTATCAATAATTATTCAATTAAATGTTGACTTAACTGCACGCTTTCATTGTGTAAACATTGTATTGATAAGTTAATGGAAGTTCAAGAAAAAGAAATGAAATATATTAAATTTGTGGGAAAAAAGAATTTGAACTTTCTTACTTTTCAATTTCAATTTCAAAAAGATAAAGTTAAGTCTGGCATTGATTTTTCGATTTTCGTACGGCAGTCAAAGACGAAATGAAAAAAAATGTGCTAATAAGCGATGTGCTGCAGAAGCGTCCCATTATTTACCTCGTTATCTGGTTTAATGGTTCTTTAAAAAACATTTGCGATGTCAACTTCTTGGAATAACTTTATATACATATATCTTTAGTAGCTTTATAGCTAAGAATTCCACTAAAACTATTTTAACAGGATTGTTAGGTATTTTTTTTAGAATAATTCAGTAGGCGAAAGTCTAATCTATGAACAAGAAAATAATCATGTTGTTTATCTTAAATAAACTTTTATGTTCCAGCAATTGATTTCCCATTCACAAATTAGATTGCAATCAAAATTTAAAACACCCTTGCCGATTTTACACTTATTATGAGCCACGAGCCAAGTTGTTAAACCCGTAAACAACAAGCCAAATACACGTTATAATAGTAAGCTTTTTCTATAAGAAGCACAAACTGTAGCATACATTTTAGGGCGATGACAAATTTTTGCACACAGCGCGCTACATGACATAACCGGGCAACGCAAAATACTTGCAATGAGCACTTCCTGCTTCCCACACACACACAGTTACATTTACACACAGAGGAATACACGCCACATGTTGTACACTTCCTTGGGAAGTTGATTTTCGTACAAGTGTGTGGGTGTGTTGGCGTGCATGCATGAGTGCTTGCATGTGTGTCGCTAATAGACGTTAGGAGCTTTGCCAAATTTTAAACAACTTGCCGCTGCATCACTCACATACACACTAATTTGTGTGTATGTCTGTCAAAGGACTTAGGCTGCTCTGTGGTCGCAAAGGAGCAAAGGAACCCTTTTCGTTGTTTGTAGGGATACAAATAGAGTGGCCATTAATTTAGTTTAGTCCTAATTAAATTGTACACGTTACCAAAACCGCCCACATACAGACAACACACACACACACACACTTCCACAAAGACTCTGGCTCATTTATAAGCAGCTGACAACACAGACGCGCCCCTTTTTTTTTGGTCCTTGAGGCTTTTCTTGTTGTTGTTGTTATTTTTGTTGCCACTGAATTCATGGCATGCACACAGAAACTTTTGCTTTTTTCAAGCCAAATGCAAGTTTTTTTATTTTTCTGCTTTGCACTTTTGTGTGTGTTTTATTTTTGTTTTAGTGTTTTGTGTTTTTTTTTTCTTTTTTTTCGAAGGTCTTGTGTTTTGAGCCGCTTGTTTTTTGGCGGTACAAGAGTATAAAATATTTAATGAGATCGCCCAGGACTGGATAAGAGAGTGGTTAAGGCTGTTGCAGTTGAGTTGTTCCCTTTTGTTATTTAGATGCTTGTCGCATTTCACATTTGTCTAGACCCTGCAAGGCACTTCGGCACTTTGGAAGTTGTCCTCTGGGTCGGCGAAACTCTATGAGCCATATATTCATATGAAGTTTAAAATCCCAAGCGATGAGAGTTGAGTAAAGTATAAAATACAACTTTAAACTCATATGACACATGTTAAAATTATTGTACACAAAACTACGGATATAGTTTTATCACTAATAACTTCAGTTGATAAATAAAATATGTGCTTATTTTATTTTTTTAGAACAATATTTTATTTTTATATATTTGCAAATAAATAAATAAACCCTTAGTTTAATTTGATAATGTTGCAGATTTTAGTTTCGCTCTCATCATTGGATTTAAGTCATTACGTGCAACTTACAATATCCTTCAATTTATGTGTGCAACCGTTTCCTTGCAACCATTTTCTTTTATATTTTTAGTCTATTCATGTCTGGCAACTGCTGTCTAGCAATATACCGAAAATTTCCGTGCCTGTCAATATAAATAAAGCGCATACTAAACACATCCGCAAAGCATTTTGCTGCAGCCCGAAAAGTAAACTACGCCAAAATGCAAAAACAAAAATAAGTATAAGGGTATATAATATACCCTACCCGTATTGTAAATGGAATGACACAACCTGCGCATCGAGAAATTCTATCTGTCGACAGATGGGGGCGCATTTTTCTTTTTTTTTTGTTTGCTGCTGTTTTTGTTGCCGTTTGATGCGGAAGTTTTTAAATTGTGCAGCAAATTCATTCATTCATGAGCACAAGAAAAATCGCCATAGTCAACACAGTCACAATCTGAGTTTTTCCAACCACAGCCACAAAGCCCCTGATGCGACGGCATTCAGTTCAGTTCAGCAGCATTTGCTGCTACACTCAGCTACTACTACGGCTACCACTTGACTTTTCGAGTATACCGGAGTGTGCGCCTTATAAGTAGTAGGGTGGGGCCAGAGTAAGGGGCGTCACAAGCCAGGGCAAGGCAAACAGAGTCATTTGTTTTGGATATAAAAACGGCTGTGCTTTGTGAAGGGATAGGCTTCAGGAAGTCAGTTGGGTCAAGCTGACGGTGAATAATCAGATTCTGTTGGAATGACAGCAGCCCAACTAGTGGGTGTGGCAACAATACGTTAACCTAAGCATAAGAAACTGCATTTTCTAAATATCTGTAAGACCTTAAATACATCAAAACATTTATCAATTAATGTAAATAATTATCAGTTGAAATGAAAAGACAAACCTAATATTTTTGTATTTCAATCGTTAAAGATAAACTTCTTAAGTTTTTTAAAAATATGAAAGGTTAAATATGAAATTATGAACAACAAGGAAGAATACATATGTATAAAATGAAAAATCCAAGAGACTGACATCAAGATAAACTTTTTGTTAGACAACAAATACCGTTGTTGACATATGTTAAAAAACAATTTGTATGTTTAAGAACTAATCGTATTTATGGCACACTTAAGATATAGTATTAAGTACTACTTATTGTTTTGTTAGTTTAATTCGTATTTTGGGATAATGTTTTTAAGAGCATTGCTTGAACGAACCCTATTACCCTTAAAAGCTGAAACTCTTTTTGCAGATTTCTCTCACTTACACTTAAGTCTTGCGAATTGCTATTCGGACTTTCTCCTTTTGTGCTTAACCCATTTGGTTGCCTTGGGCTACTTTGGCCCAACATTTTTGCACATGCTGCAAAAATTTTCCATCTTTTTTTTCTTGATTCTTCTCTCTTGTTTGCTTCTCGGGGTAACTAGGAGTAACTAACGTTGAGCGTGTCCCGTGGGCATCATTTATGCAGGCACTCACTTCGTCGCTTTTGCTCTATATTCTTTGCGTTGCTCTTCTCGAGTTTTACTTTCTCTTTTTTTTGGCGCATTAACTTTTCAATAGTGCAAATGCAGCTAAAGCGAGAAAAAACGCAAACTTTGATGTTATGCCAGAGTGCAATATGCGTGGATTGTGTGGCCAGCAGTTAATTGCAGAACTTTATGCAGCATAATTCGTAAACTTGTTGGGGTAAACCGTGGAAAGCAGCTGATAGTATCAGCTGTGAGCTGTTTGCTGGAATTATTGTTGGCTTAATGCGATTCCTGTCTAAAGCCTTTTGACTTTGTTGCAATGGAATTTCATGACTTAAGCATTAAAATTTCTTTGTATAAAGCTTTAGATATGTATGGTATGAATGTTTTTGATTCCCATGAAGTATTTTCAAAAAATTCTTAAATCTTATGTTAATTTATAAGTTTACTCACCCAGCTACGTTTCCAACAATTCCAACTAACTCTTCACTGTTTATCTCATTTTCAGCAAATTTGCAAACCAAATCAGGTAAGTTAATGAAGCATTCGGAAGCAGACAATAAGCGCTGAGCTCACGGAAATTGTAATCTCCTTTAAGGCCCGAGGTATTTAATTGTCTTAAATGTGGCGGCAATTCGAAGCCCAGCAGCTGTATGAAATGGGCTCTAATTAGGCATCACATTATTTGATTTTCGCATGAAACTTCAAAGGCAGCAGCTCCCACCCCAAAAACACCCATTTTGTCACTGCTTAGGCAGCTCGACGCATGCTCTCAGGAAAAAAGATAAATGACTCATTTAGTGCTGACAATGCGAGACTCTTTGATTTATGAGAAAAGTCAGACAAGAAGGGGGCGTTGGGTGGGGATGAGTTTGTGCTTATTGTTGCTCTGCGTGCTTAGCTTCAGGCGTCAACACTTTGACAGGCAGCATGTGGTAGAGTCAACCGTCAACTGTCAGCCTGCCACCGACAACGCCATGCAAATAGTAAAAACATTGCCACAGAAGGCAACCCAAACTTTGCTCATAACTAACAGCATACATAGAGTCATTTTGTATTTGTATTTGGCTACACAATTAGTTTATGTTGTATGTAGTGTTGTTTGACCAAAATCTCAACTTCCAGCTGTTGCCGCTTTTGGTCGACGACCTCGTTAATCAATGCCTGTCCGAGTGTCGCATTGCTTGCACTTTATGACCATTCATTTTGTTTAGCTCTCGCGTAATATTGGCATTTTGATTAACCTTAATTAACGGCACATTGACATTCGTCCGCAAATGAGTGCCACATGCAACCAACCACAAAACTGGCCAACTGGTTAACTTGATGCCTAGCGTTTTTCCTCATTTGCCATGTTGTTGCAATGAGAGTGACATTTTGTGGCGCACGTTTTCTTTCAATGGCATTGCTCTGCATTGGACGGCAAAACTGACGCGCTCTGGCTATGATGGATATTACCAGCACCGTCAGCCGCCTGTCACATCCATCTCTTTTTCTCTTCTCTTTCTCTCTCTTTCACTGCATTCATCTTTCCGCAATGGCATGGCAATTGCGATTTCAACTGCAACCGACTGCCGTTGGTGTCAGTTGCAAATGAGTTTGCAGTGCAGTAGCCGATAGAAAATGCATTAAGTGGCATTGTTCGGTCTTAGGTGACTTTAAAATACACTTTTGGCGCATTTTATTATTTTAAGGATTGTTTTACAGTATCTTAAGATATTTGCTTGTGTTAACAAGTAGCAAGAAAAGTTAATTTGTATTTTCCAAACGATTCCCAAAAAGTCAACCAGTATAAAATGATATAAGCACTTTCTTAACATTAGTTGCGCTTTCCTATACCCGCTAACAACTGTGAGTAAAAAGATGCCTGCCCTATAGCACTGTGGCACGCAAAACTAATTGCTGTTTAGTGCAAGTACTATTGAATGCATTTTCACTCTCTCGATCCCACTCTCGTTCTTATTCTATGTTTTTGCCACACAAACAAACGATTTTTCTCACTCATGTGTACATTAACTATGCTGTTTTGCTGTGTTGAGGCACAGCTTTGCGAGTCTTTGTCATTATTTGCTGTGCTCTGTTTACTTGCCAATGACAGTGACTGCGAAAAGTGTGTCGACCTCTGCCCACATGAATCAGCATTTAGAACAGTTCGCATTGGCGATCGGCGATTCACTTGACTGTGATCTCAATAAGTGCTAATTACTACGATTTCGATTTTGAAGCTGACTCTCTTTGAGGCCACAAGCCAAGAATATCAGTCCAAGTAAGAGTCTAAGACAGATTCTTAGTCAGATGCTTTTGTCCACAGTCTTGCAAAACTTTCACGTACCTCATTTGTCAATACAAAAAATATTTAAAAAAATGTTTTTTTTTTGTCATCTGTTTGTTGTGTGCTTGTTGTTATTGGGACGCTTGCTGCCTGTCACGTTTTCAGTTTTTTTTGTTTCATTTGCTTTCATCGGCTTCCTACATGGCGCGGCAGTTGTGGTTTTACTCTATGGCTCCTGCTGTTGTTGGTGCTGCTGATGCTGCTTCTGCTGTCGTTTTGTTGTTTTATTGCGTAAACTTTTTGCCAGCATAACGTTCTGTTTGCCAGCCAGCTTGCGGCCTGTCAATAAAGTTCTTGACACCTTTACTTCATTTGCTCAGATTTCTCTTGACATGACTTTAACTTTGCTTTCTGTTTAGGTGTTTTCCTTTTTTTTTTTCTTTTAGCATACAAACACTTTGCAAATTTCTTTTTCATGTTCTTTATTTCGGGTATTGTATTTCGACTCCTAGTTAGGAATATTATATTTCAAAACCGGATACGGCCAAAATTGATAAAAATATTTATTTATGATTGACATAAATTTAAAATTTATTTATTTATTTATTTTTTTTACATTTAAAAATGGTTTTTGTATACCTTAACATATGAAATCAATTTCATAGTGTGTTTTGAATGTATCTTTTTTTAACTTTATTTTCCTGCGTTTTATATTAAGTATATATCATGATGGCAGTGATCACAATTAAGCAACAACTGTGGGTGTGAACTGAAGTAGACGCCCACATATTTGCATAATGTACATTTATTTTAAGTAGATGGCACAAATCTTAAAGATCTTTCACGGAAAAGGAGCACAAAAAATGTTTACCAGCGCAATTCTATTCGTGAAGCTATTCTTCAAAATATTACTCACTTATTCGACTGAATTTTGAGTGGCAGTTGGAAATTATGGTAGTGTAAGATGTTATTAAAAAGATAATGGCCCGAAAAGACGTCAAGGTGCTGTTCTCAACCTTGAAAGATCAAGAGTTCACGCAGAAGAAGACTAGGAAGCAACCAAGACGGCAACAAACCAGCCAACCATCAAACCAAACCAAAAAAAAAGCCCAAAGCAATTAACCGTATATAACCGAAAAAAAATAAAAGAGTTAAATAAATGGGCAGGTTGGCTGGCAGTTTGGCTGGCAGGTGGAACGCCAGAGATGGCACTGGCCAACATTTGTTTGCACAATTAAATTTCTGTATTGCAGCAAAGCAGCAGAAACAGAAAAACACACAACTTACAAAGAAAATAAGTAAATGAATGAATAAGTATAAATAAAAAAAAAACATTCCACAATAAAAATGAAAATATTCGCTGCAAAGGTCGTCGTCGTAGTGGCAGCCTTTTGTTTGGCGAGGCATTTGCAATTAGTTGCTACAAATTGACGGCAATGATTTTTACTATTGTTTGTGTTTACCTATTGTTTTGTTCGTAAGCTCGACTGCAACTTATATAACAATTACGAACATTAAATAATATTTGTGTGTTGGCCTGGCATTAGCATTTTTGCACGGAAAAATATTTTGTGACAAATCAAGAAGTTTAAACATATGAAGTGAAGGACTGATTTGTGTTAATACTATTTTAATCAAAGCTGATTTGACACAGAGAGGAAACAGTATTATGTGTTCATACATGGCCTGCATAAATTATTATTTAGTTTGTGAAATCGTTAAATTTTTGTTTAATAATTTATGCATGCACATTGTGAATTTATTAGTAAAGGGATCAATTGAAAGTTTACAATGTTCTTGTTAATGAAGTTATTTAAGAGCATAAGTCCGTAAAGTTGAACAAATAAACAAGATGGAATAACAGCTTAGGGTTTCTTTAAATCAATATTTAGACGCGTTCACTGTATACCTTCATATATTTTTTGTAAAATTCAATTTGCCGCCGTTTTGTTTTGTTTTGTGTTGTGTAGTTTGCCGCATGCCTGCATTTCAAGGGAGCATGTTAAATTTCTGTCGGCAAATCTATACGCAGCATATACTATATATACATATGGATGCGTATGCATGTTTGTATTCCTCATTCCCGTCCTCGCTTCGCTCTGAATGTTTGCATGATACAAATGACGTGCAGCTATTTGCTGTTAAATCTCGTCTGCCACATCGTGATGTTACACTTTTCAAATACAAAGTAAGCCAAAATAAAATGAAATGAAAATCGCACTAAAAATAGCTGGCAATATCAAAATGAAATTGAATTTCTTATGCCCGTAGCATATAAATATATATATATAAATTAAAACGAGACGAAACGAACAAACAATAGCCAAAGATGTGAGCCAAAAACCACAAAGCATAGCATAACAAATAAAATTAAAACCAAACAAATAAAACAATAAATAATGCCATTCAAAAGATTTCCTTAGATATTCAAATTGTTTGCAAGCTGTTTTAGAATTTAATGTGATATAAATAAGAACATTTCAACAGACATGAATGGATTAACAACAAAGAACAAAAATCGCAAAAACGTAGAAAATTAAATACTCCTACGGCATTGTAATCTCATATTGTTTCTAAAGAATATATATTTTTGGACATTAATTTGCATGAATATTAACAAAGTATTTATTTTCTATTGTTAATGGTGAAAAGATAAGTTTATAAGCTTTGCATGATTAAGTTGTTATGTTTTTTATAAAGCTGCTAATTGCCTGTCAATTATAATAGGAAAAGATTTAAAGGATTTATATTCGCGAGACTGTGCGAAAGATAAATGCTTAGGTGGGAATCGAATCGTTATTTCATGCATTTTATCTTTTCTCTAGTCGGTCGTAGAATCTTCGGACTTTTTTTGTTTCTTGCTAATTGCAGTAAATTTTCAGCTTCCATACTTGAAATTGCCTTGTTGTAGCCACAGCAAAAATTGTTTGTACCATCGCCCTGAAAGGCGTGGCATGCGCTTGCCGAAGAATCAAGAAACAAGAATCAAGAATCGAGAATTGCGAATCGTAGAAGCAACCGAAAAACTCGTTTGGTGTAGCTGTATATACTTAAACCTCTTTTGTGGGCCAAACGAGCGGCGCCATTAATGACAGCCTCATGAAGTGACCCTCCTCTTTCGTCCCTCCCCCTCTCCCCTTCATAGCCTTCATACATAGATAGCTTTCATTGTGGTCATACACATCGCTTGGGCTATTTATAAGTATATTTGCCATGCCAGGCCATAGGTATACAGGGACAACCAGACAGCCTAATGAGTATCCATTTAGGGCGTGCATTTTAAAAATACCTTGCACTCAAAGGCAAACTATTCGCATGTGTGTGTGTGTGAGAGTGTGTTGCTATCTGTGGTAATCGATAGCATTGCAACGCCTGTCACGCGCGAGAATTTCATCCGATAATGCAACATTCTAGCCAGCTAGCTAGCGAGCTGCGCTTAATCTATCATTGCATCTAAATGTCGTAAACTACTATCTGGCCAGCAGGCGATGCTACATTTTTGGCCTAAGTGGCCTTTTGCGTGTCGAAACGAGTGCCTATCTAAACAATCTCTCATATCTAGCAGTTGGTATTTTTTTCTATCACTCTCTCTCTCTCCCTCTATCTATCTCTCTCACTCTCTCTCGATCTCTGCATTTGTATCTTTCTCCTGTGTCGCTCGTTTTTTTTCTTATGAATAACTTTAACTCATTTAGTTGCTTGGTCAAGTGGTATAGTGTATCTGTGACCCACACCGCCTTTTTGCTGTTAGCACACTTGACTGCCTGCGTCTAGTTGTCTCCTTTTTATGTTATACCTTGTAGTAAACTGAATAGGGTACATTACGGTTTGTCGATCTTTCAAAGCTCTATCGTAAAAAGTTTTATTCTTGTACATAAATTTATTCTTCAACTATTCAATGCAACGGTTACTTAAGTTTGACATAAATTAATAAATTGTCAATTCAAAATAACAAATTTAAAAATAATGAAGCGCCAGTTCACTAATAATAATTACAAATTATAAATTAGTTTAATAAAATAAATTCTTACAAATTGATAAGAAATTAGTTTGAAATATTCTAAATTATAAAATACATATTTCAAAGTAAAATAAAAAAGAATCGATGAAAATTATGAGCAGAAAACTACAGAGCATCTGAAAGGCGTAACTACGAACCACTTTTTTTATACCCATAAAAAAAAGAGACAATGTCTGAAGTTGTATTTCTTCTCGGCGACTTAAATGTGACAATTTCTGTGTTCGTTTCTTTCACATTAAAGTTTATACTCGTGTGTCACTTTAAGCCCATTTTGGTGCGCTTATCTACCGCCAACTCACATGTTGGCCAGACGCTCGTTCACTCAACTTTTTCTCTTGTGTTTAACATGATTCTGATTACTCTGGTCTTCCTGGATTGTTTTAGCTGGCGCAAGGTCTTTGCATTTGCGCCTCAATAAATCATATTGTTGATATGAGAAATAATGTTGCCGCATTTCTACTTATGCTTAAGTACTTCTGGGAAATGCTTTTGGCATTAAAAAAAAATTAAGTTTATGGAGCAGGTGTTCCAGCAGCATGTCTGAAAATTAGATTGGGTTTTGGTTATGATTAAAAGCATTAATGGGCATTACAACTTTCTTGTGACATAAGAGAAAATCCATTCATTTGATATGGTTAATGCAATTTTTTCAATATTTTACTAAGCAGTCGCAAGATAAGTTTGTACCCAACAACATCTTTCTTAACGCGATCTTATAGCTTGCCTCTTTTCTATTTATTAAGTATGACTGTTTTATGACTATAAATTGTCTTCCTTGTAATTTTTTGATTAGCTTTACTCATAGAATTTTACAACTTGCAATTTAACAACATTAGCAGCTAGCACGATTAATGTTCATATGCCTGGGCTTAGCTATTTATGGCGCTAACATAACTCCACTCGAACTCGTACCCACAATTCGACATTGCTGTTGTTGTACATGAAATCGCAGCAACTATAAACGTACAACAAGCATTACATCAACCTTGGCTTTGCTTTTGGTTGTGCGGCTTTAGGAACAGCTTTGGGCTCTCTTTTGACATTGCGTGCTGCGCATGCGCATTGCGTTGAGGTTATTTTTGTTGTTGTTTTTGTTGCCGCCGGCTGCTAATGTTGCCTCCACTTCAATTTGCCATATTTATTTTGCCTTTTGCGTGTTGTAGGTTTATTGAAAATAATGACTGAATGACTGGAATGACTGACTAACTGACTAACTTTGACCATTTGGTTAACCCCTTTTGACTAGGCAGCTGCGCTATGTTTTGTTTATTCATTTATCATTGTAATTGTTATGTGTTTGCAGTCGTCACAGTCACAATAATATTATGATAAGTTTGTTGCTTTTCTGCACCTGTTTATATTGTCATGTGAAAAATAATATTGACATCATATATGATGAACAATAAAATTAATTAATAATACAAAAATCAAATTCATCTATGATGCTATTAAAGTTTTACCTCAATAATAATGATGATTCGGTAAATATGCCTACCTAAGTAAGAACTTTGTTTTATTTTATTTGAATTGAATTTTCAAGGGTACAGCAACTTTGTCTTTTCAAAAATATTTTTGTAAACAAACCAATAGATTTATTAAATTATATTTATGTATAGTTTGTGACTTTAGTTTTTAGCTCTTGCTAGTTAACTTCATTGTAGTGTGTCTTGAAGGTTAGTTGGTTAATGACCACATCTGATGAGGAAGCCTCCTCAACGACCTTGTGCTGATAAGCTAAACACTTTGTTATTTGCTTATAAGCGTTAAGAACTTTATATGATAATTTGTTTAAACTTTTTCATTATGAAAATGAGCTAACGTATGTGATTTGTTGACACATGATGTAATTGAAAAATCATTTGATTTATAAAAAATAAATAACAATAATAAATAAATTGTCAGCTTTAGCCCGATGCCGTTTATAGTCAGCTTAGCATTAAAGCTGCAATCGTAAGCATAGTTGTGCTCAAATGCTTAATTGCAATGCTGTTTATTTTTCTCTCTGATTCTACTACTGCTGCTGTCCAACCAGCAAGGCATGCCTCTTGTCCTATTTTTTTGCCCTCGTCCCTGGGGTGTTGCCCATTTCGTTAATTTATGCTGTGCTTGTGCCTTTTTGTACGGCCATGTAGCATAAAACTAAATGAAAAACCTTGGCGGCTGTTTAACGATAAAAAATATATATAGTATGAAAAATTAATCATAATTAAAAATTGATAAATCGTTTTGTATTTGTGTCATAAATTCCATAGCCAAAAAGTTGGCAATTTCAGTAATAAGCTTTTATTTATTACTCATTAAGAAATTTTCGTACGTGTTGCGTAGCGCTTTTAGTCACAGCTCATTTTACTTTTAATGCTTTATTCAATGAGCTCGCATCATAATTGGTTAATGTTAAAAACCGAAACTCACAATTGAAAATCCACATATTCTACATTCTTGACTTTGTATTTTTAACCCATTCCATTGCTTTTCTTTGATTTCTACATAATTTCTTTTGTTCTTCAGACATAGTTTTCTTTCTTTCGCTATAGTTTTCCCCTCAATTGTTCTGCTTAATCTTAAAGGTTTTTTTTTTTTCAACTCCAAACTATGCATTATTCAAACAGTTTACTGCATGCGCATAGTGATATCTTTTATATACAGAAATTATGACATTACATCAGTGCAATTGACCGACTACACAAAAGGAGCCGCCCAACTTGGGTTGCACACTGGTGTCACACAAAATTGGGGTCTTATCACACGCGCACACTCACAGCTGCAGTTCGCTTGGGGGAAATAGTCAAACACAATGGCAGCTGATAAATGCTAAGAAACAGTAGCCGCTAGCGTTGGGGAGGGCGGTTGATGGGGGACTGCGTGATGTTGTAGTAGCGCACTGGGCTGTGAAATGAAAGTAGCATGCAGCAGAATAGAAGAAAAGACGCACACAAAACATTGAAAATAGTCGCAGCTGCAATGTCAAGAAGTCTGCTTTAGCTATTGCATCTGCGGTTTGTCATTGAATTTTTATGTTTGTGATGCTAAAGCGACGTGACAAGCACATCGAAATGTTTTCTAACAAATTTCAATTTAGTTAAATTCATTACTATCACATTTCCTGTTACACAGCCAGTCTTTTGTTGTACACAATTTATTGCAACAAGTTAATTGTTTATTGTACTTACTTATGTAATTTCTAAACGGCCAGTTTTCGCTCTTCCCTCTTCTGATTCAAGTTTCAAGGTAATGCCAAAAGCTACACAAAAGAAGTTTGTGCGCGTTTTAAGTCGACAACTAACCACTCTCCTTGACTATAGACCACAGTCTGATGAACACACGGATTAGATGACAGATTAGTTAAATGCGCATGAAATGAGCAGCCAGTCTTGGCCGTTGCTTCCTACTTGGTTTTATGGCCATATAGGCATAGTCCAAGCCTCACTTTAAGCACGTTTACTGCTGTTTGCTGCTGTTCTCAAGGCGTTGCCATAATGTCTTCATTTAATAATCAGGTGTAGCAATTACTCTGCCTCCACGGCGAAATGATGTTCTTAAATGTTTTTGCAACACGCGCAAACTGCCTTCTATTAATAGGCGTTGTAATTGTCAGTTGCATGCAACTGATTAGTTCTGCTGTCCGACGCAAAGTTCAAGTTTAACAGGGTTCACTGCTACATTCGAGAGGGATAAGTAATAAAAAAAACCACCTCAAATAATTACTATGCCATATCATTAAAAAACGCTTTTAAAAAACATTTCGCGGAAAGCTTAATTTTATGAGAAATTCGTTACTTTTAATAGACTTCTTTACTACATATATAGTACATATGTGTATCTACATATGCATATGTATTGAAAGTTTGCTCAGTGAACTCGCTGAGAACGCTTAACCAACTTTATGATAGCACTCTCTTTAATGAGTTAATTTAGTCAACTCTCTTTATGGCCATTAAATTCGCCATCTGCTTTTGGTATACAATAAAAGTGGCTACGACAATGTATGGGAGGAATTACAAGTGAAAGAACTTTCGAAATTCAATTAAATTTAGTTTTTACTATTCAAGTAGATAAACAGTAATTAAAACTCAATGCTTAAACATATAAAAATAGTATATCCATAAATGTTTCATAAGAATAAGCTATAATCAATTTATAGTTCAAAATTAGCGAGTATTTAGCATTAAAAAATTAAATTTTTTATCTCGATTTAACTTAGTTTCATTGTTTTATCAGACAAGTTTGTCATTCCAAAGTTATTTCAAAGTGAGATTCTTCAAACTCATCTGAAACACCCAGATAATGTTCTCCTAGCCACAATAACCACAAATTTGAAAACTTGCACACAATTTTAGGGCAATAAAATTACATTTCAAGTTATTTTATTGATGCAAAATTCTTCGATGATAGTAAACAATTTTGTGGTTGTCTTTGGCTGGTTTGCTAGCTGAAAACGGTTCGTAGTCGAATTACGGATTTTCACTCCAACGAATATGCCACTGCACAATTTCGTAATGGGCCAGGAGTGTTTATTATAATGGCACACCCATTAGTAGTCAACAACACTCTCACACTCACCACACTTTTCGTACACCCACACCTTTTCCATGGAGTTGTTAATCGAATACGTAGCTTAAGTGGTTTTCAGGCCAGAACTGTTCCTGTGAATAGTTCTCTTCCGCATGGCGAACCGCAAGGAACGTTGCTGTAAATAGAGTTTCTTGCAGCCATGGGAAACCTCTTCAAAAATAAAACAACAAATAAAATAAAACACGTAAAAAATCGCAATGTTTGTGAAACTGATCGAAGTGGCAATTTTCCTATTCTCCGTGTTCTACGCTGCATCGAATAGTGTAGATGTGGCAACAACTAGATGCTATTATTGCCACACAATTTTCAGAATTCTTCGATCTTTCGTTTGATGAGCCTCACGCATCGCCTGTCCGTTGGTATGCCAATTGTAGCGCTTGTAAATGTGAGATCTCTGATATTGGAGCTGAGAACATTAAAGCTGCAACTTGATTTGCACTTGTATCGTGATCTTCACTTGCAAGTGGAAGTTGTGCAGTTTCAGTGGAACTCTTAAATTATGTGTCTGCGTCTGCATCGTATATTGGCTTATTCTAATTTACGACTTCCCAATCGAAAAGATTTGATCTATTAATAAATGTTGATTCGATGTGAAAATCATGAGTTGAGTTTTGGCGTTTGTAAGATGTGTGTCAACAATAAGATTATTATACAATTTCAATAGTAAAATGTGGCAATAATTTAAATTAATTTTGCAAACAAGAAACCCAATTAGCACTTCTATAATGCAAACAAAACGAGCATTTTAAGTATCTAAAACACTTTGCATAAGCTTATTATAGTGAAAAGCCCAAAATGTGATTCGTTTATATTTCATTACGCTTAAGTGAATATAATCTTGAAAACAGGCGCATTAACACAAATATTTATAGACATATTTGTACGATTCGAAGAGAGCTCTCCCTACTACCATTTTGTATGCCTTCCACTTCATTGGTTTATAGTATTACTATTTCAAATAATCGTAGCTTAGCAAATTTTATCTTTTTGCTGTGTTAGGCAAAGAGGGAGAGAGAGAGAGAAAGTTACAGACGCATCGGAATTCTTGCTGATAGGATTAACACAGCAAACACATACTAAAAGTATTTTTGTTCTATACAATAGCATGGGCAAACCATAAGATACGTCAAAGAAACATAATAAAAATAGTATATACAAAACCAATGCTGATACTATACCTAAACCTAGCTTTCAACGCCTATTTGTTTTTGTTTTTATTTTGGTGGCTGCCACCGAACCGAGGAACACCCGCACAGAACTACATGATGAACATTTTCACAAAATGTTATACAAATATTGTACAATGCTTGACAACGCGATTGTGTGTGTGTTTTGTTTATCATGTTTTAGTAGTATTTTGTTTTTTTTTTTGGGTTTAGTTTAGCTGGTGTATACTGATACATTTTTATTGCTGCTCGGGATATTTTTCGCCATTAGTAGTGGTCGTTGGTGGCGGTGTGGTGAAGCTGCCAACAAATGGCTGAAAGGATTAAATGCTTATTTGGGTAACAGAAATGTAAACATTGCGCTGCTTGTTTCTCTTTTGGTATTTAAAGTACTTAATAAAAGGCTAAGGAAGAACAAATAAATACATCAAAGTAAATCGAATTGCTTACGAATTGTTTGAAATAAGCAGCTAAAGTAGTTTTTTTTTATATCTAATTAGATAAACTTAAAATTTACAATTATTTAGCATTCCGATGGCTTTAATATGTTCTCTTAAGTGCGCTTAAGTAAAAGTTGAAGTTGCTCAAAAGTTTTTTACAAACTATATTAAAAAGAGAGAGCTGCTGCATTTGTGAACAAGCTTATATTTCTGGCAATCAAGAATATTCCGAAATGTAGTCAAGTCCACAGAATATTCATAAGCTGTTCATTTATTTAGCATCCTTAAAGTTATTTGATGCTTTCATTACATTTAAGACAAGTAGCCGACCCTAAAAAGCCACTCCTTTTCTGACCAACAAGTGCTATTGAATTTGCTCGTTAAATAAAAATGCTTTAAAAATTCAGCATTCATCTTCCGCTCTAGACTACATCTCGTCTCTTCTTTGGGCCCGATTCGAGGGCAGTCAGTCGAATGGGAAAAATGAAGGCAGTTTATACAAACTACGAATTTTTGCGCGCATTCTGCACGTGTTGTTGCCATTTGCCATTTGCATAAATAAATAAATATACATATATACAACTGTTGAGTATAGTTCAGTGTGTGTTGACGTGTGTGTGTGCGCGTGTGTGTGAGACATTTTGAGTGCTTGCTGGCTGGCTGTTAACTTTAAGCGCTTGTCTTTTGTTGCCTACTTGAAGGCGTCTTCGTCTCTCTCTGCCCTCGTAGCCATCAGGCACACACGTCTCGCATTCTTCATTTCTGTTGTTTAGCTCCTGTGCTCTTTGCCTGTGGCGCTGTGCAAACTCACTCAATTTATCTCTCATATTATATTCACATTGCGTGTGCGTACCTTAAATTGTTTTCAGCACTTTAAGACAGTGTTAGGGTAAATGTGAGCTAAGTCCTTTGTAAAGTCGATTGTTTTTTCTTATTGAAAAGCTAATTTTTCCTTTTATTACATTTTAAAATTAAATAATTTAAGTTGAAAGGTGTAAAAAAAATATAGCAGCTTGTTTAAATCGAATTTGCATATGAAAAGTGAAACAATAATAACAAAAGTGTGAAAGTTAAAAGGCCTTTTAGCATGTAACTTTAAATAAAGCTTCAATACAGTAATTGAGATTGCTAATTTTTGTTTTTCAAGTTGTACTAACAGTTCTACGATTCTTGACTTTATTTGCAGGTATGTGGCAAAGACCTTGAACAACGCGGCGCCTTTCTATAATTGGTTACTTAACATGTAAGTCAACACAAGCGCGACGAATTTCATTAGTCTGAAGTGTAACTTGCTGGCGTGCTTACGTGTATATGCGTTTGTGTGTGTGTTTATATTATGTATCCGCAATGTGGGCGCAATGCAAATGCATTCAGCTTTCCATTGCGTCATTTGTAGCGCGCCGCAAAGAGCTAACCAATCAATTAATGGCCAAATCACATAATGCATGTAAACGATAATGAAAATGAAAATTGCCAGAGCAAACAGTAACAATAACAACAACAACGCCTTTACTGCTACAGATGCAGATACGTTCTGCAGTCCCACAAGCGAAAAGTGTTGGCGAAAAAAAAAGAAGAGCAAAACGTTAATTAATGAAATTAAGCGTGCAAATTGCGACCGATTGTTTTTCTGTTTTATCTGTGTGCTGTGTATTGAGTATGTACTGTACCTTTTGTATTCATTGCTCAAACGTTGCTTCCAAATAATGCTTCGCATTTCTGTTTTCGCATGCTCACAGCCGACAAGATAATCGATTTTCATCACACCTGCCCCCCTCTCCCTCCATTCCGTTAAACACCTTAAAGGGCACAGTGGGCGTGATGTGCGTTGTAACTGTTCTGACATGTTGGCCGTGTCAGTTTCGTGCCGCTCAACGAATTTCGCTCATTATTCACATTAATGTCTGCAGACTGGTTTGGGTTTGGGTGCCAAAATTGCGTTTAACGTGTAGAGTTGTGTGTTGCAAAGCTGATGTGAGGCAAGAGGTTTTAATAACCAAACAGCTTGGTTTAATATTTTAGTAAAGAACCAGACAATTCTGTATTTAACTTAACCCAAAAAAAAAAGAAAACACATTCAATGCCACTTTAACTGTGTCTTTAACACTCTTAAATGCTCTTTCATCATTTTGCTTTCCCTTTTTTCATGCTGCTTTCATGGGTGCTGTGCAAATTTATTGGTTTTCGCGGGCATTACTTCATTTTGTTATGTATTTTTGTGAAACTGGGCTTTGTTTGCGTGTTCCATTCGCCTGTAAATAGGCAGCTAAAAACAGAGAAAACAAAAAACAAATATAATAGAATAGAATTAAAGCTGTCTGTCTAAGGCTGGGAATAAACTTACACACCTACGCTCAGACATGGCGTGTTTGTTTGCTTTTCGCTATTGTTCGTTGGCGTGTGTCGTGTTCTGTTATTTTCTTTGCCCATTTTTTGCTTCATTAGTGGCAATGCACCCGGCGAGAAATAAGAATCGCGAGAATAAAGAATCGCAAAAATCGTTGGTCACAGCCTAATGCCCTAACGCTCTAAATGTGTGGCTATATATATTGCTCTTTATGAGGTCAAAAACAATCGATTTTCATTTCTTTTCGTTGGCCCGCTTCTTTTTTGGCACACGTGCTGCTACAAAAGCTTTAAAAAAACAGAATGCTTGTCATACGCAACGTATGCGTATTGCCGTAGCTTAAAACTGTGTCTCTCATTGAGATTTTCTAATCATTCAGTTATAATTGCTTTCTTTGTTGAAGCTTCACACCTTTGGGACCAAAATACTGAAATTTTTTGATTGATGCATAAAGTTTTATAAGCGGAATAACAATTTTTTGATATCTTGTCTCTTTACAACTTAAATAAAAACTGAAGCTTGTTTAGCAAACTATTTAAAAAAAAAAACTCAAGAAACCCCATGACAAAGCACTTTCGTCAAATATTTTACAACATTTTTTAACCACCACCAATCAAGGGAAAACTTTTAATTTCAACAAATTCTTTTGCTTGCGCTTTTAATTTATGCAAAAATGAAATTTTCAAAACATTCTGCACACGTGCGTGTCACAACTAAACCAACAAAAACAACAACTTGACTTAATAATAACAAACTTTGTTAATTTTACTTTATTTTTTTTAACCTTTAAGTTAAATAACTTAAGTTTGATAAAAAAAGGCAATTTCACAATAAAACGTCCAATATAATAAAAATCTATATATAGTTATATGTATATATGTATATTAATATGGTCTGGCAGCTTAATTTGATATTTCCGTGACCAACGTAATTATTTTTGTGGTCATAATAATTGGCATATTGTGTTGGCGTTGACTATATAAGTACAACATGTGTATCTGCAGTTGACTGGACTTTATAGATACGTACATATGTATGTGTACTATGTATAATAAACACATGCATTCGTGACAATTATAGTTTTTACATATTAATCTCATGTAATTATCATATAAATAAAAGTTGATTTTGTCTTCTACCTGTGGGAGATTATTTTCTATTATTAGATTATACTTTGTATATTTTGGTTTTTTGTTGGTCTTTCTTGAATTGTGACTTAAGTTAAGCACATGTTGAAATATTTAATACTAGTTTGGCTCATTTTCTTTAATTGTAGCTCATTATATCTGCTTGCTTTTGGTATCCTTTCATGTTGCGTGCTTGTTGGACATGACCCACTTCGAATTTGAATAATATGTGTTGTACTTGCCTTAGAAATTGTTTTAGCTGGTCGATTGAGTGCATTATTTATGTATGTCATTGAACAATTCAATGGTATTTTTCTTAACTACCTCAGTAACTCATATTTAATGGTCAACGTACATACTTTAGCTCTGAATAACCACAGTAAGTTGGAGTTTAGTTACTTTGTTGGCTTATCAGTGTGTCAGTCAGAACTATTTATACAATCAATCAGAAAATTTCATATAGCTTGCTTACAAAACCATTTCCTATATATTTTAGCTAAGTACTTGTGTTTTTGACATTAACTAATTAAAACTGTTGCGTGTTATGACAACTAGCAAGGTACAAAATGTCACTTGTGTTACCAATCGCTGTTATCTTTCTTTTTTCAATGTTAAATATTCCGTTGCAGACAAAGTGATTGATAATTGATGGCATATCTTCAAACAATAAACAAATCTTGTGCGACTGCCCTTATATCTGGCAACTAATTTAATAAAAAAATTAATTGTCTTATCTTATCAAACATTTTTAACATCATCAGTAAGCGGGCTATAAATTATGATTCACGAGTTTTTTATCCAAGGTCAAACCTTAAAATGGTAAAAATTTGATATAAATATGATGTTTTTTTTTTTAATCTAGCTGAATGTTAATAAGAAATTATTATTAAATTATTTATTATTTTTGAGCTTGAATTGCACACAATACATACATTTCAAGAGCCATCAAGGGATCATCATTTAGACGTATATTATAAGCGAGTTGCGTCCTAATATATAATCTTGTTACTGTTGCAAATCATAAGTTCATTTGGTTTTAATATCCTGGCAACTGGCTCTGGCGTTTTTATAGCGCATTTAATGGCCTGACATGGCAAGCAAAGAAGCGTAATAATTTTAACATATCAAAAACCATTTAGAGTTTAACTTTCGCTGGAATTTAACAGCCGCTGTTCAACTCCTGACCAGGTATATTGGAGTAAGCTGTGCGGTAAACTTTGGTCAAGTGCCGTTGGCCTACTTTAACCTGAACCACACCGCAGCGTTTTCTAGAAAGGATGGCACCAAATAAATATTTATCTTTTATGATGCGGCATAAATCTTTTTTGTGGGCCGGCATGTCAGGCCACCATGGTTGCGACGACGACGACGACGACTTGGAGCCACTCCCATTGACATGGCTGAGATCATTAAACAGTTGTAATTCATGTCAGTGCCATTTCCGATGTCTAACCAAATGAACCAATATAAATTCAATATTTTATGAGTATGTTTTCCCCGTTCAGTTTGTGGTTTTGTTTATTTTATTTATATTTTTTGCATTTCGCACAACACAACAAATGACAACAAATGACAAACAACCAAGTAATGGAAATTCATCAATTACTTGGTTGACTTTTTGCTTTGAGCCATTAGCCGTTGGAAATGTGTCGTCTAATGTGAGTCTGTCTACAAGGTGTCCAGTATCACACATTGGCCAACACCACCCGGCCTGTTTATCGATGAGGCCATTAGACAACAACCAACATGCCAAAGTATCATCATTAATGGCACATCAGACTTCTTTATTGGCCAGTTAATTGGTTGGTTTGTTGGTCGGACTTTGTATGTTTCTTTGGCCATGTTGATATTTATTAATGTTCAATTATCGATAATTATCTGCTTACATATTTATTATTGCCCTGATGGTCATTTCAAATCGATAGAACATTTAGTTTGCTCCACCTTTATATTCTCTTGTTGCATTGATATGTAAATATATTTTATTGGCATCCTATTATGTTGAGGCGATTACAATTCTAGGTTCATTTATGCAATGACTTGTAGACTGATGAGTTTTTCTGTATGATATCCTGTAGTATTTTGTATCCAGATGAACAAACAATATATTTTCAAAACAAACAAAAATGTGTTAATGACATAAATAAATAGGTTTTTAAACTAATTAAGACTTTAGCTTCTTTTTATAGCAGAATATAACGGCTTATAGTGCAGCTATTCCATTTTTATTCTGTTAAAATTTATTTATTTGTATTACAATACGTCAATAAACAATACAACTTAATGACTGTTATTACTTCAGATACATTAAATAAGCTTGTAAAAAAAATCCCAAAGTTTAGCAATGCAAATTTTACCCAATAAAAAACAGGTATAAACTGTTGTTACACTTAAAAACACTTAAATGCCCCTTGATATGTCAAATCAGGTTAATCATCTGTAGTCTAGTTCAGATTTGTGCAACTTGTCTTGCTATTTATAGCCTCAAACTAAAATCAATCGTAACAAGTTGCTTATGTGTGTGTGTGTGTGTGTGTGTAAGTAAGTTACGTTTTAATTCTTCAAGTAAAGTTTTGCCGGTTTTTTTTTGGGTTGTCCGCCCATAGATTTATTTCTAGTTACGCACACACACACTCAAATATGTTCGAAAATTGCCAAGTAACTTTTGCAAGTTTGCCGCATCTTTCTTGTTCAGGCTCATTTGGCCCAGTCCAGCTGGCTGCCCAAGATTTGCTGGCCCGGGTGCGCCTCACTCAAAGCTTTGACTCAAAGTCATTTAGCATTGTGCAAACAATTTGCTGCGTTTCATGTTACGACAACCAGTGCACCAGGCACAAAACAGCAAAGCAGCAAAGCAGATGATGGCCACAACAATCCACTGAAAGTCTCAGCGATGACGTTCGGCCTGGCCAAGAAAAATGCATCGAAGAAATGCCAAACTGCAATTGACTTGCATGACCATAAAAATTAAGTTATATACACCAAAGCAGCAGGCACTTGGAGCGGGCAAAAGCGGGATTGGCGGGACTAGAGTCGGGACCTGTAGCTCAACTCGCTGCCTGCCTGCCTGCCTGCCTGTTTCCCGGTCTCAAGCGCAAAAATAAAGTCGAGTGAAATTGCTGCTGTAATATATTTTAATAGCACAGCGAACCAACTTTCAGCGAAAGAGTGTTCCGAGACGAAGAAGTCGCGTTTTAATGCTTTCTTGCTTGTTGTTGTTGTTGTTGTTGTTTGGTCGGCCTAAGCTGGCAACAAACAAACAAACATCGTTGACCAGACCTTTTGGCCAGCAAATTTTCGACTCTCAGTCGGCTTGGCTCTTTGCCTTATTATGTCTAATTAGATTGCGCTAGCTAGCTTGTTGTTACTTATTGTTGTTTGTTATTGCTGTGGCTATATTGCTGGAATGTTTTATTGTTAGCTTACGCTGGCATTTGTTCCAAAAAAGACTTTTTGACTTTATGGCTGGACTGGGGTGAAAAATCGATGCTCAAATTGGGGGTTAACCTAAGTTTGGCACAATGAGTTAATTTTAGCTTATGATCGTATGACGGAAATCGAAAACCGTAAAAAACATTTTTGATAAAATTCTATAGAATTATATAAATATAACTAACAACTAACTTGTTCATGTAAAAGTTGATATTTGTTGTTTCAAAGTATTGACTTATGACCTTTATCATGAATCAGCTTCTATATTTATGCGGTTATTTTTTTTTTAATACAAATTTTCTTTGCCTTTGTCTTTACTTGTTTACTTTTTAATAACATAATTATCAAGTTGTTTGTGTTAATAAGGACAATATTTGCTTAGCATCATTCGAATATTGCTATATCCGATTTCGATACAAATTTAACAGAAGCTTACTCAGGTTTTATTTTTCACCTAACAAATTCTGCTTAAATTAATTTGAAAATAATTCGCTTAAAAAAAATTTATCATATTAATTTCGTTTCGTTTTTATATTCTTATTTACATATTTATAAATAGAAATGCTTTTAGCCTTTTGCACGTGTTGGTTTTTATCAATTTGTTGCTTGGCCCGCAAGACACTCTTAACCTGTTTTCAAAAGAAGCCTTATTAAGTATTCATATTTCAATGAGTCAATTGCCAAGCTCTCGAGTTATTCCTCTTATCTCATCTGTCAATTTTAGCAACGCAGTTGCCAGCCAACAAATTTGTGACACGCACAAAACACAAGAATAAAACGAACAGAAACAAGTTAAGGGAATATTAAAAACAATCTATGGCAAACGTTTTTCGCAGTTTTTTGGCCACGTTATGGTTTGCGGCAATTGGCAAATTTAAAACTCATAAAACTTCTCACGTTCTGCTCCAAATTGTGTGTGTGTTTGAAGAACGCTTTTGTGCTTTGCATAATCAGCGCAGCCCAAACTAAATAAGCATCATAAAAAAAAACGAAGCCAGCGTTAGAACCCACCAAGCAACCCACTGAAAGCTAGAGAAGTGCCAGCCATTGAACTCAACTCACACACACAGACACACAAACAAGCACACACAGAAAAACACGATTATTATGATGGCAAATGTGACCATAAAAGAGAGGAACTCAAACTTCAAAACCCAAACTCTTAAGTCAAACGAAGAAATCCCGAAGACTTGTTGCAAAGCTCAAAATTCTTTTTATCAAATTGGCCGGCGGGCAATGCTGCACAGCTTGAAGAGATTCTTATACTGTTTCTGATGTTGATTTCTGGTTGGTTTCCTGTGCGTGTGGCGGTGCGGATTACACTCGAGGCGTTCGACGTGAATTGGCCGCAAGCTATGCAAATTTATCAAGCACTCGCACAACAAAAACATCAACATCAACAGCAACTACAACTTGTACAATCCAGTACCCATACACGGCAAGCTGTGTTGTCCCAGAAACACATAAAACCAGTGGCACTTTATTTTTTGTATATTCTCTTTCTCTTCTGGTAGCCAACAAGCAGATTCTGATAAAATCGGCAACCGCAGCAGCAGCAGCCAGCCGTTGGTGGGCCCATCAGTTAAGTCTGTGCAGTGCATTGAACCTGAAACATCTCACAGTTTTCCCTCAAATCCATCAACGACGCCAGCGATTCCAATCGCGCGTGTAACAAATACTGGGGCGCGTGTACCTCCAGGAGAGTCTCTAATGAATGGGGCAGCTTTAGCTTTAGCTCTTAGCTCAACAGCAACTGTACAATTTGTATACAAATATTATTTTTTTCTGCCCTAATGAGCACACGCAATTGTCAGAAAAATACAAATAAATAAAAGTAAATACTTATACAGGAATAGCGAAATACAAAAATAATAGTTTTTCAGCTTATTGCTCTACGTATGTTTTTGAAAGTGCCAAAAAAAATTGTATTCATCGTCACTTTTGTTTATTTAACGGTCAATGCGTGCTTCGCATATGAAATTCTGTGCAATTTTTACCTGATGTGCGAATGATTTGACATCATCTGATCACTGCTTTATTTTTGGGGTTGTGATGATTGATTTAAAATTGATTGCTGTTAATTTCATGATGAAACAAGCAATATATAATATTTTGCATACTTTATATCCATGAACTCTTAATCAAAGAGTTTATCTTTATTGTGTTTTAATTAATGAAATCATAAAATCATCCTCAATATGCCTAATCAATAAAAGCACGCTGCAAATTAAATGCTTGATAAAACTTATTAAAATATTAATTAAAATAAAATAACAAAAAGCTTATATTGCATTTTTCTTTTGTTCCGTTAAATAATCTACATAAAATGCGAATCTGTTATAGTAGATTCATAATTGAGTTTCAAACAAATTAAAAATGTATTCAATTTTTCAAACACTCCGAGATTAAAAAAAAGTTTTAAACAAAAACTGCTAAAAAAAAATGTAAATAAATCTGGTCCCTTATGAAGTTTTCCAAGAACCGCCGTCACCTGAGGCCTTACAAGCATGGTCTAACTAATTGTTGTTGTTTTTGTTGATGCTGTTGTTAATTAAATTTCTGGCGGCACTTAAAACAAAGTGCCCAAAAAATAAAAGCAAAACAGCAAACAGAGAGCAAAAGCAACAATTGGCCGCAGCTAATTTCGCGCTTCCTGTTTTGTAGCATTTTGCTGTTTATAATATATATATGTATATATTTTTTTCATTTCACGCTGACTAATGTTGATGACATCTCGTCCGTTTTGCTTAAACCAAAAAGTCGTTGCACTCGCAATTTTTAGGGGGCAAATGGAATGCAAAACTTGTTTTTTATTGCACGCCGCATGCTGCTGCACTTAAAATGTGCTTAAAATAACATTTGTAAATAAATAATGTGAATGAAAAGACTTGTGTGTGTGTGTGTGCGTGTGTTAGTTAAAATTGTAGCAATGGCGAGATACAAGCACATTAAGTAATGCTTATCAAACGGCAATTAGTCTGGAAGTCGCTTTTTGATAAGCTGTAAACATGTACCATTTACTCATAACAAACACCAACGGCCAACAAGTAGCGTCATATTTCTTGACACACGATAAGAACTAACAAGCTTCAATGCAAATAGCGCATAGCAGAATAGCGCAGAAAAAAAACGTCGTAAAATCTCTCTTAAAAACCGTTGCTGACCAGATATTGAATCAGTTGAGGAACTCGCCAACAATATATCGGTTCGTTTAAGCATTCTTCTGATAATGGACGCGAGAAAAAGGCAAGAGAATAAATTAATTTGGCAAAACACTTTCCAATCAAATTTTGTGCGTAGTGAAAAATATATATTAATACAATATCTATTAATCGTCTTAGCAGAATAAATATTTAATCTGTCGTCGGTTAAAACCCAAAATAAGATACCGAAACTTGTGAAAACTACTTACAAACGACGGAAGTTATAAAATCTTGATAGATAGCTCAAATAAAAAATTAAAGTTGTGTGTGGAAATACATGCCAAAAATGTTATATTAATAATAATTGATTCTACAATAATAATGACCACTTGTTCGGTTTGTTGCGAATATTCGTTTGTGCTACTATAAAAATCGAATATTTAATATTACAAAAATCTATATAATAATCATTTTCAAAATACTTACATAAACCTAACTACTTTGAATGAAGCCGCATAACTTGTTAGTTCTGGTCACATTCACTTTTTGGCAAAGAAACTTGTGATGCTGCCTTGCTTAGTTTTAGGCGTCTCCTTGACGCTCTTGCCGGCTCCCGGCGGTGTTTTTTTCTTTGTAGTTGCAACGGCAGCCGCAGAAGATGTCGGCGAAGTCTTTTTCTTAGTTGGCTTCATTGGTTTCTTGGCCTTAACAGTTATGACAAAGCCATCATCATCTAGAAACGTTTCATTTGTTGGCGGGTCCACCTCCACTTCTATAACCTCCACCTCCTCCGCTTTCTTCTCGTCTGACTCTGTTGATTTCTTTTGTGGCTGCTCTTCATCATCAGAGTCGAGAATGCGACGTCGCTTGCTACTCGGCGTCGCCGCATCGGTCGCACCATCTGACTCATCACCTGAGCCAACAACCTTGCGTCGCAGTTTATCCAATTTCTCCTCCTCGTCGGAGGATTCATCGATCGCCTCGTCAAAAAGCTGTATAGAAGTGTTGTTCTTGTTGCTAGCAGCTGGCTCTTCTTTTTTCGCACTACTCGTGGGCGTAGGTTTCGCCTGACTGCCGCCCTTGGATGCTGGTTGCTTTTTGAAGAAGTTTTCCATGCTGCTGCTGGCAGCAGGTTTAGTTGCAACAGCTGCTTTTGTCTCCTTTGATTTGGCTCCTGACGGTGCAGCGCTAAAGAAACTGCCAATGCTGCCCTTTTTTGCGGCAGCAGCTTTGCCCTTTTGCTCGCTTTTTGGAGATGTCTTCTTTGGCTGCTCTGTTGCAGCTTCCACTTTACTGTCGCTGTTGCCACTTGGTTTCGATGTTTCCATGTTTACATTGGTTGGCTTTGTTGCCTCCGATGGCTTGTGAACACCGTTGCTAACGCCTTTGGTTCCTGAGGCGCCTGCACGCTGTCGCACGTTGGTCAGCTGCACCTGCACCTGCTGCATGGGCTTGAAAATAGGCGCAGCACTTTTGGAACCGCCTGCAATCTCCACTGAATACAGCAGCGATTGTGAGTTTTGTAGTTTTCCAAGCCATTCCTTGAGCTTCTCTTCGCCTTGCACAATCGTATACAGTTCAGCATTGCCATCTGCCTGCATGCCATGCACTAGAAAGCGTTTCTCGTATTTGTTGTTGGCGCTCGCTTGTTCCTTTTGTTTAATGTGCGCCTCGAGCAACTCGTGCGCTTCTTTGTACGTTAATTTGTACTCTTCTAGCAAATCGGTGACCAGCACACGTCTATCAAAATCGATTAAGCAATCGTCCAAAGCTTGTTGCAGTGACATTTTGTGTTAATCTGTTAAAAAAAAATGTGCTGTTAAGTAAAATTTAAAACATTGCATATACAAAAATACCTTGAAAATTTAGACGACAGTCCGCTGCAAAAAGGCGCTGAAATGTCGGCACAAACAGCTGTTGAAATGGTTCGCATCAGAGATGAGCGATGTTTGCTATCGCATGTCTAACAGAACTGTTAAAACTTTCGCTGTGAATGGCAAACGTTTTTTGCTAACAGCGCTGTTATCTGTTCACTGTTGTAATTCAAACTTAAAACGGTTAGGTTATAAAATTAATAACAAAGATATGTTATTTTCTTGCAGCTCCAACATGCGCTTTGAGCCGCTGGGTCAGAAAATGTTCTCACGCCGTAATTGGCTATTGCGCTGCAGCATACTCATCAATGTGGCAGTCCTTTTATATATAGGCTGCCTTGTTACAATTGGTGGCGGCAACAATTTCACCAGCGGCAGCGGATTTCTGCTGCAGGAGCAACAACAGCAGCCAGCAGCAGCCGCTTTACAGGCTTCCTCACAGTTAATCCAACAACAGCCGACGCCTAAAAATGTTAATGTGAGTAAAATTTAAAATTTAAAATTTAATTACAATAATTGGTTTTCAAATTAATTATTTTAATCTTTAAAAACTCAAATTCACTTTTTTTTTTAACTAAAACAAACATATTAAAAATGTTTTCAATTTTGTAGTCAGAGGCGGCTTTTGCGGAGGAAAAGCTTCTTGCGATGGGCACCGGAAATGGAAATACGAATTCCAATTCAGAACCAGTGCCAGCTATGGCTGTAGCTGCTCCTCCACCCGCTGTGGCCAACGACAGTGGCTTGTCTTCCGGTGTGCCAGATGGAGTCAATGGTGTTCAGGTGGTTGGCAACATTGGCAGCACCAGCAGCAGCTCTGCTACTGAAATAAACAATACACAGTCAGATAGCTACATAGTCACTGGAGATGAGAAGGAGCTGGATGAGCGAGTGCGATCGCTGCTCAATTGTTTTGAGCACGATTACAATCAGCAGACGTTGCAACGTGGCGACTTCTGGGTGTTGCAGAACTATGTGCGCGCGGACCACGGTCAACTCAAGTGCCATGAATCGATAACGTATACAACGCACGCGGATTACACTTTTCTTGATAATCTTGTGCCGCTGTTAGAACGGTAAATGATATGATATTTGTGACTTTAACTTAACATTACTTACCATAATTCCACTTGTAGCTGGAATGCTCCGATAAGCATAGCTATGCATGCACCAGGCACAGATTTCCAGCCCACGCTGGACTCCATTAAGTATCTGAGAGACTGCGTGCCTGGCAATCAGCTGGTGCGCGCCTTTGTTACCTTCCACGTTTACTTTGGCACCAAGCACATACCCAAGAGTGTGCCCAAGGCACAGGATGCCCTGAAGACGGGCTACAATTGCTCGTTGCCAGCGCCGTATTTTAATATAACCTCCGGGCATTTGTACAAAGCGCAAAAGAAGCTTCTGTATCCAGTCAATGTGGGTCGCAACATTGCACGCGATGCTGCACTCACACATTTTATACTTGCCTCAGATATTGAGCTGTATCCAAATCCTGGACTGGTCAAAAAATTCCTCGAAATGATTGCTCGCAATGAGCCATATCTGCGGCGTAAGGCACCCAGGTGAGCAAATGAATAATCTTTTGATAAACTTTATTGCTCATTAAATTTTCAACACTCCCCAGAGTCTTTCCGTTGAGCATATTTGAGGTGGATGAGAATTCACCGGTGCCGCACGACAAAACGGAATTGCAAGAGTTTCTACGCAGTGGCAAAGCCATACCGTTCCACAAGCGTGTATGCGCCAGTTGCCACGGGGTGCCCAAGTCCAAGGAGTGGATGGCGGCAAACGAAACGGACGAGCTGAGTGTGTTTCACATTGGGAAACGTACCGGCTACTATGTCCATTGGGAGCCCATCTATATTGGCACCCATGCGGATCCACACTATGATGAGCGGCTCAGCTGGGAGGGCAAGAGCGACAAGATGACGCAGGTAAATGAATGTTATTTGTAAAATCGAATGGTGTATCTCATCTAAAGTCTCTTTCGCGTTATTTCTTTTAGGGTTACTCACTTTGTGTGTTGGACTATGAGTTCCACATACTGGACAATGCTTTCCTAGTGCACAAGCCTGGCATTAAAGTGCTCAAAAAGGATAATCGAAGAGCAATGTTGGCAGGGAAAACGAATCAACTGATACGCAAGATTATATATCCGGAATTGAAGATAATGTATGGCATGCGCAAGGGCTGTGCAATATAGTAACTAATTGTGAAGCCCAGCTGAGCTCCGCCTTCATTCAGTGAGAAGTTAGCAAAAAGACTACAACAACTAAAACAACAAAATACTATATTTCTATTCGCAATGCTATAGAAAACACAAACACACAAAACAACAAATTAACAAGATGGATATGCAGTTCGCTGTTTAACAAACAGCTTAGTTAGTGTTAGTTAGTTAGCTTAGTGTTAGGTGAATTAAATAGGTTTATACATATATATATATATAGAGAAAGAGAGCGTCGAGTACAGTTCGGAGCGGGTGTTTTTTTCTACTCTATGCATAAGCGAATTGTCTTAGGATCACGGCTTAAGTACGTTAAACGTAGTTAGTTGTTGGTTTTCCTTTTTTTGTATATTTAAAATGCTGAACATAGTTTGTTAGTTAGCTGCCATAAAGCTGGAATGTAGCGATTTGAGCTTGAAATTAAGACAAAACTTACACAGAGTCCATGCTAAAAGCGTCCTAATTTTATGACTTTAAGAATTCCTCTGCAGTCCACTAGATGCATTGTTTTTTGTACTCAAAGGCAGTCATTATTATTACATAATTATAATTTGTATTTACTATTTAGCCATTTAATTTATATTAGTTAGCTGATTTATCATGAATTGAATTTCATTATAATAATAATAAGTTAGTTGAAGTTGAGTTAAGTTTGAGTTTTGTTTGCTTTTTATAATTTCAAGTTTAACATTCTTTGGAATACTCAAATTTATACTTTCATCGATTCCAATATCAACTTTTTTAAACCAGCTGCCATTAAATGGTTAAATAATTGATTAAATACATATACAGAGATTCCTAGCCACAATAGTCTAACCATTTATGAATTTTATAATATAGAGGTCAACAGATGATCTCTGGTCTGACCCCCTCAGAGTTTAAGTTTCAAAGCGAATCAAGTGGGCTACAAATAGGTTTAGAATATAAAAACTAGTTGAAACGAAAGTTAAAATTAAACAAAAACAGTTGAAAATAAAATCTCCTACAAAATAAAGGTTTAAATATAAATTGCATTAAATAGACTTGGGATATAATAAATAAAGAATTAGAATGCTGAATGAATTTAACAAGATGCAAGAAGAACATATATTATTTATATAATACTAACTACAAATATACAAACCCTTGAGTATGAAGTTCAAGTTAATGCATAAAATTAGCTTAACTAATTAATAAAAAATGGAAGAATACGCTTCAAAGCGTAATGCGTAAATGCAAACCGTGATATTTGTACTAGTAAAGGCGAAAGTTAGTTTGAGCATTAATTATAAAATACAACGTTAGCAGTAAGATACGAAACAAAATAATAAATTCAGAAAATCATATGCATTAAACTAGTTTTGTATATGCTTTATATTTTTAGTGTTGAACTTAAAGTCAAACTTGTGCACATATAAATGTTAAAAACATAATGAGAAGCTAAAGTTAGGTTTGTTTATGAAATAACTACGAAAAAAAACACTAAATTGTAATTAATGTGGCGCTTTTTTTTGTTTCGGGGTGTCTTGGGAACAAAATACAACAACAACAATTGATGTTTGTATTTATTGTATAAGTCCTAAACCTAAGCGAGTAAACAAAACCTTTTCAATCCGCCTAACAAATTAACGCGCTCAATTTTTACAAAATTAAATACATCCATTAAATGTTCAATTAGCCTGACACATGAGAAATCCAAAATAAATAAAACTAAAAATATATATCATTAAAAATAAACAACAATACTAGAGAGAATATAAAACTATTGCAAAAATAGTTAAAAGAATGTTACAAAAATTTCAATAAATCAAATAAAACAAAAATTTATTGATAAAGTATTAAAGTGCCTTAGAGAAAGAAAAGAATAATGAAAATTCAAAATTCAATTCATACATATATGTATGTATAGGAAGAATCTAAGTTAATGCGGCAGTGAATTGTATTTCAGTTGTATTTTTATAGATATAATCAAGACAGACACCTTTTGTTGTGTTGGCTTATTCGGCATATTGTTCAGTGCAAAATACATAAGTCAAAAACGAGAACGAACATTATTTTTGTATGTAAATAATTATATAGTATTTAACAAATTAAGATGCATATATTGTGTAAAACAAAATGTATTAAGCTATTGTGTGTACATATGTATGTGTATGAAGATTTACTTAAAGCAAAATGGTTTTTTAATATAGTTTTCAAAACAACTTGAAGTTAATACCGCAGTTAGTCGAAGTCATGCCGAAATGAATGAGTCTTCTTATAGCTAGCCTGCCAATTTTATGTTTAATATAACTATTATTACATGTAACTATTACTATATACTTATATTAGTAAGGCACTCGGATGTATAACATGTGAATCAACAAATATCTTGTTTAGGCCATAAATATCAAGAAACCTCTACACTTATTTAATAAGGCCTTTTAAGTTCATTCGAGCGCAGCATTTGCCCCATTGTTTATATGATTTCTTTCGTAAGTTTCGCGACAATTGCTGAGCAAGGACTATTAGCTGAAATTTAAGTAAAATTCACAAACTGAAGTGAAATATATCTATGCATAAGAATTGTGTAAAATAAAGAGAAAATAATTTAAAACGGATAATAAAAGTTGCATTTTTATGGGACTATCCTTTCTTGATAACTTGTTTAGCATGATAATTATACTGCTACGTTTCTAAGATCAAAAATACAGTTTAATTAAAAGACGCAAAAGCCTACAAAAAAGCTGATTTATATATTCCATTCAGTGTTGCCAGGTTAGCTTATTTCAGGCTAGATCTAGAATATTTGAAAAAGGAATAGCTAATAAAATTGGAAAATAGCTTATAGCTATAGCATTTTTCAAAGTTGATATAACAAGTTCTAGCATTAAAATGTATTCGTGACTTAAAAGAAATATTCCATTAATTGAAAGTGTTCCACAGCTTAAATCTCGGAGCTTGTTCATTTAACGTAAACTTAATCAATATGAATTTGAATTGGTATTCTAATCGATTGTGTCATCGATATGTGGGCTGATGCATGCACGATTTTTTCAATTTGGAATTGAATTATAATAATAAGTCTTAATAAATTTTTGGCGCAATATTTTGGTCGAAAATCAAGGATCCTTGAATGCAGATTGTCAGACCTCTCTCCGGTGAGCTCAAAAACGTGTGTCCTTTTGAAATCCTTCAGGATATGACTGAGTTATGGACAAAAAACGAATGTCCTTTTAAGAAAATTAGCTCTAACTTGGCCAAATCCTTGCAGATTTTCAAAGGACATGGTGCGTTGGAATCGCAAGGACCAAACCTATCGAACTGCATTCAAGGATTATGGGGTTATCTAAGAACCCAAACACTTAGAAAAATTTCATCCGAGGGCGAACGAATTTTAATTGAAATCACAAAATCATTGTTTTCTCGACAACCAAAAGGACGATTTGGATATCCATTGGATAGTTGGTAGCCCTATTTCATAAAAATTTTTTGACATATGTTTCGGCAGGATCCGCAAGGATACGGCCGAGTAAATCACGATTTTCTGTATTAAAAAAAGTCATTTTATTTCAGCTGTTTAAAGGACTTTTATCCTTTTTATTGTCTTGTATGAATTGGCAGGCCAAGGGATATTTTTTGACCAAAGGACATCCGGTTAGTCCTTCAAATGGACGAGATACGAAGGATTTTGGGAATTTTCTTAAATTTTCTGACCTACCCCCTTAATAAATTTTTGGCGCAATATTTTGGTCGAAAATCAAGGATCCTTGAATGCAGATTGTTAGACCTCTCTCCGGTGAGCTCAAAAACGTGTGTCCTTTTGAAATCCTTCAGGATATGACTGAGTTATGGACAAAAAACGAATGTCCTTTTAAGAAAATTAGCTCTAACTTGGCCAAATCCTTGCAGATTTTCAAAGGACATGGTGCGTTGGAATCGCAAGGACCAAACCTATCGAACTGCATTCAAGGATTATGGGGTTATCTAAGAACCCAAACACTTAGAAAAATTTCATCCGAGGGCGAACGAATTTTAATTGAAATCACAAAATCCTTGTTTTCTCGAAAACCAAAAGGACGATTTGGATATCCTTTGGACAGTTGGTAGCCCTATTTCATACAAATTTTTTGACATATGTTTCGGCAGGATCCGCAAGGATACGGCCGAGTAAATCACGATTTTCTGTTTTAAAAAAAGTCATTTTATTTCAGCTGTTTAAAGGACTTTATCCTTTTTATTGTCTTGTATGAATTGGCAGGCCAAGGGATATTTTTTGACCAAAGGACATCCGGTTAGTCCTTCAAATGGACGAGATACGAAGGATTTTGGGAATTTTCTTCAATTTTCTGACCTACCCCCTTAATAAATTTTTGGCGCCATATTTTGGTCGAAAATCAAGGATCCTTGAATGCAGATTGTTAGACCTCTCTCCGGTGAGCTCAAAAACGTGTGTCCTTTTGAAATCCTTCAGGATATGACTGAGTTATGGACAAAAAACGAATGTCCTTTTAAGAAAATTAGCTCTAACTTGGCCAAATCCTTGCAGATTTTCAAAGGACATGGTGCGTTGGAATCGCAAGGACCAAACCTATCGAACTGCATTCAAGGATTATGGGGTTATCTAAGAACCCAAACACTTAGAAAAATTTCATCCGAGGGCGAACGAATTTTAATTGAAATCACAAAATCCTTGTTTTCTCGAAAACCAAAAGGACGATTTGGATATCCTTTGGACAGTTGGTAGCCCTATTTCATACAAATTTTTTGACATATGTTTCGGCAGGATCCGCAAGGATACGGCCGAGTAAATCACGATTTTCTGTTTTAAAAAAAGTCATTTTATTTCAGCTGTTTAAAGGACTTTTATCCTTTTTATTGTCTTGTATGAATTGGCAGGCCAAGGGATATTTTTGACCAAAGGACATCCGGTTAGTCCTTCAAATGGACGAGATACGAAGGATTTTGGGAATTTTCTTCAATTTTCTGACCTACCCCCTTAATAAATTTTTGGCGCAATATTTTGGTCGAAAATCAAGGATCCTTGAATGCAGATTGTTAGACCTCTCTCCGGTGAGCTCAAAAACGTGTGTCCTTTTGAAATCCTTCAGGATATGACTGAGTTATGGACAAAAAACGAATGTCCTTTTAAGAAAATTAGCTCTAACTTGGCCAAATCCTTGCAGATTTTCAAAGGACATGGTGCGTTGGAATCGCAAGGACCAAACCTATCGAACTGCATTCAAGGATTATGGGGTTATCTAAGAACCCAAACACTTAGAAAAATTTCATCCGAGGGCGAACGAATTTTAATTGAAATCACAAAATCCTTGTTTTCTCGAAAACCAAAAGGACGATTTGGATATCCTTTGGACAGTTGGTAGCCCTATTTCATACAAATTTTTTGACATATGTTTCGGCAGGATCCGCAAGGATACGGCCGAGTAAATCACGATTTTCTGTTTTAAAAAAAGTCATTTTATTTCAGCTGTTTAAAGGACTTTTATCCTTTTTATTGTCTTGTATGAATTGGCAGGCCAAGGGATATTTTTTGACCAAAGGACATCCGGTTAGTCCTTCAAATGGACGAGATACGAAGGATTTTGGGAATTTTCTTAAATTTTCTGACCTACCCCCTTAATAAATTTTGGCGCCATATTTTGGTCGAAAATCAAGGATCCTTGAATGCAGATTGTTAGACCTCTCTCCGGTGAGCTCAAAAACATGTGTCCTTTTGAAATCCTTCAGGATATGCCTGAGTTATGGACAAAAAACGAATGTCCTTTTAAGAAAATTAGCTCTAACTTGGCCAAATCCTTGCAGATTTTCAAAGGACATGGTGCGTTGGAATCGCAAGGACCAAACCTATCGAACTGCATTCAAGGATTATGGGGTTATCTAAGAACCCAAACACTTAGAAAAATTTCATCCGAGGGCGAACGAATTTTAATTGAAATCACAAAATCCTTGTTTTCTCGAAAACCAAAAGGACGATTTGGATATCCTTTGGACAGTTGGTAGCCCTATTTCATACAAATTTTTTGACATATGTTTCGGCAGGATCCGCAAGGATACGGCCGAGTAAATCACGATTTTCTGTTTTAAAAAAAGTCATTTTATTTCAGCTGTTTAAAGGACTTTTATCCTTTTTATTGTCTTGTATGAATTGGCAGGCCAAGGGATATTTTTGACCAAAGGACATCCGGTTAGTCCTTCAAATGGACGAGATACGAAGGATTTTGGGAATTTTCTTCAATTGTCTGACCTACCCCCTTAATAAATTTTTGGCGCCATATTTTGGTCGAAAATCAAGGATCCTTGAATGCAGATTGTTAGACCTCTCTCCGGTGAGCTCAAAAACGTGTGTCCTTTTGAAATCCTTCAGGATATGACTGAGTTATGGACAAAAAACGAATGTCCTTTTAAGAAAATTAGCTCTAACTTGGCCAAATCCTTGCAGATTTTCAAAGGACATGGTGCGTTGGAATCGCAAGGACCAAACCTATCGAACTGCATTCAAGGATTATGGGGTTATCTAAGAACCCAAACACTTAGAAAAATTTCATCCGAGGGCGAACGAATTTTAATTGAAATCACAAAATCCTTGTTTTCTCGAAAACCAAAAGGACGATTTGGATATCCTTTGGACAGTTGGTAGCCCTATTTCATACAAATTTTTTGACATATGTTTCGGCAGGATCCGCAAGGATACGGCCGAGTAAATCACGATTTTCTGTTTTAAAAAAAGTCATTTTATTTCAGCTGTTTAAAGGACTTTTATCCTTTTTATTGTCTTGTATGAATTGGCAGGCCAAGGGATATTTTTGACCAAAGGACATCCGGTTAGTCCTTCAAATGGACGAGATACGAAGGATTTTGGGAATTTTCTTCAATTTTCTGACCTACCCCCTTAATAAATTTTTGGCGCAATATTTTGGTCGAAAATCAAGGATCCTTGAATGCAGATTGTTAGACCTCTCTCCGGTGAGCTCAAAAACGTGTGTCCTTTTGAAATCCTTCAGGATATGACTGAGTTATGGACAAAAAACGAATGTCCTTTTAAGAAAATTAGCTCTAACTTGGCCAAATCCTTGCAGATTTTCAAAGGACATGGTGCGTTGGAATCGCAAGGACCAAACCTATCGAACTGCATTCAAGGATTATGGGGTTATCTAAGAACCCAAACACTTAGAAAAATTTCATCCGAGGGCGAACGAATTTTAATTGAAATCACAAAATCCTTGTTTTCTCGAAAACCAAAAGGACGATTTGGATATCCTTTGGACAGTTGGTAGCCCTATTTCATACAAATTTTTTGACATATGTTTCGGCAGGATCCGCAAGGATACGGCCGAGTAAATCACGATTTTCTGTTTTAAAAAAAGTCATTTTATTTCAGCTGTTTAAAGGACTTTTATCCTTTTTATTGTCTTGTATGAATTGGCAGGCCAAGGGATATTTTTTGACCAAAGGACATCCGGTTAGTCCTTCAAATGGACGAGATACGAAGGATTTTGGGAATTTTCTTAAATTTTCTGACCTACCCCCTTAATAAATTTTTGGCGCCATATTTTGGTCGAAAATCAAGGATCCTTGAATGCAGATTGTTAGACCTCTCTCCGGTGAGCTCAAAAACATGTGTCCTTTTGAAATCCTTCAGGATATGCCTGAGTTATGGACAAAAAACGAATGTCCTTTTAAGAAAATTAGCTCTAACTTGGCCAAATCCTTGCAGATTTTCAAAGGACATGGTGCGTTGGAATCGCAAGGACCAAACCTATCGAACTGCATTCAAGGATTATGGGGTTATCTAAGAACCCAAACACTTAGAAAAATTTCATCCGAGGGCGAACGAATTTTAATTGAAATCACAAAATCCTTGTTTTCTCGAAAACCAAAAGGACGATTTGGATATCCTTTGGACAGTTGGTAGCCCTATTTCATACAAATTTTTTGACATATGTTTCGGCAGGATCCGCAAGGATACGGCCGAGTAAATCACGATTTTCTGTTTTAAAAAAAGTCATTTTATTTCAGCTGTTTAAAGGACTTTTATCCTTTTTATTGTCTTGTATGAATTGGCAGGCCAAGGGATATTTTTTGACCAAAGGACATCCGGTTAGTCCTTCAAATGGACGAGATACGAAGGATTTTGGGAATTTTCTTCAATTTTCTGACCTACCCCCTTAATAAATTTTTGGCGCCATATTTTGGTCGAAAATCAAGGATCCTTGAATGCAGATTGTTAGACCTCTCTCCGGTGAGCTCAAAAACGTGTGTCCTTTTGAAATCCTTCAGGATATGACTGAGTTATGGACAAAAAACGAATGTCCTTTTAAGAAAATTAGCTCTAACTTGGCCAAATCCTTGCAGATTTTCAAAGGACATGGTGCGTTGGAATCGCAAGGACCAAACCTATCGAACTGCATTCAAGGATTATGGGGTTATCTAAGAACCCAAACACTTAGAAAAATTTCATCCGAGGGCGAACGAATTTTAATTGAAATCACAAAATCCTTGTTTTCTCGAAAACCAAAAGGACGATTTGGATATCCTTTGGACAGTTGGTAGCCCTATTTCATACAAATTTTTTGACATATGTTTCGGCAGGATCCGCAAGGATACGGCCGAGTAAATCACGATTTTCTGTTTTAAAAAAAGTCATTTTATTTCAGCTGTTTAAAGGACTTTTATCCTTTTTATTGTCTTGTATGAATTGGCAGGCCAAGGGATATTTTTTGACCAAAGGACATCCGGTTAGTCCTTCAAATGGACGAGATACGAAGGATTTTGGGAATTTTCTTAAATTTTCTGACCTACCCCCTTAATAAATTTTTGGCGCCATATTTTGGTCGAAAATCAAGGATCCTTGAATGCAGATTGTTAGACCTCTCTCCGGTGAGCTCAAAAACATGTGTCCTTTTGAAATCCTTCAGGATATGCCTGAGTTATGGACAAAAAACGAATGTCCTTTTAAGAAAATTAGCTCTAACTTGGCCAAATCCTTGCAGATTTTCAAAGGACATGGTGCGTTGGAATCGCAAGGACCAAACCTATCGAACTGCATTCAAGGATTATGGGGTTATCTAAGAACCCAAACACTTAGAAAAATTTCATCCGAGGGCGAACGAATTTTAATTGAAATCACAAAATCCTTGTTTTCTCGAAAACCAAAAGGACGATTTGGATATCCTTTGGACAGTTGGTAGCCCTATTTCATACAAATTTTTTGACATATGTTTCGGCAGGATCCGCAAGGATACGGCCGAGTAAATCACGATTTTCTGTTTTAAAAAAAGTCATTTTATTTCAGCTGTTTAAAGGACTTTTATCCTTTTTATTGTCTTGTATGAATTGGCAGGCCAAGGGATATTTTTTGACCAAAGGACATCCGGTTAGTCCTTCAAATGGACGAGATACGAAGGATTTTGGGAATTTTCTTCAATTTTCTGACCTACCCCCTTAATAAATTTTTGGCGCAATATTTTGGTCGAAAATCAAGGATCCTTGAATGCAGATTATTAGACCTCTCTTCGGTGAGCTCAAAAACGTGTGTCCTTTTGAAATCCTTCAGGAAATTCCTGAGTTATGGACAAAAAACGAATGTCCTTTTAAGAAAATTAGCTCTAACTTGGCCAAATCCTTGCAGATTTTCAAAGGACATGGTGCGTTGGAATCGCAAGGATCAAACCTATCGAACCGCATTCAAGGATTATGGGGTTATCTAAGAACCCAAACACTTAGAAAAATTTCATCCGAGGGCGAACGAATTTTAATTGAAATCACAAAATCCTTGTTTTCTCGAAAACCAAAAGGACGATTTGGATATCCTTTGGACAGTTGGTAGCCCTATTTCATACAAATTTTTTGACATATGTTTCGGCAGGATCCGCAAGGATTCGGCCGAGTAAATCACGATTTACTGTTTTAAAAAAAGTCATTTTATTTCAGCTGTTTAAAGGACTTTTATCCTTTTTATTGTCTTGTATGAATTGGCAGGCCAAGGGCTATTTTTTGACCAAAGGACATCCGGTTAGTCCTTCAAATGGACGAGATACGAAGGATTTTGGAAATTTTCTGACCTACCCCCTTAATAAATTTTTGGCGCAATATTTTGGTCGAAAATCAAGGATCCTTGAATGCAGATTGTTAGACCTCTCTCCGGTGAGCTCAAAAACGTGTGTCCTTTTGAAATCCTTCAGGATATGACTGAGTTATGGACAAAAAACGAATGTCCTTTTAAGAAAATTAGCTCTAACTTGGCCAAATCCTTGCAGATTTTCAAAGGACATGGTGCGTTGGAATCGCAAGGACCAAACCTATCGAACTGCATTCAAGGATTATGGGGTTATCTAAGAACCCAAACACTTAGAAAAATTTCATCCGAGGGCGAACGAATTTTAATTGAAATCACAAAATCCTTGTTTTCTCGAAAACCAAAAGGACGATTTGGATATCCTTTGGACAGTTGGTAGCCCTATTTCATACAAATTTTTTGACATATGTTTCGGCAGGATCCGCAAGGATTCGGCCGAGTAAATCACGATTTTCTGTTTTAAAAAAAGTCATTTTATTTCAGCTGTTTAAAGGACTTTTAGGACTTTAGTTGAAGTGTAGCGGGAACTTTGCCTGGTGAATCATTCGAAACACCATTGCGACTTTTAAAGTATATCGAGTAAAATATTTACACAGCCTTATCTTTTTCTTTAACTTTTTTTGAACTCCATTATTGTTGGGCTGGTGGTAAGAAATACGATCGATAACTGCTTTTTATAACTTCACTTGGGCACAGCAACTACTGCTGAACACAGCCAATGGCCAAGTTTTGTCTGGTAAGGTATGGGTTACGGCTTAAACAAGTTGGGAATTACAAGCTTAAACATAAGTGAATGTTTTGAAGCAAACACATTAGAGTCTTATTGAAGTATAAAATAGTAGCTTACAAGCGCCTTCACAGACCTGATGGTAGGTGGAGCGGAGGGGGTGGAGATGAGTGAGAGGGAGTGGGGCTGGGCAGGTGGTAAGAAATACGATCGATAACTGCTTTTTATAACTTCACTTGGGCACAGCAACTACTGCTGAACACAGCCAATGGTCCAAGGTTTTTGTCTGGGTAAGGTATGGGTTACGGCTTAAACCAGTTGGGAATTACAAGCTTAAACATAAGTAATGTTTGAAGCAAACACATAAGAGTCTTTTTGAAGGTAATAAAGTAGCTTTCAAGCGCCTTCACAGACCTGATGTAGGTGGAGCGGAGGGTGGTGTGGAGTGAGGAGGGGAGTGAGGGCTGGGCAGGTGGTAAGAAATACGATCGATAACTGCTCTTGATAACTTCACTTGGGCACAGCAACTACTGCTGAACACAGCCAATGGCCAAGGTTTTTGTCTGGGTAAGGTATGGGTTACGGCTTAAACCAGTTGGGAATTACAAGCTTAAACATAAGTAAATGCTTTGAAGCAAACACATAAGAGTCTTTTGAAGGATAAAATAGTAGCTTACAAGCGCCTTCACAGACCTGATGGTAGGTGGAGCGGAGGGGGGTGGAGAGTGAGTGAGGGGGAGTGGGGGCTGGGCAGGTGGTAAGAAATACGATCGATAACTGCTCTTGATAACTTCACTTGGGCACAGCAACTACTGCTGAACACAGCCAATGGCCAAGGTTTTTGTCTGGGTAAGGTATGGGTTACGGCTTAAACCAGTTGGGAATTACAAGCTTAAACATAAGTAAATGTTTTGAAGCAAACACATAAGAGTCTTATTGAAGGATAAAATAGTAGCTTACAAGCGCCTTCACAGACCTGATGGTAGGTGGAGCGGAGGGTGGTGTGGAGTGAGGGAGGGGGAGTGAGGGCTGGGCAGGTGGTAAGAAATACTATCGATAACTGCTCTTGATAACTTCACTTGGGCACAGCAACTACTGCTGAACACAGCCAATGGCCAAGGTTTTTGTCTGGGTAAGGTATGGGTTACGGCTTAAACCAGTTGGGAATTACAAGCTTAAACATAAGTAAATGTTTTGAAGCAAACACATAAGAGTCTTTTTGAAGGATAATAAAGTAGCTTTCAAGCGCCTTCACAGACCTGATGGTAGGTGGAGCGGAGGGGGGTGGGGAGTGAGTGAGGGGGAGTGGGGGCTGGGCAGGTGGTAAGAAATACGATCGATAACTGCTCTTGATAACTTCACTTGGGCACAGCAACTACTGCTGAACACAGCCAATGGCCAAGGTTTTTGTCTGGGTAAGGTATGGGTTACGGCTTAAACCAGTTGGGAATTACAAGCTTAAACATAAGTAATGTTTTGAAGCAAACACATTAGAGTCTTATTGAAGGATAAAATAGTAGCTTTCAAGCGCCTTCACAGACCTGATGGTAGGTGGAGCGGAGGGTGGTGGGGAGTGAGGGAGGGGGAGTGATTGAGGGGGAGTGGGGGCTGGGCAGGTGGTAAGAAATACTATCGATAACTGCTCTTGATAACTTCACTTGGGCACAGCAACTACTGCTGAACACAGCCAAGGCCAAGGTTTTTGTCTGGGTAAGGTATGGGTTACGGCTTAAACCAGTTGGGAATTACAAGCTTAAACATAAGTAAATGTTTTGAAGCAAACACATAAGAGTCTTTTTGAAGGATAATAAAGTAGCTTTCAAGCGCCTTCACAGACCTGATGGTAGGTGGAGCGGAGGGTGGTGGGGAGTGAGGGAGGGGAGTGAGTGAGGGGAGTGGGGGCTGGGCAGGTGGTAAGAAATACGATCGATAAATGCTCTTGATAACTTCACTTGGGCACAGCAACTACTGCTGAACACAGCCAAAGGCCAAGGTTTTGTCTGGGTAAGGTATGGGTTACGGCTTAAACCAGTTGGGAATTACAAGCTTAAACATAAGTAAATGTTTTGAAGCAAACACATAAGAGTCTTTTTGAAGGATAATAAAGTAGCTTTCAAGCGCCTTCACAGACCTGATGGTAGGTGGAGCGGAGGGTGGTGGGGAGTGAGGGAGGGGGAGTGAGTGAGGGGAGTGGGGGCTGGGCAGGTGGTAAGAAATACTATCGATAACTGCTCTTGATAACTTCACTTGGGCACAGCAACTACTGCTGAACACAGCCAATGGCCAAGGTTTTTGTCTGGGTAAGGTATGGGTTACGGCTTAAACCAGTTGGGAATTACAAGCTTAAACATAAGTAAATGTTTTGAAGCAAACACATAAGAGTCTTTTTGAAGGATAATAAAGTAGCTTTCAAGCGCCTTCACAGACCTGATGGTAGGTGGAGCGGAGGGTGGTGGGAGTGAGGGAGGGGAGTGATGAGGGGAGTGGGGGCTGGGCAGGTGGTAAGAAATACTATCGATAACTGCTCTTGATAACTTCACTTGGGCACAGCAACTACTGCTGAACACAGCCAATGGCCAAGGTTTTTGTCTGGGTAAGGTATGGGTTACGGCTTAAACCAGTTGGGAATTACAAGCTTAAACATAAGTAAATGTTTTGAAGCAAACACATTAGAGTCTTATTGAAGTATAAAATAGTAGCTTTCAAGCGCCTTCACAGACCTGATGGTAGGTGGAGCGGAGGGTGGTGGGGAGTGAGGGAGGGGGAGTGATTGAGGGGGAGTGGGGGCTGGGCAGGTGGTAAGAAATACTATCGATAACTGCTCTTGATAACTTCACTTGGGCACAGCAACTACTGCTGAACACAGCCAAAGGCCAAGGTTTTTGTCTGGGTAAGGTATGGGTTACGGCTTAAACCAGTTGGGAATTACAAGCTTAAACATAAGTAAATGTTTTGAAGCAAACACATAAGAGTCTTTTTGAAGGATAATAAAGTAGCTTTCAAGCGCCTTCACAGACCTGATGGTAGGTGGAGCGGAGGGTGGTGGGGAGTGAGGGAGGGGGAGTGAGTGAGGGGAGTGGGGGCTGGGCAGGTGGTAAGAAATACTATCGATAACTGCTCTTGATAACTTCACTTGGGCACAGCAACTACTGCTGAACACAGCCAATGGCCAAGGTTTTTGTCTGGGTAAGGTATGGGTTACGGCTTAAACCAGTTGGGAATTACAAGCTTAAACATAAGTAAATGTTTTGAAGCAAACACATTAGAGTCTTATTGAAGTATAAAAAGTAGCTTTCAAGCGCCTTCACAGACCTGATGGTAGGTGGAGCGGAGGGTGGTGGGGAGTGAGGGAGGGGGAGTGATTGAGGGGGAGTGGGGGCTGGGCAGGTGGTAAGAAATACTATCGATAACTGCTCTTGATAACTTCACTTGGGCACAGCAACTACTGCTGAACACAGCCAAAGGCCAAGGTTTTTGTCTGGGTAAGGTATGGGTTACGGCTTAAACCAGTTGGGAATTACAAGCTTAAACATAAGTAAATGTTTTGAAGCAAACACATAAGAGTCTTTTTGAAGGATAATAAAGTAGCTTTCAAGCGCCTTCACAGACCTGATGGTAGGTGGAGCGGAGGGTGGTGGGGAGTGAGGGAGGGGGAGTGATGAGGGGAGTGGGGCTGGGCAGGTGGTAAGAAATACTATCGATAACTGCTCTTGATAACTTCACTTGGGCACAGCAACTACTGCTGAACACAGCCAATGGCCAAGGTTTTTGTCTGGGTAAGGTATGGGTTACGGCTTAAACCAGTTGGGAATTACAAGCTTAAACATAAGTAAATGTTTTGAAGCAAACACATAAGAGTCTTTTTGAAGGATAATAAAGTAGCTTTCAAGCGCCTTCACAGACCTGATGGTAGGTGGAGCGGAGGGTGGTGGGGAGTGAGGGAGGGGGAGTGATTGAGGGGGAGTGGGGGCTGGGCAGGTGGTAAGAAATACTATCGATAACTGCTCTTGATAACTTCACTTGGGCACAGCAACTACTGCTGAACACAGCCAAAGGCCAAGGTTTTTGTCTGGGTAAGGTATGGGTTACGGCTTAAACCAGTTGGGAATTACAAGCTTAAACATAAGTAAATGTTTTGAAGCAAACACATAAGAGTCTTTTTGAAGGATAATAAAGTAGCTTTCAAGCGCCTTCACAGACCTGATGGTAGGTGGAGCGGAGGGTGGTGGGGAGTGAGGGAGGGGGTGATTGAGGGGAGTGGGGGCTGGGCAGGTGGTAAGAAATACTATCGATAACTGCTCTTGATAACTTCACTTGGGCACAGCAACTACTGCTGAACACAGCCAAGGCCAAGGTTTTTGTCTGGGTAAGGTATGGGTTACGGCTTAAACCAGTTGGGAATTACAAGCTTAAACATAAGTAAATGTTTTGAAGCAAACACATAAGAGTCTTTTTGAAGGATAATAAAGTAGCTTTCAAGCGCCTTCACAGACCTGATGGTAGGTGGAGCGGAGGGTGGTGGGGAGTGAGGGAGGGGGAGTGAGTGAGGGGGAGTGGGGGCTGGGCAGGTGGTAAGAAATACTATCGATAACTGCTCTTGATAACTTCACTTGGGCACAGCAACTACTGCTGAACACAGCCAAAGGCCAAGGTTTTTGTCTGGGTAAGGTATGGGTTACGGCTTAAACCAGTTGGGAATTACAAGCTTAAACATAAGTAAATGTTTTGAAGCAAACACATTAGAGTCTTTTGAAGGATAATAAAGTAGCTTTCAAGCGCCTTCACAGACCTGATGGTAGGTGGAGGGGAGGGGGGTGGGGAGTGAGTGAGGGGGAGTGGGGGCTGGACAGGTGGTAAGAAATACGATCGATAACTGCTCTTGATAACTTCACTTGGGCACAGCAACTACTGCTGAAAACAGCCAATGGCCAAGGTTTTTGTCTGGGTAAGGTATGGGTTACGGCTTAAACCAGTTGGGAATTACAAGCTTAAACATAAGTAAATGTTTTGAAGCAAACACATAAGAGTCTTTTTGAAGGATAATAAAGTAGCTTTCAAGCGCCTTCACAGACCTGATGGTAGGTGGAGCGGAGGGTGGTGGGGAGTGAGGGAGGGGGAGTGAGTGAGGGGGAGTGGGGGCTGGGCAGGTGGTAAGAAATACGATCGATAACTGCTCTTGATAACTTCACTTGGGCACAGCAACTACTGCTGAACACAGCCAATGGCCAAGGTTTTTGTCTGGGTAAGGTATGGGTTACGGCTTAAACCAGTTGGGAATTACAAGCTTAAACATAAGTAAATGTTTTGAAGCAAACACATAAGAGTCTTTTTGAAGGATAATAAAGTAGCTTTCAAGCGCCTTCACAGACCTGATGGTAGGTGGAGCGGAGGGTGGTGGGGAGTGAGGGAGGGGGAGTGAGTGAGGGGGAGTGGGGGCTGGGCAGGTGGTAAGAAATACGATCGATAACTGCTCTTGATAACTTCACTTGGGCACAGCAACTACTGCTGAACACAGCCAATGGCCAAGGTTTTTGTCTGGGTAAGGTATGGGTTACGGCTTAAACCAGTTGGGAATTACAAGCTTAAACATAAGTAAATGTTTTGAAGCAAACACATAAGAGTCTTTTTTAAGGATAATAAAGTAGTTTACAAGCGCCTTCACAGACCTGATGGTAGGTGTAGGGGAGGGGGGTTGGGAGTGAGCGAGGGGGAGTTGGGAGAGAGAGGGGAGGGGGGGAGGGGCTGGGCAGGTGGTAAGAAATACGATCGATAACTGCTCTTGATAACTTCACTTGGGCACAGCAACTACTGCTGAACACAGCCAAAGGCCAAGGTTTTTGTCTGGGTAAGGTATGGGTTACGGCTTAAACCAGTTGGGAATTACAAGCTTAAACATAAGTTAATGTTTTGAAGCAAACACATTAGAGTCTTATTGAAGGATAAAATAGTAGCTTACAAGCGCCTTCACAGACCTGATGGTAGGTGGAGGGGAGGGGGGTGGGGAGTGAGTGAGGGGGAGTGGGGGCTGGGCAGGTGGTAAGAAATACGATCGATAACTGCTCTTGATAACTTCACTTGGGCACAGCAACTACTGCTGAACACAGCCAAAGGCCAAGGTTTTTGTCTGGGTAAGGTATGGGTTACGGCTTAAACCAGTTGGGAGTTACAAGCTTAAACATAAGTTAATGTTTTGAAGCAAACACATTAGAGTCTTATTGAAGGATAATAAAGTAGTTTACAAGCGCCTTCACAGACCTGATGGGTGGTGTATGGGAGGGGGGAGGGGGGTGGGGAGTGAGGGAGGGGGAGTGGGGGGGAGGCTGGGCAGGTGGTAAGAAATAAGATCGATAACTGCTCTTGATAACTTCACTTGGGCACAGCAACTAATTCTGAACACAGCCGAGGTTTTTGTCTGGGTTAGCTATCGGTCACAACACAAACCAGTTGGGAATTACAAGCGTTTTTTTATTTTTGTTTTTGGATATAGCTCACTTATTAGCATATTTTAAGCTTGCTCTAGCTTAATTTCCCCCAGAATCTAGCTTATGCGGGCGCTCAAAACCTGGCAACACTGATTCCATTCCTTCTGGTCTGTGTTTCCCTAAAAGCACGCTGCACTTTTTTAAAGCCGAACTAAGCGGATGCAGCAACCTTATTTGTGTCTCTGGTGGCCATACTAGACAGCAACTTAAAAAAACTCAAAAATCAGTTCTTATATAATTGGATTTTATTTATTTTAGTAAATTATTTGTATGTTCAAGCTAAACTTGTAAAATGCTTAAGCTCCAAAAATTTTCTATGCACTTATTAACAACCGTTAAAGCACTTGCCAATATTCTCAAAGTTGAAACAGTATTCTTTTACCTTTTTTTATTTGCTGTAGAGGGCTGGTATGACGAAATCTGTGGATATTTTTAGTAGTAATTATACTTAAAATCGTGTCAAGTTTTGATGTGCCAGAAACAATCAATCTCGCATTCAGTAGATACTATTGTCTTGTAGCTAATCTGTTAAGATGTTCCTATTTCTTTGAATTATAAGCTGACAAGTTGTTTAAAATTAATGAAAATAAACCCACAGCTGCTGACGTTGAGTCCCAATTCAAGACCAGATCAGCGTAGACAATATGGACGCAATACACAATGGTGCTGCCTAGCACTTGGCACAGCCATAGGCTCGAGCTTGAATGGGCGCAGCTCGTCCCCGACCTTGACTTTAAAGACTTGTCTTGATATTTTCTGGTTTTCTGCCATTTTTTTCCTTTTTATTACTTTTCATTAGTTTATTGTCTTTAAACGAAAATAAGAGTGCCAAAAATGCTAATTCGGATATTTCTCATTTAAGCATTTGTTTAACATAAATTAAGCACACATTTTTGATTAATACTTATTCAGTTGCTAGCTCAACCAAAAGACAACCTGTTGATCTCTTGCTCTGCAAATGAGTCATCTCGTGTAAGAGCTTCGTTTTGATTAAATGCTCGAGTCTGAAGGTAACGAGTATATTGGGTTTGTGCAATGTCCGTCATGGTGTCTGTCCGTCCGTATGCAAATATCTTTTCTAAGGCCAGGGCTGATAACTGGTACTTTATCAAAGTCTGATAACTGGGGACTGGCAAACTGATAAATTCGATAGCTTCCTCTTGTTAGCCGTTTTTAAACGGGTAACGAGTATACCACAGTCGGTTGCTTTCGACTGCAAAGTTTCCACTTATTTTTTGGATTAACGCCGCTCGGCCGTTTTGCTAGAAGCTACCGGCAGACTCTCGCTCTCTCCCTCGCTCGCTCTCTTGCTTGCTCTCTTGCTCCGTTGTTTTTTGTTATTGCTATGCGCTTTGGATATTTATTAACATGTTTGCTTTTTATTGCACCACCAGCGGCCGAGGCGACAAAAGTTGTCGCAGTCGTATACGTAACCAAAGTAGAAGAAGATCAGCAACTGCGTCAGCTCGTCACGTCTCAGCTCATGCTCATCAGCGGTGCTGTTGTTGTTGTTGTTTGTTTTAGTTGTTGTCGGCGTTGCTTGCCATTTTACCAGTTAAGATCTGAGCCTCGTATCTATCGCAAAACAGTCGAAATTGTCAGCTCGTTGCTTGCACATCGCGATCGCTTTGCGCCTTTTTGAACGGAACGGAGAGCTCGAGGACTACACTCGAAGGATAACCACTTGTAAACGCTTATACACACCAAAAGACGTTCAAAATGACTAAAATCATAATCAGTGCTTTGTTGTGCTTGGCCATGTTTGGCTCATTAGGTTAGTACGCAAAATATTTAATTTCTAAATGAAAGACTCAGGCAACAAACTTGTGCACCATTTTTGCCTTTTACACATGTTGGTTGTGGGTATATCTAATGCAAATTTTACTCGTGCGTTGTTTATGTGAAGCTTGCCAAAGCATTTAAATAATAACAATTTTTATTTAGTGATATCAATTATGAAAAATTGTTTGTGACTTTAAAAAGAATTTTATTTAATTTTCTTTTAATTTATTTTAACAAAATTTTACAAAAATCTTACCTATTGGCGTCAAAAATATTATAAAATCGGTTTATTTATTAATTGAAACGGTCTTAAATTATATTCAGTTTCTTATTTATTATTGCATTTTCAATAAAATTTTTACTCAGCTGTAAATAATTTGCAAGACTAGTTGTATATATATATTTATTTATTCATCTCAAGCGATAATACTAATGAACGTTTTTCATTTTTTTAGTTTAGTTTTATATTTTTCATTTAGTTTTTATATATTATTTATTATTCTATAAAATTTAAATGGTAATTATTCAATTTAAAGTAATTAAATCTTAAAATTTTTCATAATACTGAAAAATTCACGAGCTGAAACACATTAAATGAATTCCATATAAGACTATAATTATTTTTTCCATGCAACATACAACCAACGGATTTTTTTTGTTTGAAAACAAAACTGAACTAAACGTTTAATTAAGCTCAAAACAACAATAGTTACGTTAATTAGAGGCGCCACCAATAACAATTGCAAGTCTCCACCTTAGAGAGATCCACAACAAAAGCTCGACACCAAGAAACAATTCCCCAGTTGCATTTAACTCGCGGCAATTAAACGCAACGATAATTTTGCTAAACGAGCAACGTCATTGCTCGATTAAGCAACCGCCACTGAAATGAGCATAATATAGAAGTCCATCCCATGTGAATGATTTTCCAACAATAACAGGAAACAATCGCATGGGTTTGAAAAACTGGCAAAATAAAAAGTGCAAGTAAACAGCGCAAACTTAGACAGATTTCCGCATGAAAAGCACAAAAAATATATGATAAAAAAAAAATAGCTGCAATTAAATTGTAAATGTTAAATCAATGCGCGTTTTAGCGTCTTCATCTTGTTTCAAGGTCGACTGGCAGCTCTTTGAAAAATTAATTCACACGCAGACAGCGTGGCATAAATAAATTAGTATCCAAAATCAATATTGCATAACATTTTGCTGTTGTCGCTGACGCTGACGTTGCCGTTGCTTTTGGTTTTACTTTTGCGTTTGCTACTTGGACCATTGTGGCTGCCTGCTTACTGTTGTTTATTGATATGGCAAGAAACTAGTTTCTGGCCTGGACAGCTAGCTGCCTCAATCTCAATCTGTATCGCGATGCGTGTCCAGCCGGTTGATGTGACCTTTGCTTTTGCATTCAGTAAACGAGTATTTGGTTTTTTGTTGTTGTGTGTTTTGGCCAACTCATCGAATTAAATTTATAGCGACGATGATGACCATTTGTGTTGCACACATAATGAAGGGATATAGTCGCACAAATGCGAAATCGAGTGAATGTTGTTGAATTGAATGTGTGGGAAAATATTTAAGCTTCAGTTGTGGTTTTGATAACTTACAAATTTGAAGACAACTTGAGTATGTTTATCTTAAAAAGCAAGAACAAATATTTTAGCACTTTAAACCGATTATTATTTTATAAATTAGCATGAAGATGTGAATAGGAATCCATTAAAATATCATAAATAGATAAAAGGCATGAATTATCCAGTATGCATACGCATAAATGGTGAGTTTTGGGTAATTTTGTTGCAGAAACAATGCCACAAGGTCCCAAATGAGAGCCCACACGGGTTCAACAAACGGGGTGTGTGTACCCACACTTAATAGCCTAAGACTCATTAAAAATTCCAAACATCTCAACAACAAAAAAAAAACTGCAAAGATGACAACATTTTCAGACAGATAGACTCAGACCTACAAATATGTACATTTATGTATTTTTGTACATGTCTTGTCAATTACCTTTACCTGCTTGTATTTCAGCCGGTTGCCACGCATATTGTGCAAGTCTTGAGTTATGGGTATGGATACATGGGTCCATACTTGCTTACTCACTTGTACGATTTCTTGTTCCGTAGCAAACAGTTAAGTTTATGCATAAAAAAGCTATAAAAATATTATCACCTCTGCGAGTTATTTCTCTAGATTATGATGTTTAAGTAAAACACTTAATAAAATAATAAAACGATGATGCAGTTTAAGAGTTATGGTTGTTTGTGTCTTGAAAACCACTTCACCCTAATCATATTTGTATTCTGCATGGGCCAAAGAATAAACACACCAACACACCACGCCAAAGAATAAAATCACCTACAACTTGATTACCTTTCTTTCTTTTGTCGACGGCCACTTGACAGATGTCCTGCTCGATTAGTGGCATGTGATAGTCATCCTGGTACTTCTCAAACACACGAATAAATATTCCGTCAACATGGCTTGCAGCAATCTTGGGATTGTCATTATTTCAATGTTCTTAGCTCTATTCTGTGTCTTATCTAGCTGGGTTCATCAAATAAAAATTTATATGCAGTTATCGCAGTACCAGTTATAGTGTATTTAATCTTATCAAAAACGTTCGCTGATTGCGAGGCAGACATGTTGAAAAATTCATTAAAAACGTTGAATAACTTACATTAGGTTATATTAAGTATGCTTTAGTGACTCTTTGAGATGCGAGTGTTTAAACAAATCTTAAAAAAAATAACGCACCTGGATCCCGGTTAAAGTGTGATGGCCAATACTCGGGCGTGTGTATGTGGTGGAGGTGGCATGAACACAACTTCGCGCTGATCATTTTTATAGTCGGCGTAGGCCAGAGAGTAGACACACTGCATGCCCATGGCCTCTTTTTGTCGACTCGAGTAGAAGCTGGTGCAGTCTGCCGTCATGAGCGGAAATCCCTTGATGCGACCTACATCCATTAAGGTTTGAGCGAGTCGAGTGCCTAAGCCCTTGCCACGCATTAAGGGATCCACAGTGGTGATGTGTGAGTGGAGTGCTTTGGCGACACCGTAACGTTCAAAGACATTGGCTTTATATTCAAGCATATAAATAAACTGCAAATCTTTTCCATCCTTGTCTCCTCTCAGCAAGTTTTCCTCCAGATCACTTGCAACCTGAGCGCCTGCTATAACAACGCCAACAAGGCAATCACAATTGTTTTTGTCGACGGCCACAAGGCATGTGTCCTGCTTGATCATTGAAATAAAAAAGGCATCATGTTGCTTCTCAAATTTCTTATGATTTTCCTTGCCCAGAAGTTGGCTAAGAGGTTCTTCGGGATAAAAATGCTTAGCTAAAAACGGTTTTACGTCCCGAAAATCATTTTTTGTCATGGATCGAATTTGGATTCCATCAACTACGCGCGGTTCAATCGGCATATTTAGTTGTGACTTGCTGAATTTCAACTATTCTTAGCTTTTTAGTTCGCTACGTTTTTTACCACTTATTTTTTATCGTGCTGTTCCTATCAGTGACGAATATAAGGTTTATTTAATTATCGTTGTTATTGTTATAATTCCGAGTACTTTAATGAGTTGTCTGGCTGAACTTATTGAAACCCGCTTAGCTAGTGAGATTTATATAAGTTATAGAAACGTAAAACTGTTAAGATTTGCTTTAATGTTATCGGAAATCAATTACAATTTGGCTTTCTTATACAAATAGCCATTTAAAAAATATTAAAAAGTGTATAATTTAAAATAAGAAATATTCAAAAATTGATTCGTTCATACGCTTTAAAAGTTCAAAGTTCAAAATCAAAGCAGAAATAATGCAAACATCAGTTTCCATCATAAATCATTAGAGGTAAGCGCGAACCCATTCCCAAGTCCGACCCTATTAACACTCCAAAAACCTATCCGCCTCTCTTTCAGCCCAAGCAGCGGATGGTGCTTGCCGAGAGGCCAACGGCACAGCGCCCGTTTCCGGCTCCTGCGATGCCTACATTGAGTGCAAGAACGGCGTTGCCGAGGAGAAACTCTGCCCCGATGGCCTGCTCTACAACGAGAAGTCTACCGGCTACCCCTGCGGCTATCCCATCGATGTGGAGTGCACCCAAGCACAGTCGCGCCTGCAAGCTGCTCAGCCCACTGACGATTGTCCACATCAGTTTGGCTACTATCGCATGGGCGATACTAGCCACTGTGGCCAGTTCATGAACTGTGCGGCTGGACGTGGTTTCGTGTTTGACTGCCCGGAGGGATTGGCCTGGAATCCGGCTACCTACAGGTGCGATTGGCCCGATCAGGTGGAGGACTGCGATGCTGAGGCTTTCCTTGGCTTCCGTTGTCCAGCACCAGTACAAAGGTCAGAGCTTTTTGGAGCACAGGAAGAGGATTACACCTTCCATGCATCGCCCGACAATTGCCAGGTTTACTTCATCTGCATTGAGGGTCGCCCACGTCGCATTGGCTGCGGCGAGGATCAGGCCTTCAATCAGGAGCTGAAGCAGTGCGATGATATCGAAACGTGCCCAACTGCAGCAACGACATTCGTGCCAAGGGCGCCGAGATTAAAGCCGCACGTGCCTCAGCTGCCGCCGCTCGCCGCAAGCAGAACTAAGAAGCAAGCAGAGGTTGTAGGGGAGTGAAGAGCTGAAGTTTAATCAGACATCAGATATTGGGATATGCAAAGCACGCAATGAGAGCTGCTCGAGTTTTCTAGTCTGTAGTTAAAAAAGCGCCATTGTGCCACAATTAATTGTAAATAATTTTGCCATTCACAATTTACAATTTAAATAAATAAATGTTGACATTTTTCTAACAAGTTCTCCAAATCTTTTGTATTTTCTTAAACAATTTAAAATTTTTAAAAATATTAAAAATTTAAAGTTGATTAATTATTCTTCTACCTATTCTCTTTCTAGCACTTGCATCACCCGAGTGCCCAATACCCAATGGACGCTTTGCTGCCGGTGATCAATGCGACGCGTATACCGAGTGCCAGGATGATGTGCCCGTGGCCAAGCTCTGCCCGGATGGTCTGCTCTTCCATCAGCGCACCAAGGCGACAGGAGAATGCACTTACGCACCATACTCTACCTGCAAGGAGCGCGCACGTCTACAGCCAGCCAATGGCACCGATGAATGTCCACGCCAGTTTGGCTTCTATCCGAATGGTGATGAGACCAAGTGCGGCGTCTATCGCAACTGCGCTCATGGTGTGGCCAGTCTGACCAGGTGTCCGGAGGGTTTGGCTTTCAATGAGGAGACCTATCAGTGCGACTGGCCTGATCTTGTGGGCAGCTGCAATGCGGAGGCCTTTTTGGGCTTCAATTGCCCTGCACCAGAGCTGGTCGATGGCCTGTCACCCGAGGTCGATGTGAGTCCCGAGGGCGAGCTGCGTTATTATCGTCATCCACAGACCTGTAAGAAGTACTTCGTCTGTGTTAATGGACATCCACGTCTCTACAACTGTGGCAAGTATCTGGCATTCAATGCCCAGACGAAACTCTGCGACTTCTACAACAAAGTGCCCGAGTGCTATGCCCTGCTCAAGGAGAAACAAAAGCTCAAGGCTGAACGCAAGTTGCCCACTTTGGGACAGGCTCTGCAATAAAACACTCCGAAGTGATTTACTCTCAAAGAGGCTGCCTCTAAGTTGGGCTTCCTTGTAAGCCGACAGAGTTGTGAAATATGTTTTGTAAATATACATAAATATATATATATATGTACATACTACTTACTACATACCTTTATACTCTTTGTGTATTGTCAATTAAAATAATAAATATATAACCCTACATATATGTATACTTAAATAAGTATTAAAATTGCTGAAATTGTCCATGGGCTTGGAATTCAACAAAGTATTTGAGTTAGCTACTTTCCTGGCTTATACTTTTATCTCAAAGGCACAAATTTTCAAAAGCTTAAATTGACGAAAATCAGTTAAGTGTCTTAAAAAAAGGTTAAGGTATTTTGGTTTTGTAAGATTTAAATTTAATTTTTATCATTGTTTGTCGTTTGTTTTTTTTTTGTTTATTAGTTAGTTTATATTTGTTGCTTACTCGAATTATTATTATTTATTGGTAGATATTAATTCGAATTATATATCAATTTTACATGTTTGTTTTTACTTTTTTGTTTTGTTCGACTGCCAACTGTTTTGACACAATCCTTTTAAACATTACATTCCTTAATTGTTGCAGCTAAACAACATTTTAATTATTACTTTTGGTTTAAACAATTCAAGTTTAGAGAACTAATGCAAAATAAATATTTCTTTCGCTTTTACTTTTATTGTGTTTTTGAAATAAATATAAGCTCGAATTTGTTGTTTAAAAACATGTCTCTCCGTTATCACTAATTAACCAATTGATTTTTGTAAAATTTATTGGAGTTGCTTAAACTAAGTGATCCAAAGATCCATCTTTTCTTCGCTTTTCACTTCTATTAGGTTTGCTTTTTATGTTTCTTCTTATTTTTTGGCTATAAAAATTAAGTTACATTTAGGTTTTTGCTTTTTGAACTTTTTGCACTATTTTTCTGCATGTGTGTGTGTGTGTGCGTGTTTGTTGTTGTGTATAGGTTTAAATTACAACAAATAATAAATATTTTAGTTTACGTATTTGCTTTAAAGTATGTTTTTTGTATGGTTTTACAAATGTTTTTTTTTTACCGTTTCGTTTCGATTTGTTTGTGGTGCTAGGCTAAGGCGACTTTTGTTTGGTTGTTTCACTTTGTTTGTTATTTGTTTAATGTGTGATTTACATTTTGCAATATATTTTCAACATTTTTGTTGTTCTCTCTGTTGTCGGTTGTTGTCCATATTCCGTTGTCCGTTTTTGTCCGTTTTGTCTCATGTTTCCCATTCTCACTTTACACAAAAACAAATAATATGCATTTGAACAGAAGGATAACCAAAAATGTACTTGTGAACAGAAAACGTTTGCAATCTCAACAAAAATCTTTCAAAATAATAAATAAACATCTTTTAGTCGTTAAAATTTGTGCTAGAAATTCGGCTATTAAAATTATTTAAGTTCATACCACGACGCCTCAACATATTTTTTTTGTTTTTTGCTTGAGAAAAGTTTTACACATTTTTTTCGTTTCCGTTTCCGTATCGTTATCGTTTTTGTTCTCGTATCGTTTTTTTTTTGTTGTTTTGTTTTTTGTTTTCATTTAACATATTCAGTCTTTCAGCTTTCAACATAAATAAATTAATTAAATTAATTTATTTAATTGCATTACAAAATGTTCAAGTGCTGCTGCCTGTAAATAATTTCATGTTCTATTGCATTTATGTGGTAATTTCCGTTGTCTGCCTCACGTTGCGCGTTTTAAAGTTTATAGCCAAAAAGTTGTTTATCTCAAACAGCGACGAGTCGCATTTGAAGAAAATTTTGAAAAAATTTCATCCTTCGTCAAAGTTGGTTGTTGTAAAAGCCAAAAGTTTGCTTGCTTTGTTTTTAATACTACTTAACTTAATACTAGTTTCTCTTGGGTTTATCATTTACATTTAATAGTAATAATTATATATTTGCTTGTAATATTTCGTTTACATATATTATCCATCGTTCTCTTTTTTGTTTTATATGCGTTCATTTGTCTCATAAACTGCTTAGTTTTCTTGCGTTTTTTTCAGCATTTGTCTAAATTTAAAAACTTCTCAAGTGGACGTTCGCCTTTTTCCTTTGCATTTTCTTATCATTTTGGATTATTCAAAAATGTTGCTTAAATTTAGTTAATCGTTATATACTCGTATCGTATGTATATGTAAATATATAAAATTTTGTGTCCAAATTCAGTTGTTTTTAGGAGTTGTTTTTGTTTTCTTGTTCTTGTAAATCAAGAAGATACGATCTCAAACATAAAACTCTTTAGAGTCAAACATCATCACGGAACGTACCATTAAATTTCTGACATTTTTGGTTAGCCATTAAGATAATTTTGTATTTTCGTATATAAGTAACTTTTGGGTGGGGCTTACGTTTATCATATGCTATATAATTCTGTTTTTTATTTCCTTTGTTGGTGTTCCTATGTCAACATAAAAACTTGTTGTCAAATCTTTTTCTTTCTTTAGTTTGTGCTCATATTGTTTTTCTTACTGTAAGTATAACCGGTCTCTTGTGTTTTTATTTTTTTGTTAAGGCAACTGCTTTTGTTACTGAATTTGTAATTTGTTGTGTTTTGTAGTTTTGGTTTTATTTTTGAATTTATACAATTTGATTTGGAACTGCATTGTGGATTTCAATTTTGTTGGTCAACTTTTGCTATTTTAACTTAATAATTTTACAAGTCTGTCAAAGCATATCATAAGCAGCCAGAAAGTGTTTTCATTTTTGTTTGACTCCTAAAAACAACGAAACGTTTTAGCATTTGGTTTTTTTTCTTTTTTGTATTTCGCAAGAATTTTGCTGTGCCTTAAATGTTAGTTTAAATGGAAAATTTTGTTTATCAATATACTAGACTTTTTTTTATACCATTCCGTAATATATAATTTTGAATTTTGTTTTTTAGTTTTGCCATAAAATTTTGTAATATCTCTTAATAAGTATAGTTTAAAATACAGTTTGCTCGTAAGTTGAAAAGAAATTATTAAGTGCTTAATTTTGTGGCCTAAATTTAATGCAGTTTACAATGCTCATATACATGATATCTTCTTCTTTTTTTTTGGTTTTACATATATTTTTATTTTTTCAATCATTACGCATATATATTTTTTGTGGCATGTTGTTGTTGCCCGCTTGCTTAAGTTTAAAATTATAGATTTTAAAATTTTCCAACGCGTGCCAAAATCCGTTGCCATTCACGATGCTATAATATTTTAGCCAATCAATTAAATAATATTCTTTAAATGTAAATAAAACAAACAAAGATTTTTACAAAATATGAGTTAACTTTAATGTTTGTGTAATCAAATAGTTGATAATAAATCAACATAAACTTAACATTTATAAAAATGCAATAAGAATTTGTTTAAAGCAATAAAAGTTCAACTTAATTTATACTAATTAAAAGAAAAAAACACAATCAAAAGTTATAGATGTTAAGATATAATTGAAAAATATTTTAAAGCAATGAAAAACTGTTATTACAAATTATTTAAACTGATGCCAAAAACTAGAAATTTGTCAACGCGTTGCATTAATGAAACTTTCGCTTTTTGGCACCACGCTTCTTGCCCTTGCCACGTGTCTTGGCCAGTTTGCGTTTTTTGCTTAGGCCATCTCCACGCATCGCCGATTCACGGCTGATCTCGCCAAGAATCTCATCGCCAACATTACCTGTATTTAACAGAAAAACCAGAAAGCGTTTAGTAAAATGAAAACAGAGTTTATTATACTTTCGAATCGACTTACCCAATGACGTGAGCTGACGCTGACGATGCTTTTCTGCTTTGGTCACTGGCAGACGCACATAGTATTTCTCCTCGTACTCCTGCTTCTCCTTTGCGGCTTGCGAGAGCATTTGCTGAGCACGCGAGCCCGAAGACAACTCAGTGGGCGCATCCAAGTACTCTTCCTTCAGATCTTGCAGCATAGATGAGCTAAGTAGTGAAAAGAACACAGATATTAAATAGATTTGGATAACATATGTGATTTATTTAATAGCTTACGTGATGGCACGCTTTTTGGCACGATCTAGAGCCTTCTTTTCTTTGTCTGCGTCACGTTCATCGCCATCGTAATAGACGGGTTTAATGCGAGGCGGCACATAAACGCCCGATTTGCCAGCTGTGGCTGCTTTGCGCGGCTTTTTCGCAGCACCTGCCTCGTCCTCATCATCATCCTCGTCGTCGTCATTATCCTCATCCTCATTACTGTCGCTGCCTGCCTGGTTGTCATCATCATCGTCGCCGCCACCACCGGCACCTGCAGCGCTGAGCATATCTTCCGGATTTGGCTTATAGAGTATGGGATCTGTACTGCTGGAGACGCCTGTAGTCGCTGTCTTGACCAGCTTGTCAATCTGATAGCGCAACTTGTAGTCTATAGGCCGTATTTTCTCCAATACCGTGCGTATCTCAATCAGGCGCTCAATGGAAGGATCACCCTCAATGGTCTCGCCGGAGCATTTGCGGAGCACCACATATGTCAAATTGATCAAATAGTCAAGCAGCATATGATACTTGACCTCAAGAAAGCTCAAACCATATTCAGTGCTCAGTTCGCCACGTTTGACGCGCTGCAGCATTCCTTCAACAAGATCTGTCACCTGCTTCACATTACTGTTCATCTCGCCCAGCAGCTGAATGGCCTGCGGTATGTCCTGCTGACCCTGCACCTCACAATCATAGTCCAGTGCCTGTGTAAAAATGTAAAACAAAACAGTTGTTGAGTCTTAGAGGAATTAAAAGTTTGATTTCGTTAACAATCTCTTTAAGATAATACTAATAATATTTTATCTCATCCATACTTGCTTACCTGATGCATTTTGGCTATCCTGACAAATGAAACTATTCTTTAGGCTTCACATAAAATCCAGTTCAAACTATTTACGCTCGTAATTAGAAACAATTCTCACTTCACCCACTCTTGCTATATGCTTACAAGTACATATATACATCTGTATATATATATATTAACTAATAATGGCGGCATTTTTGAAATCAGAATAAAACTTGTTGGCCAATCGCCATCACCTCCATATATGTATGTTTATGTGTGTTGTTGTCCCGCTTGCACTGCCTGTATTTTATGATATTGGCCATCATCATAATATTTAACAAATTTTGTGCACAGGAAATTAAATTTGCTACGCAAATACACAAATAACTTGTTTAGTATATAAAATGCCATAAACAGATAGAGCCCAAAATGCATTCATTCTACGCTAGTTGCCAAGCCCATTTCCCCTTCTACCCAATGGCGAACCGCAATTCTATGTGCCTCCATGTTGCATGTGCTGCGCCTGCCTGTCTGTCTGTATGTGTGTGTCCTGGGAACGCGACACCGCACAACTCATTTGCATATTTTATTGGTTGCCATTTAATTATTTGCATTTTACAGCATTTTTGGCCACGGCCCTCCTCCCCCCACTTCATACCCTCCTACCCAACGGCCCTTTGACCGCCGCAGCTTATGCTGAATTTATTTTCAATTAATATTAATAAAGCATTGCGCGAGGTTCGGGGGGGATAGGATGGTCGTCTGCATGTGTCACATATATTTTTAGAGATTAATTGCAAATTACATAATGCATGGATTATAAATAGTTCTTTGTTGCTGTTATATTCTGTTGACGGAAAAATTTTGCAATTTACAAAGCAATTTACCAAAAAATTACTATGATAACAATTTTTTGAGTGGCTTTTGCGTGTTGGTTGTGTTTACATTATGCATTTTAGGCAAATTTGCATATTATTATTGGCAAATTAATTTAATTGTATTTCGCGGACAGACATAACAAAGTACTCCAAATGTGTGATTATAATGAGAAATGCTATTTTGTCAGTTTGGTGAAATGCAAAATATAATTGAAATATTATAATTGACATTTTCTTTAATGGTTGATCAATTATAGCAAAGCATAACTGTCATTAAAAACGAAATGAATTTGTACATTATTATTTGTCAATTTTATTTTATTCGTTATAATGTGACTGACTTCTTTAGTACAAGTCGCGTGACTGTACGTTAGCCGATTATGAATACAAATTTAAATATGTATAGAATAAATGAAAATATAGTTGCTCACAAGCAACGTACAGTTAGCTATGTGGGTATGCTGTATAGTATCAAGAGTGCAACAGTGGGACAAAACTATTCACTACTTTTTCTCGCAATCCATACTTTGATGTTCGCAGCTTTTGACTAAAAATTATATATAGTTTAAAACGAACTAATAAGTTGAAAGTTAGCTTAAAACATTATTGATCGAAAAATGTTAGCATTATAGTGAAAAAATGGAATGGAATTTAAAACAGGTATACAATCCTATCAAAGCTAGAACCGTTTGGGCGCTATAAATGAAGGGTTGGCTATAGTTTAATTCTTTGCGCCCTAAAAGTATGCTTTAATTAACTATTCTGAGAGTTGTCAAACTAGTAATATAGGCGTGTTAAAAGCTATCGCAATACTCTTCTATTCGCATATGTTTTCAAATATTTCACTATGATTGTGCCCAAAATTGCTATTGACGCGTTATAAGCCGGGCCAATATGAGTTTGCAATTAAGCCAGCGACACGCACTAAAACCAAGTAGAGGTTGAGAGGCGTTAAATAAAATGCGCGCATATTTTTGGGCAACAGCCAATGCAAAAACTGACAGCTTGCGTTGACTGCAAACAAACGACAGCAACAACAATCGCAGCACATAGAATGGAACATATGATGGCGAACTGCGTCCAACAATAAACCGCAAAAGACTCGCCGCTTGCATGCCTATAACGATGGCCGATTAACAACAGCAGCAACAAAAACAAAATCTGTACATAAGAGCTAGCTGTTAACGGCAAACTTACAACAAAATGGCAAACTAGCTCATACACACACAAACACACCCACACACACACATACAACACCCTCAATAGATATAAAATTCGCTGGCCGTTTTTGGTTAAATTTTTCATATGCAACGACTGCAGCAAATACAGCAACGGAAATGACAAGCTGACATGCAGCTTATATTGTTGTTGTTGTTGTTATTGCTGCATTTTCATTAACGGTTATTTTGGCAATGCATTTTATGTGCATACCCACGCCTGTAAATAGGCAACGAATTGCATTCATATGCAGCGCATACAACACTACATATGCATTGGATATTTCTGTTTCTGTTGTAGATACATCTATTTTTTTTTTCGTCGAGAATAAAATATGAATTACAATTTCTATTTGCCTGTCGAGCAGGTTATGCAAATATGTGCGTTTTGCACATCCTCTCTCCCGCTTTCATACTCTGTTTCGCCAACCAAATTTAATGACAGCATTTGATGCCACTTCCAAATCAGCTAGCACTCCAACTCTCTCACTCTTAATGTGTCTGCTGTGGTTTTGAGGATTTTGCAGAAAATGTGTGCGGCCGCAATTATCATCAGGCGAAATTTGTGTGCGTTTTTTTTGTTGCATTATTTTATTTTGGTTGTTGTTTGGCATTAACATCATAAATAAATGCGTATATGTTTGTGATAATTGCACAAAATGCATTGCATATTTACGGTTATTTTAAATTGCTTTTTGTGTACATATATACAAAGCAATATATATACATTATATACACATTTTTGGTGGGCGACTGTTGTGGGAATTAAGAGGTGGGTCCAAATTTCAGCCGTTCTGTTATTGACTCGTTATTGGCCAATGAGCTGCACGACAAAAACTTTTTTTTTTTTTTTTGGCAATTTTCGTGTTTCTTTTTTTCCATTTATTTAAATGAAACACAGGAAATGCAAATGTACACAGACATATAAAGTATACGTAAGTAAATGGTCTGGGGTAACGAGCTTAAATACTAAAGAGATTGCAATTGCTGGAAGCTCTTGCGTCTCAGGCAGTCGCTTTTGGCATGTATGCTATGCAATGGTATGAAAGCTTTGTCTCAGCGTCGCTCCTGTGATGTCTTACGTTGGTGTCTTTATGTATGCAGCGTATTGAATGTTGCGTCGCCATTGAATGCTTTATCATGATTTATTTTGTTAAGTAGTTTCTATTGACAACAAGCTTTATTGGCTAACATGTTAACTTTTTTATTCATAAATTTAAGTCACAGAAATTGAAAATCGGTAAGTGAACGTAAACTATAACTTAAACATTAAACACCCATCTGTTGATGGAACTTATCGACAGATTTGATCCCAACAGAAACGCTTTACCTTTATAGAAATTCCCAAAGGGAAAAGAAGCAGCAGGCTATGCGAAAAGGGACCACTTTTTTCAATTATAAAACTACAAATTGTGCGCTTTGCTAGTCAAGTAAACTCCACTTGCCACCCCTTTCTCACCAACACTCACTTAAAACCACAGCAATGTGGGTTGGGTGGGTTGAAGTTGAGTGGAGGCAGAACAACTACGCGACGGCCATTAGAAATCGATTGACATAACTCAAAAATTGTGCAAATTAACGTTAAAACCAGCGAGCCAACGACAATATGGGTGGAGAAATTGCAGAGGCGTATGGTGGGTGGGGCAGAGTGCGGAGCGTTGGTGGTGTCAGCCAACAGCCTGTAAATAACGGGCCAACGTTTCAGCAGAGGCAGAAAATATGGCCAGTCCTAGAGAACGGGCATCGTGTGGTGCCAACGCAGCATACACACACACACACACACATGTGTGTAACTATGCAAACGATTGTGTGTGTGTTGGGGGTGCAACAACGGGCATGGCAGTCGCGTCCGTTGTGCGCCTGATGATGAAGAAATACGCGCGACTGTTGCAAACCGCAGTCAGACCAACCAAACGAAACTCCAACCCAATCCACCATCAGCACCACCCATTGCAGAGCATTGGCGTTCGTTCAAAGTGGATCTCAAATTTATGCAGCACATCGTGTTTTTGTAATTGCTGTTCTTATTCTGCTGGTTGTAGTTGTAGCACTGCCAATAACCAAAAATATTGATTAGAGTTTATAGGCACAAAACCCACAACTACGTGGAATCTCTCTCGCTTGCTAATAAAACGCAACCACCAGCACCAATAAATGCGAAAAGTATTCCTTCTCTAATTTCATATCAACTCAATGGTTACAAAAAATAAACTAGTTAAACTTCAAAGTTATACTTATTGTGCTACGAAGCTTTACTTTCTTTGCAATATGAAATCTAGTTATACAAAATCAAGGCGATTTAGTTTTCAGGAACAGACAAACAACAGCCTTATAACTATAGATCGTTGTCGCGAGGCGCGAGGCTAACAGAAATTGTTGACATTTGGCGCTGTTTATGTCATTTAATTTGTTGGCGTATATTTTGTTGTTGTTGTTTGGGATTTTCGGTGGTGTTTTTAGGTGCGCGGTGCGCATTGAACGGAAATGAAACTTTTGCGGTCGCGCGAAAAATGCAAATGTATATACAATGCTAAATACATATATAAAGTGCACAAGAATAAATGAAATTTACATACATGCTACATTCGCAGTTAGTATATATGAAATGAATGTGTTTATATACGTACATAATAGCTTATATGGGAAGAGCAAATATAATTGCATATTTCATGCAGCGGCGCACAAAACAAACATTGCAATTTTACCGCCTCAATTAGCATTCGGCAAATTTTCAATTCGGTTTCTACATAAAAACCGCAACGTGAAATACCAAACTCGAACAACTTCAACAAACAAATTGAACCAGCCAGCCATTATTTATTTAAATAATTGGCTAACCAAAAAATAATGATTATAAAACAACCAAAAATGGTCGAACTGAAAAGGGAGCATGGGTGCACAATGCTTGAACAGTAGGGTCTGAATAAATGAATAACGAATGTGCGAGAACATATTGAAAGAGATTAGAGCTGCAGGTTTATTCAAATAGGCGCTAAAACGAGTGTCTGGCATAGCCAATAGAATACCTAAAATAAATAAAGTTTTGCTTGATTGGCGGTTAGAATATTGTTAAGGGCTTTGCAAACAAAACATTTTATGGCTATTTGCATTTCCAATGTTGCATGGAATGTTTTCCTAATGTATATGTGAATAAATTGAAGTTTTGTTTAAAATGTATGAAACAAAAGCATTGAAAAATTACTTTTTGATTGAAAAATAAATGTTTAAGTAGCGCACAAGTACAATACTCAGCCATAACCATTTTGAACTCTTTTCATATTTTAGGCAACAAGATTCACACTTCAAACATTATTGGGCAAACATGTTGAGCAAACATATAACAACAAACAGGCAAAAAAACGCGTTAAAAAAGAAAGAGTTAAGAGAAGGCAACCAAAAAAAAAAAAAAACGAGCAAGACATATTTTAGTCGCCTGCTAGCGGCAAACCAAACAGATAAGTACAATGTCAGACGGACAGTTACTCAGTCCAGCAAACACACACACACACAGACAAGATACGGTTTGAGGCGATGTTGCGCATACGCCGCATAGCCAGCAAAAACAATTTTGTGTAAGTGTGTGTGTGTGTGTTTGGGTGTGTTGTCCTTTCAACATCACAACAAAGTGTCAAAGCGACGCACATATTTGTAGGCGTCAACGGGCGTTGCTTCGTCATTTTTTTTTTTTTTTTTTGTGAAAGCAATTTTCATTAACAAAAGGGGCGCCACTGTGTTAGCGGGCGGGAACGGGCAGGCGGGCGGTTCAACGGTTTAAGGACGTGTGAATGAAAATTAAAAGAGCAAGTGAATTTGAGCAACGCGTATAAAATAATATTCATAAAAAAATTGGCTGCTGTTAAATGGATTTGCGTTAGCAAATGAACAAAAAATATTTCAAAAGCAAATTGAATAAACCAATTGGCATTTGGTATATATTGAATTTGCAGCGTTTTACATACACAACAATCTTTTTTTTGTAAAAATAAATAACTGTGTTTATGTTTTAAATGTATTTTTAAACTTTTCTATTGCTAAAAGTGCGTACGATATAAATATGTTGCAAGATTTGTTTCAAACGTCATTAAGAATAGCCTTCGACTGGCCTTTAAAATGTATGAATAACATTTTCACAGCAATATATTCGTGGCACATTATTTATACCATTCGAACATGTTGGAAAAAATAAGTATAATTTCGAATTTCAATGTTACAAACAGAAATGCATACTGGAATATTCAATTAGAATTAGAAGTTTAGAAAGGCATATGGAAAAATGGAGCAAATCAACAAAACTCATCAAATTTACAGACAGTTGTATACGATCCTTTTTGTTGCTTTCTGTTTTTGTATACAACAGAGAGGAGCTCTGAAATATTTAGAAACGCAAACAACTGAAAAACAAACGAACAACTGAATAAAAAATCAGATACACAACGCTCGTATGCCCCATCAAAATGACACACAAAAAAGAATGGACTCAAAAAAAAAAGGATGAAAATAAATAAAATAGAATAGGATGAGACAGAAAGACCAGAGCGACAGAGAGAGAGAGAGAGCAAAAACAAAACACATCGCTATGAAATATTGCCAATCAGAAATGAAACCGAAAATAAATCGATTGTTTCAACAAACGCACAGAACACACACACACACAGAAACAATCGGTAGGAAAATACGAGCCACGGCGACAGAGTTGCAGCCAAAATAGCGGGCAACAAGGATAACGAGGACATGAGGCTCCAATGATGTGGAGTGAAAGAGCCAGTTGCCGTTTTGTGTTCTCTGTTGGCCGAAAAAAACTTTACTCTTGTTGCTGTTGTTGTTGCTTCGCGCGCAAAAAACGGCAAGTGCGATGCGGGAAGCGGAAGAATGGGTAGTCAGGCAGGCAGGCAGGCAGAAATTGGGGTATAGTAGTGGACAGTGAAGGGCTTGTACGTATATATAGCCGTATGTAGAGAGCCGTGGGTGGGTGGCACGTTGCACGCTGAGTGATTGCTGCGTCTGTATGCGTGTGTGGGTGCAAATTGAAACAGAGTCGAGAGCTATAGCTGAAGCCTGAACTCAACTCTGACCAGGCAGGCCGCTTGCTAGCTAGCTAGGCCTGCACCATCGTGTCGCATTACTGCTTCTGGCTGCCAGCCTCGCGGGCCAAACAAGCGCGCTGAGTGCTTGCCAGGGGGCTAGCCAGCACAGCAAGAGGTAAGTAAAGTGGGAGGAGGGGGGGAATAGGCTGACAGCACACGTTGCATTTGCATGTGCGGGGCATAATTGGACAGCACCCAGTATGTGTCGTTTCATGTAAAAAGTGGGCATGGCTAGTGTGGGCATGTAGGCAGTGTATAGAGCATCTCCGACAGTCGCATTGAATGGCAGCAGTTACAATTCTGTTGTATTCTTTTTTTTCTCTCTCTCTCTCTCTCTGAGCCCTGTAGAGGCCTTTGCATATTGATGACGATGATGTCGATGCTCTGGCCTTTTGTCTGTTTGTCTATCTGTATACCTGCTGTTTTCGTATTTTTTGCCATCTCTTTTTTTTTTTGTGTTCCCTTTAGGTTTTCTAACTCTTGCGCCCTTATATGTCCGCTGCTAGTTATTGTTAAGTCCTTGCGCCCAGCCCCAAGTCAAAGGTGACATGAGGAATGTGAAACGGCGCTTTAAATTGATGCTCATGAAACTGGGACACATCGAGAAAATAAAAGCAGCTTGGCTTTAATTATCTATTGTTTCCCTTAAGATTCAAGCTTTTAATTTAAAGCTTATTTCGAGAAACAATCAGGCTTGTATAGGGCTAATTTGATTAAATGTGTAATCAACTAACTTCTCAAAAAAGTAGCATTTGTTAAAATGAGTTAAGAGAATATACTTAAGTTTAGGCATACGAATTTTAAGAGGCTTAGGAGTAAGTATAAACTAGAGCAAGATGAGTGAAACGAAGAAAGTTTGTTAGTAAAAATAATTAAAACTAGCTACTAGGCCAGACTTAACAATTATTCAACATTAAGCAAAAGTAAACTAGAGAATTGTTGCTTTAAATATTGTTGTTTTCACAAAAAAATGTGAGATAAGGTATTTTCAACTTGTCTAAAACATTCCTAAAAATCGTTCTGTTTAAAATAAAAAAAATATATTTGTTTCTTTTTTTTATATTTTAATCTCAATAAAGTGCCCATCAGATCGGGTTGTCATATGCTGCCATTTCGCATAAATAAATATACTACCAAAAATGTTCACTCCTCCCCTATTTTACCTCTTACAACGCTATCAACTCCATTTTGGCGATTTTGCGATGATATCGGGGCAACAAACCCAAACAGCGACAGCTTATTTATGCCTGAATATTTGAATAGCTCGCTGATATAAAATATTTTCTGGGTGTGTCCATTTTGCCGTGTTTGAAAAATTATTTATAAAATACACACAAACATTTATATACGTAGATACACACAACGGAATCGTATATAGCGTACATATGGAATAAATGCAGAAACGCAAAACCTGCACAACTGAAATATCAAACAGCAACAACAACAACAATAACAAAACGGATATAGAACTCGACATTAAATTTACGTGCCAATAAAATAAACAAGCGTCGAGTTTTTTTTTTTTTTTTTTGGTTACTCGCCATTTGAAATGCCAAACAGAGCAGGACACATACAAATATCTAGCGATGGGGGTTGGGTATAGGATGTAGGCGGCACAGGAAGAGCCAGCGACAGACACAAACACACACACACACACACACATACACTCTGGCACTCCATGCATGCATAAATCGCGCGAATTTTTCACGTTGGTCGCGTTGATTGTGATGGCAAAAATAACCGCGTTTGTTGTCTGCTTGTTGTTATTATTGTTGTTGTTGCAAGGGCGGGGCTGGCGCTGCAGGACTAGAGAGAGAAAGAGAGAAAGAAAGAGAGAGTGAGAGAAGAGAGGAGGATGGCCATGGAGTTAGCACAGACACATTGTCACAAAAGCACAAAATGCGCGTCGCGCATTTTATATAAATTTTAAATACAATTTGCTATTGAGCCTCCCCACCACCAAAACAACAAACAGCACAGAGACACAAGAATACGCGGGTAATACCAACACCAACAATCGACACAAAAAACAATAAAATCTACAACGTGTGGAAAGAGCTGCAATTTTTGGTAGTTAGAGTTAGACAGCGCACAACTGTCGAGTGTAATTGGAAATGTGGATTGCTTTCAAATATCAAAAATGTACTGGTACTAGCTGCAGGCATACACAAAAATATATATGAATGTATTTATTTCTTTATATAAATATTTATGTAGAAAGGTATATAGATAACGAAGAGTTTATGCAGGTGTGATATGTACATATTTAATGCAGAAAGAATAAAGTATTGTAAAATGCATATTTTCAATAAAAGATTCAAAGACAGATATTTATAATCTATGAATGCATAACAATATTGTAAGCTATTCTCCATCATTGCATAAATACTTATACAACAAAATTAAAGGCCGCTTACACAATTGCAAATGTTTAGTTTTCCCTTACTTAAGAAATAAATATATATATTTATAATCTAGTAATTTCAATTTCTAGATTCCAAAATAAAACATGAGATATTATGTTTGCTATCCATAAAAAAAAATGGTGTTCATCATCTTGGTTACAAAATAATGAACACTTAAAAAATTACATTGTATATTCTTAAATGGGACCGACAGCTGTTTAACGCTGGACCTTGGCAATCTATCAACAGTTAACCCTCTTCACAGCATCAATCATACGTTTTTAAAATACGTTAAATGTCCGGAAAGTCCAAGCTTAAGCCTTCTTCATGAACTGTCGTCCAGTGTCCTGTTCGTTTTCCCCCAATTGCGCAACCCACAAACTTCAGCCGACGAAAAGAGTCTCTAATCTATTAAAACCCACATGAGCGAAATTAACCAAAAACGGTGCAGGAAACACAAAAGCTTGAAAGGGGATCGACTCCGCTCCCTCCCCAACAACATAACATTGTTGTTAGAGTGATGAATGCATTTGCACATTTCCTCATTTCTACAGCCACAAATGGAAAATGAATATATAAAAGGGGAGCCGTCGTACACGCCTCGATGCGAGTCGCAGATAAATTTCATAAATTAAATAGACGGGCATTCTAAGAGCATATTAGCGTAAAATTGCAGACAACCCTTTGCTGTTGTTGTAGAAATCTCATTACAATTTCAACGCGATCAGACAAAGCAGCTATAAGAAGAAGCGAAGGCTTGAACAGCAACCAGAACGACAGCAAGCAGGAAACCCCGCTGATGAAATGGATTTTTATCCCAAAACAGGACACGGGTACAAGTGAGAAAGCAGAAAGACATCCAACCAACGCAAAGCAGACGAATAGAATGAGAATAAAACACACGAGATATAGAGTTTGAGCATAGAGAATTATGAAAAGAAAAAAACCTGAACAGAAAAAAAATCATAGCAAAAGCGTCAACAGCCCAAAAAATATGTACAAAAAAATCACAACATCAGCAAAAGTGGAATACTTTCATGCGGGATATGGGGAGAGCGATGGTCCACGGCGCGTAAAAAATGCAAATCCCAAGTCAAAGCTTAGCGCCGTAGCTCTGCACGTGGCAACCAGGCAACATACGTACCCCTCCCCCCATATCAGCCTCTTCATGCATATATGAGTAATGGTAAAAAAAGAGGAAAAAAAAAAACGGAAAATAATAGAAAAAAATCCTACGCAGGAATGGAATTTCAAAACGTATGTCCCGGCATAATGCAACGAGCTCTAGCTACAAACCAGTTGGCCTGGTCAGTTGTTGTTGTTGTTGTTTTTGTTGGGTGGTGGAGGCAAATTCAATAAAAAAAACCCCGCTTGAAAAGTGCGAGATAGACGAGAGTCTGCTCCTGCTACTACTGCTATGTGTGTGCAGGACAAAAAAAAAAGCAGCATGTGTGGATGCCTAGTTGTGTGTGTGTAGCTTGCATAGCGCCAACGGATCAATGATGAAAGTGCGTTGAAGTGTAGTGCAAACAATGGCAAAAAGGCATAAGCAAATGGAACATGCATGTGGAACATATTTGAATTCTGCATAGCACTCGAAGCCATAGTCGTGTTATGCGTGCTTGTTTTAGTAATTTTTAGGCGATATGCACGCATGTATGCATTCATATTCGGTCAACATGCATACAAAAACAGTTTTTCTAAAGTATTGCAAAGAATTTTATTAGCAAAAATGTATACAAGCCATCAAATTGTTAGTCGAAGAAGTCAAAAAACAAAATATTGCAAGCAGTACATTTGCTACATACTTTCATATTTTATTTTGTTTGATTTCAAATGCTTTCTTTGGTTATTTAGCGTCAGTGTGCTCTTTCAAGGCTATCAAAGAACCGATCCCTAAGCCAGATGTCAGTTTTCATTGCCATAACTGGCTGATTAAAAGACGCTGACTTCCGTAAGGGCCAAACAACAACGACAACAGCAACACATAACCATTAGCCTTTAGTAGCGGGTAAAGGTTTAGAAATAGGACCTGGACCCGTACTCGAGCGAGCACTAAACAGACGTCAAAATCATTGCCATTAAGCTGGGAATGGGCAACTGCTAACAACAATAGAAAAGACGGCACAGAGAAGCCGCCATCCTGTCCAGCTGTGGTGGTCAACTGTCCGCCTTAACCCGTCAACCGCATGCCTAAGAGCCTGAGCGCGGAAAAAAAAAATGGCAATGCAGTGAAGGAGCGAGAATTGCTGTTGGAGAGTTTCGAATGCCTCTGCCTGACTGACTCTGCTTTTGCCTGGTGGTCAACTCAAGTAGCTTGTGTGCCATTTTATACTTCTATTTTTTTGTGCTCGCCCTTTTATCCCTACTATGTTTTTGTTTTTGTTTTTTTTTTGCGCGCGATGAAAACTTTGCTCTATTTCCGCCATCGTCTGGCTGATGTTTTAGCGGTTCGTTAGCGGTGGTGGAGTGGATGCCATGGATCAGATGATGGCCAAGAGAGGAGCTAACGAGTGTGTGTGTGTGTGTGTGTGCAACTGTCAGTTGCTTTATGCGACTCGCGGCCATCCTGTGAGTCTTTGTGCCGGGCAAAGGCATTCTGCATGCAAAGCGAAAATGTTGTCGCTGTTTAATGTCAAGCGATGATGGTGCTTTTTTTTTTCTTTCAGTGTTTCTTTCTCAGTTGTGTTTTTTTGTGGCCAATGCTCATTGTTGAAGTTGACCCCAATATCCCATCTTCCAGCTTTGAATACTTGGCATGTTTGTCGTTGGCTAACTGCAGACAGTTTCATGCCCATTGCGTTTTGGAGCCGTCACGCCCACTCACTCCAATTTCGGCTATGCCTGCTGTCGCCGGTCTCACTTGATGCGCTGTCTTGATGGATTTGTCTGGCTAAGTGTCGGTTCGTTGACTTACTGCAGCTGAAGAGTGGTTAGAAGCTATGTTCAAGGGGTACCACTATCAAATGGCTCTTAACGAATTGGTTTGAAATGCATAAGATACGCGGAAATATTGAGTGTGAAAGTGAAATGTTTAGAAAAACAATATAGTAAAAGTGTTTGGAATTTTACCAAAGTATTTAAAAGGGCTTTCTGCCGCTTTTCAAAGTTTCATTGAGTAAGTATTCTCAGTAATACATGGAATGAGTTTTCATTGTATGAAAGTCAAAAAACCGCATTGCATCGAAAAATTACTAGGATTGGATATTTTGAAATATTTTTTATTGATTTGGATTGGGTTAGCAAAGCCAAAAAAACTTTTTGTTCGCTATCAGAAACAGGCAGCGTAGTGGATTACACACGCATTGAGTATTCGCGTCTGGCATTGTCGATACACTCAAACTCGAAGCAGCCCAATTTACAATATATACAAACATCAACTGCCACATACACCCCTTTAGAAGCTGTTGCCGCAAACTGCGAAATGAAAAAAGTACATAAAAAATAAAGAATCTTGGTACAAATGACAAGCTCAAATGGCTCAAATGTTTTTGTTTGCAATCATATTATATTTATGCAGTGTTTGCCTCTCATTCTACAGCCAGAACTTTATGACCATGATATATGTATGTATGCATGTATACATCATGTATGTAAATACGTATGCTGCGCAAAAAAAAGTGCGGCTATTTTTATTATTTTCAAGGGGGTTGCATGGAGAGTGCTTGTTGTAAATGTAAAAATGTGACCGCTCTTGGCTGGCCTAATGCTCGTTTGGGTTAATCAAGGCTGGAGATTTTTAAATTTTATTTATTATTTTGGGGTAAATGCTTTTTAGCTGTTTGTGAATCCATTTCGTTTATTTGGTTTATATTTACATTGGTCTCCAAAAAGTTGCATATATTTTGCAATGGGACACTTTTTTTTTGTTTGAATGTTTAAATATGTAATATATAGAGAGGTGTACGAGTATATATATCATGAACATAACCCGCCAACGCCTCTTCGACCCCAAGCATAGCGCATCAACTTTATTATTACATTTTTTTATATTTATTTGTTTTTTTTTTTGCCTTTTTTGGCGTGCAAGGGTTTAAAAGCTTGTCAGCATGTGTGTAACGCCCTTTTTTCGGACAGTGCATTTTTAATATAATTTTTGCAAGCCCCCTGCCCCGTCAGCTCAGCTGCCGCGGCCACAATTTTTTCTGATTTTTTATTTTCGTTTTTTTTTTTTTTGTTTCTGCTCCCCCCAACCAAGCAGGAGACTTGTTTGCAGTGGGCGTGCATATATATAAATGATTTTTTCTATATGCTGAATCCTGGGGGTTGGTCGCCGCCCATTGGCAACTGTCCGGTTTGCAGGTGGCCTCGCTGCATATGCGAAATGCTCGGAACTCGCTTTGTTTTTTATGTATATTTTTTAATTTTTTTCCCATTCAGGCTGGGCATGTGGGGAGTGGACCAGGCGTAATAAGCAGGCGGCGTTGTCACGCGTACCATGAAAATGGGTTGTTCGAGGTTTGTTCCGCAACAAGCAGAAAAAATACTTTCTGCCATACAAGCAAAAAGTATTTTTAATGAATTTTTATATGCTGAGGTGGATGGAGTATTGTTTTTTAGTGTTTTTTAATTAATTAAAAATTTACTTAAAATTGTATAATATTTTTATTGTAATGGAGTAGGCAAAAAAGGGAGATAAGTAGAGCCAAATGCTTACATAAAACCAGACAATGAAATGTTGCTAAGCTCCTTAATCAGGCGCAGACTTTAAGAGTTGCTAAGCAAAGTGCTCTGTGTCCAAACAATTCTTGAATACTTTTAACTTTTTATGTATTTGTTTATTATCTATTAAACACATAAATTACACACATACTACAAATAAATGTACAACATTTTACTATCATTAATAATGGTTTAATATTACACTGTTTAACTGCTTGCCTAACAACCAATAACAATTGATATAAACTTATAAATTAACTCCATAACTTAACCATTATAAATAATAAATCACAATTCTGCTATTTTCAAGTATTTAAATAAGAAACATTCAATTAGACAAGCCATTCTCAACTAGGTCGTACAACTAGGTAGGGTTGCTCTTTGCTGGGACACAGGAATCTTTCAAAAGGTTTTGGTAGAACATTGGGTCTTGGCTTTTGTTCGTCAGGCAAAAGCATACTGTTCCACAGCATATTGGAGACAATGGCATGCATGCGCTGACTAAAGTGGAAGCAATCATGAGAGAAGATACGCCAATCAGTTTCCCCATTGGGTAGCACAGGCGTCGAGAGATTTGCAATCAACGGATGCCCCACAATGGCAAAATCCTTGCGCTGAAACTCAGGCAATCGAGCGATATCCAAATCTAACTGTTGCCATTTTCGAATAATGTTGGTGCGCTGCTCTATTTGTTCCTGGCTCAAACGATCGCTAAGCAGACAATGGCAGGCAATGCGATGCACCAGATAACAACTTAAGGGCACTCGTTTTAAGCCACTCATCGTTAGCGATATATTGGGCACTACAATTAAGTTGATAAGAAGTCGGGGTACGTTATCACGCAGCAATCGGAAGGCCTGACGAAGATCTCTTTCATGGCGATCGAGAAACGCTTGTGGATTGTTCCAGTGGCACATGTCGGAGCAGATATCATTGTTGCCCACGTAAACGGTAAGCAATTTCCAGTTACGTTGCATATCGACGTTTGGATCTCGTTGCAACAGATCAATCAGCAAGCGTGCCTGGTACAGCAGATCGTGGGACATAATCATGGGCTCGGCAATGCTCAGATGCGACTTTTGATGATTCACAACCAAACTGTGGGCTGTGGCATAACCATAAAGCTGTGGATTAAATTCCTTTAGTATGTTGGGCAATGTTAAAGTATTTCTCCAATTTCCCATTCCGCCACCCGAAAAAACCAAGCCACGAAACTCATTGATCATATCGAGTGCACTATTTGACATTATTCCATTGCCAGCTGACAGTGAGTCTCCAATGGCAGCTATGACATCTATATCACCAGGTCGCAAGTGCTCTACAGATGTGGGTGTAGTCCGTGATCTCGTGTTATTTAATGGACAGGGGAATGGAACTTGATTGGGTATTGGAATTTGCAGTTTACCCTCGCGCCGATTGCGGCTGTAAAGCGCCTCCATATCTTGTAGTGCCCAGTTTAAGCTTGTGCTGCGAGTGTTGATAAACAATTGTCGAAAATCTCGATCTATATTCGTATAATCAGGCAATGCATTAGTCACTGGTTTCAGAACATTGTAGGGCTTAGCGTGTATTCCAATGCTCGCCAGCAGCTGATGGGATCGATTTTGGCGGCGCGTACGATTAGTTTGAGCAGAATTAGCGGCTATTAAAAGTACCGCAAAGAGCAGATATACGTTGGAACACATATTTAACACTGTGGAACGTGTGTGGAACATAAGATAATTTTTTTAATTTGTTAATTTTGTTACATTTGCATTATTTAGCACATTTTTGCGATGTGGATTGTGATTTTTCTTAAATTTGTTCGGTATTTGTTGCTTTGAATAACATTTGTAGCACTCTGCGTTTGATTTATCTAATTATTTTTCTTTTTGTTGTTCCTTTGTTCCTTTAACTAGTCAACCGCACAGTCTCGACGACTTCTTGACGCGTTCTTAGTCGAATAGCAAATGAGTCAAGCGTTTAAATGCCCCGCTAGTATTATGAATGGAATCTCAAACAAAATAAAGCATACTCAGACACAGACAACAACAGCTTGGAACAACGAGTACTTCCCTTAAGCACTCAATTCATCCATTAAAAGCAACAACAAAACACTCATAGATCACAGCCAGTACAGAACTTGACTTGAATACGTTGACCGAGACGTTAGCTATCTGGCAACAACAAGCATTCAGATGGAACAGCATAAAGTGCGTTGAGTTCAAAGATATTGTCGAAAAACATTACGAACAGAAACACCAAAACAATATAATTACCTTGGCGTGGTGGCACAACAACATTGATGCTACTACAACATGACAGACAACAATTAAATGTTTTTTTCATACATTTATAAAAATAATATTATTTATATAAATACGTGTTAACGAATTAAAATATAATTGGAGCTACCTGCATCTATGGATGTTAGAACAGTGGCGTAGAGTTAAAGAAACACTTTTTGGTACATACAGAGCGTAGTCAAATAGTAATATTTTACTTACATTTTAATAAATAAAAGTAAATGTATTTCCCAAAAAAATCAAATAAAAAATGCAATAAACTTAAATTTCAAGTTCTAAATATAATTACTAAAAGCACTCTCTAAATTTTAATAAGTGTCAGAGAGTGTAAAAAGTCAACACATAATGACAGCAAGCACAGAATGTTAATAGCCCAAATTGGGTATACGTATTATGAGATAGTTTTAATCCCAAAAATTTAACTGAAACACAACTTCCGATAGCCCCATCGCTACGCCACTGTAACTTTGGTTACTTTGTTTCTAAGCTATGTATATCTTTTTGTTGTGAGAGTTAACTCAATTGTTATGCATGATTTCAAGTCAAAGATCAGCAACAAACAATATCTCAACATATACTATTTGCACATTAAGCGCAAAAGTAACTTTGAACGATTTTCGTTGTTTATTTAGTTGTTTTCTAGCCACTTAAAATGTTAATAGCTAATTGTTTATTTAGATGTTTGTCAAACGAATTGAAGTCTCTGAGAGAGACGCAAGTTAAACAAGCTATGCAAATTGTTGCCTTTTTGTTTATTAAGCGCATGTATGTACTTGATCTAGGTTATTGCCCAGATAAGAAAACAATAATAAATCTGATCTATAAAAAGATGACTCATGATTATTTCTCGTCATCCAAAGCGGCTTGAATTGGGGTGTGTTGAAGTTAATGATTTCTTTTTTTTTTTAAGTCTGCTAAGAAAAAGTGTTTCCGCCTTTAGTTGATTCTCAGATAGGGTCTCTCGGGGCTGGTACACATCAAGTTTTGTAAAGGTCGTCGCCAAGCACGTACTCTTTGGGTATCCAATTTCTGCTGCATGCTATTCCACAGCGCACTGGCCACAATCGCATGAGTTCTCTGACTAAAATGCATGCAATCATGCGAAAAGAATCTCATATCCAATGAACCGTTTGTGATAACAATCCCAGTCATATTACTCAACAGGTTGTGGGTAACAATTGTAAAATCATCACGCTTAAATTCAGGCATTTCGGATAGTTCAATTTGCATGCGTTGCAATCGCTGCACTGCGTCTGGGTAGTGTTGTCGATAGAGACGACTCAAGCAGGAACAGATCGTGGGTAAATTACAGGTAGCCGGAAAGCGTGCAATCATCCGCAAAAATTCATATATATCAGGCAACAGGATCCAATTGACCATCAGTCGAGGCACATTATCTCGGAGCATGGTTAAGGCACGATATGCTTGCTGTCGCTGAAGCTTGAGAAACTTCTCCGTATCATCCCAGGAGCACACCTCAAAGCAGATGTCATTGAAACCCACATGGATGGTAAGAAGTTTCCAATGCTGCTTCATATTAACCTTCGGATCGCTCTTCATTCGTTCGATTAGAACATGTGCCTGAAATGGCAAATCCCTTAAGGTCAACATGGGTTCAGCCACATTGAAGACCGAACGTTGTTTATCGGCAACCATTCCATGTTCAGGAGCATAGCCATAGACTTGTGGATTATACAGCTTCAGTATGTTGGGCAACGTAAGAGCTGTTCGCCAGTTTTCAATGCCACCACCACTGAAACTAAGGCCTCGAAACTCGGACCCAATGTCGAAGAAATTACGGGAGAGCAATCCATTGCCAGCTGTTACAGAGTCACCAAAGGCAGCCACTATATCTATATCACCTGGACGCAACTTTGAAATCAGACTGGGTCGTTTTGGAGACCTTCCACTGCGCACATCACATGGAAATGGCTGATCCTGTGGCACCGAATGCTGCAACTTACCCTCCGCCCTATTGCTGGCCATCATCTTATCCAATCTATGCAGCGTTCGGTGCAGCGATACATTGCGTACTGTTAACAAAACATTTCGCAAGTTCTCCAAATTTGTATAGTACATGCGACCATTGCGTAGATCGCCGTTGTTGAAGGGAACACGTTGAATGCCAAATTGTGATATCACTTTAGTAGAACGATTCAGAATGGTTGCTTCTGATCTTACATCAGTGAAGGATAAGAGTTGTAGTGTGAGAAGCACTATGCCGCACATAGCATGCATCCTTTTATGATGCTAAAGCAGCTTTAAATATTTTGAGAGCTCTGAGCAATTAGACAATGCTTTTATAGCGCAATTAGTTGTTCCCTTTCTATTTTTTTTTGACAGTCTATTAGGTAATTGGAGTATGTGTTAGGAATAAAGTTTAAAATAATAATAATAAAATACTTCAAAAATATTATTATTATATTATGTTAAAACCAAAACTAATTTTAGCTCTTCTTTTCAATCTGTTTGTATTGCGAGTTGAGCTCTTTTTTAAATATTTTGTAGGGCGTTTATAAGTCGTTTCAAGTTTTCTCTCGCTTTATTTTATATAAGCGTATGCAGGCTAGAAAGGGCACCATTTTAATGTTTACCTTAAATTGTTAGAAGTCATGTGTTCTTTGACATTTAAGCCATTCGAGTCTCAAAGACTGCCTTTTAAAAGCTGGAATATACTTTAAGCTCACTTCCAAACTCATATCGTCATATCAGCCTATTTTAATAAACCTTTTAAAACAGATTTTGCACTTCAAAATTGTTATTTTTACAATTATGCAATTGTGTATATATCACAAACATTTCTGAGAAATTGTCTAGTTGACTATAATGGATGCAATCTTTGACATAAAATCGTTTGACTGCTTTGTAGAATACTTTTTGGCTTAACTTGGCATTGCAGCTGCAAAACAAAGCACATTGTTGAGGCTGCATTTCTTATCAACTTCAGCAGCTAATCAATATTTTGCAAAATCTCAGCAGAATCTCCACTCAGCAATCCTGATACAACTCTTCTGCTGGCGTAGCTATAGCCGCGATAGTCCACATACATACTTCGAGATCCTAGAACCATGATTACAGTGCCTGAGTTGGAGAATATCGCCAGGATCGAGCTGGCTTATATGGCTGGGAGGTTTTTTAGAAAGTTCCTGCCTTAGATCATAGGAAAATCTGCATAACGTAATCCGAATCAAGTCAAATTCCTTCAGCATTCATTGCCAAGTAAAAGAAGAGCAGCACTTTAATGATGCAATAAATACGATAAGTTCACATGCTGCTCAGCGCTGCTATACAGGGTGTCTTTGTGCGTGGTTTTCATATTGTCAATTATAATTTATTCACAATAATATTAAATGCGATTGGAACTAATTTCTATAATTTCTCACTTAAAAGACAATCTTTTATTTCTAAAAGGTTTCTTAACTAACAATTTAAAAATTGATTAATAAAGATTTGCATTTAACAATCCATATAAATACATAAATGGAATTTTTTAATCAAGCTTTCTTGATTGGCTCTAAGTGACAATATCTGTGCTTATGCAAGTGAAAACTGTATTACGTACCACGTGGAAAAATAGAATAAACCTTACCTTAATTTGTACTGAACTAGTATGAATATTAACATTGTAACTGATTTCTGTTCACATTCATTCATTTGAAAGTCAGCCGACAGTACGGAACGAGATTTGAACTTAGTACAGCAATGTTGAAACAAAATTCCTAGCTCTCTACAGGTTTACAAGAATAATTGCTCATAAATTATTCATTTTAGAGACATACCTAATTGATTGTTTAACGATTAATTTAATCGCGCCCGCCTTTGTCAGACTGATTACATTGTTACTAAGCATTAAAGTAAAATCTTTATTAACTGCAGCCAGCTAAAAAAGATACAACACATAAGTTATAAAGTATTGCATATTTTAGGGGTTTCTTTATTCGAAATTTTTTATAGTATGCAGCGAGTTTGTTGTTAAAATTGTTTGATTATCAAATGTAAACTCCAATAGATCTTTTGCATTCCACTGGCTACAAATTCCACAAGAGCTGGACACTTAATGGGATTGAATTAAATAAATGCTTTATCGTTGGAGTTGTTGCTGCTTCATCTATCAACGCTGTCTGTCAACATGACGCAGCTTCATTTCACTTAAACTAATTGAGGCTCATTAAATGGCTTGCACTTTGTTTTGCTGCTGGGGTAACTTCTTTTGTTTGTTTTGTCGTTTTTTGTTGCTGCAACATTGTTGCTTTGACTCGGTTCGAAAGCTTTTAAGTTGTGAGTTACTAAATCGATTAACGCAACATGCCGTATCTTAATTTGAATTAACATACATGTGAACACTAATGATTTTTTTTATAAGCTGTTGCCTGTTGCTGGGCCAACTTAAGAGTAAACATTATTCATTTTAATAAAGAGCTGTTTGTTTACTTAAGAGTAAACAAAGCTTAGCTCTAAAGAGTTGTTTGGAGTGTCAAAATATGAGCATTGATGGCTTATTTAGGGTTACCAGGTTGCTAAACTATTATTTAGGCTTATGAGTACTATAGGTGTTAATGAGTTGAGTTCTTTTATTGCTGCTAATGGACGGATTCGAAAAAATAGTAATTAAATATAATTTCCACAAATAGTAAGTAAAAGCTGTAAGAGCATTTCTTTTAATAATAAATGTTTTATTGTTAAGAAAATTTGATAAAATATCTGCCGGAATAACAGTTTTTTGTCGCTATGGTAACGCAATCTCAAATATGCCCCCATTAAAACATTTAATCACTATGGAAAACATTGCCTTACATTACGCAGATCACGATAATTGGTAACATAATAGTAAGCAACCTTGAACCAACAACTGCGGAACATATACTGTAACAAAAATGCAGTCAACAAATTTTGAAACATAAACAAATATCAGACACAAAAGATAACTTTAAAATAGCAATTACAAACGTATTAACCAACAGTTTTTAATTACAGATTAATTGTTACAGCGATATCAAATTGCAAAACAAGCCAAGCCAGACACGAAAAGAACGTGCAAAGGAAATGCGATGTTAGCCAAAGATATCAGAAATATTCCATAGAAACATGAATATCGGACAACAACAAAAGCTGGCAAATAACTATTCATGAGTAATAAACAAGTATCTAAAAAAAAAACAACTAATAACTCTGGTTTTTTGGAAACATTGCAGTTAAATTTAAAGACTGCGACAGCACAAGAAACTCATAAAATATTTCAAAATCTTATAACCTCGTTGCAATTGACAGAAAGAGAGAGAGAGAGAGAGAGAGAGAGAGAGAGAGAGAGAGAGAGAGAGAGAGAGAGAGAGAGAGAGAGAGAAAGATATCCAATAAAGAGCAGCCGACAGAAAATGATATTAATAAAGGGAGAGAGAAGGAGAGAGAGGTATTGACATAGAGAGATAGATTTCGGGAGCACAACACAGTTGCATTTTCACATGTTAAATTTTTTGATGATGTTTAAATTTCAGCAAATAAACATCATATCCAAGCCGAGCATACGCGATTTTAAAATACTCTTTTAGTGGTATCAAATAAAGGCATATAGAAAATAATTTTTTAACAGATATGATGAAGTTTTTTTTAGGTATAAAATAAATAAAAATTTGAACTGAAATTTACAGATTTGAAATTACGTATGTTAAAAAATTATTGTATTCATTACATGTTAATTGACTCTAAACAAATGTTGTCTTAAGGAATATTTGTTATTGGAAGTTTTTGTTATATTGTTTTTAACAAAAAATGCGATATTTTCCCAATTAGCACACATAAATTTTATTTATCTGTAAGCTTTTATTAAATATTTATTTAGGAATAAATTAAATACATTAATTAAGCTGCCTTAAATTTATTGACTAAGTCAGTGTAGCCTTTACAAGTTCAATACGAGACCATAAACAGTGCGTTTTGAGTCGTCCAAAGGCGGGCTAGTCAACCATTGCACAACCAACAACAATCTCGGAGTAAACAGCAAAAATCGAAATAAAAAAAAACCCAACGCACTTTGCGACATTTCTGCGTTTTCAGCGCTTTAAACCAAAATTACAAGCACCGTCTGTCTAAACGCAGCTATTTACTTGAACAGCTCTGCTGATCAATAAGCCAGGCCATCAAGACCAAACAAGAGACAGACAAACGAACTGACCGACCGACAAACAGAAACAGGTGAGCTCTCGGCTGTGGCCCGAGTTAAGCGTTGCGTTCAACACACCCTAAGTGGGTTAATTTGTCGACTCTCTGATAACAGTGAGGCGGAGACGGAGTTGGAAGAGAGGTACGGATCGAAGCGTTGTCGCTTGCGCAGTCGAAGCCGCGTCAAGGTCGGCTATTGTAAAAGAAAGCGCCAGCGCTGGCCTTGAACACGAAAATATATGTTAAAAGCGATGCTCCAAAAAAAAAGAAGCGTACGTCAAAAATAAAAGTATAAATAAAACAAAGAAAAGTAATGTAAAGTTTACAATGATGCTGCAGAGATGAATGCAGAAATCACTCGACTCTTTTCCTCTTCCTCTTTGTAAGTGTTTTAGCTTGTTTTGCATAGAAATTAATGTTTTAACTACTTGTATCGCAACATACGAGTGTCGGTGTCATAAAGTTTCTGCTTGAGTAAGACAATAAATTGGCTCGGCAAAAAATATATCTCTTGTTTTCCAAACCAATTCATTTTGCAAAACTTGTGTAACCATAACAAGTCAGTCGAAAACATCTGCCAGCATCTCGAAATGTTTGCAATTCGAGACAAGTTGAGTTGTAAAAAATTGGGGTTATATGGGAAACAAATGAGTTCATTTGCATGTTCATATTTAAGCAAATTGGGCCAAAGTGCAAACTGCAAAAAACTGTTACAAGACACGTGAATTGAGTCATAAACGCTATTGGTCAAGTCTCTGCCAAAGCAAAAGGAAATGAAAAGGTTAAACAATCGCTTAACCTTTTCAATGTGATTCATTAGCGTTAATGTAGTTATTAGTCAAATACAATTGTCTACTTAGCAAAATTATAGAAGTAATCGATTTGTGTTAACAATCGATAAGATCTCAGTGCTCAGCAATTTAAAAAAAAAAAGTGTGGAATAAATCAACTTAATAATACTAGATTGTACTTGTAAATACTACAGTTAAACGCTTTGGAATACATTAAGTGCCAAAGTTGCCTTTCTTGCTTGACCTATTCAAGGTTAAACTAAGTATCATAGATCTTCTTAAGTCTAAAGATTCTAAGCTATTAGGCATAGCACAAATTTGGCTTCCTTGTGTTTTAAGCTTTTCTGTCTCAACCAAAGTTTCTTACGGGCTAGACACACGACACAATAGCTATCTGGAGACAAAAACACAAAACTCAGAAACATTATAAAAATGATTGTCTGAACAATTAAGAACATGATTTGACTAAAACTCTTTGCATGCATATAATAATTCTTGAAATTGCGTGAGACTGGAATTTAATAATGCTTTGAAGATTGTTTAATGCCATTTTGTGAAGCATAAATACATCGAAATAATTTTAACCTGACCATAAAGCAATTGGAAACAGTTCAGTCAAGGAATTTTACTCCAGCAATGAGACCTTATATACAAATATTAAATGCGCACTTAAGCTGCCAATCAAAGAGACACTCACCATAGAATAATAATTGCTATATGAAATATATTTGCATACCTGCAAAGAGAAACAAAAAGGTTGCATATATAAATTAGGTAAGCAATATGTACATACATTAGAAAGACATATCATATGATTTCTAGATTACAAGCGTTTATAAAACTTGAGCAAGCAAAAGAATTTGAATAAACGCTTATAATTATTTCAAACATGTGTACCACGTTTATAATTCAGCTTGGAGATAGGTAAACTACAGCTAGCCAAGAAATTAACAAATTATGATAAATTTGACAAACGATAAAAACAATTCTGTTGCTACGACGCATTAAGCATTTTTTTTTTTAAATTTAACACTGTCTATAGTAAACCTTTTTTAATTTATTTTTTTAAAACTTTTTTGTTGGAGGAAGCAAAAAAAAATTCGCATATCGAATTCAACTTTTTTTTTAGTTTCTTCGTCTGCCGCTTCGAAAGCATCGAACGTTAAAGCAACGCCGCGAAAGCTTTGTTCAAGTCGAAGCTGAATTTTTTTAACGGCGTCGACGAGCTTGCGAGCGGGCTAGCGTTAAGTTTGGGCGCTCAGTCGATAAACGGAGCTTGGTCGCGATACTTGGTTTAAGCGGAAGCGTCAGCGTTAACGAAACGGTAAAGAAACCAACACACACAGTAAACGGTGCGCGAACTCCCCAAACTTGGTAGTCAGCGAGTCGGCGAAACGCAATAGCAACAAAAATATCGAATTGAGCTAAAGAAAAATTGCAACACTCACATGCGGGGCAGGCGCGTGCTCAAGGAGAAGTTGTTTAGAAGAGCGTTAAATGGTACAATGTTGATCAAAATATAGGAAAACATTAACTCAAACATTTGAGTACGAACAAAGTTATTGTATTAAGTGAAAAATATTGTGAAACAGAAATATGAAAAAAATGAAGTGAAATTTAACAACAAAAATTGCTAGCAAAATGTAGAATATGCATTCAAATACGATAAGAGCTAAGTTAATCCAATTAAAAGTAAAACGAAAGACTTAGGACACAAACTTGCGCGGGCTGGCGCGTGTGCGCAAGTGCATAAAGTGGCAGTGGAGTGTAATGCGTTTGTCTCTTTGTGTGTGTTGTTATATTGACCAAAAACCAAACAAAGAAGTTAAATATAAAACTGTTTCGCTTCGGTTAATTATGCTCGACTTTCATCTCTCACCAAAACGTGCAATAAAAAATCATATTGTAAAATAAAAATACTGTTATAAAAACGCAAATGACTAAACTACACGCACCAAACAACAGCATTAACTCAATGTTTCTTTTTTTTTTTATTTGGATTTTGGTTGCCCCTGCTACTGTTTAGCTGCCTTTCTGTTTGTTTTTCCACAAGCACAAAAAAAATTTCGTAAAAATTGAGCGTACAAGTAGATGAACTTATACTTGTATGGGAAATGGCATAGTTGTTGTTGTAGTTTTTGTTGGTTGGTTCGGGGGCCAGCTTAGCAAGCTGGACGTTGGGGATTGGGCAATGCAAAATATTGCAACAGACAATGACTGCCATACGCTTTTGAGTTGCAACTTTATATCTGGAATTTAACATGTCGTTTTTTTTATCTTTAAATGAAGAGCGCAAATATTTACTGGTCAATTGAGTTGATTGAAAATCAGGAGATAAACTTATAAGCCGGTCAAACTCTGAGAGAAACCTCTGTTATTTTAGCAAATTTGCAAAATTTTTAACTCATTATAACCCACTTTTGTCGCAAGATTATGATTTTGCTTTATCATGCCTTTCTATCGTGTACATAAATACTTCAAGTCTTTGTCGTCTATAGCAAGATTGGGGCAAAAAGTGAGCAAAATTGTTACATGTTTATAATAATGCACTGGTGCGAAATGACACAGAAAAAACAAAACGGCAACACTAACACAGTAAATAATAAGGCAAAGGAAATGTTATAAAAATTCAAATAAAACAAAACGTTCAAACAAAAAGCAAAGCGAATTAAAAAAAAAAAAACACAAATTATAATCAAAGAGAAAGAAATTACATGTGAATACAATGAGCTAAAAAGTGTAAAGATATGGACTTGATAAAGCACTATGGATCATTTACTTGGAGCTTGAAAAAGTCAACCGAATTCAAGCATGGAAAAATTTTAATAAACTGCAGATTAATGGAAAATTAGCAACAAACATCCATCAACAAAGCTAATAATAATTTTTAGTTTAAACGCATCGAATCATATTTATATGGATATAAGATTAAAGTGTCTTTTAGTTAAAGTATTATATTTTTTGTAAAAAACACTGCTTGTGGCAGTTAAGATTTAAAAGTCCACACTTAAACTAAGTGTAAATGATGTAAACACACAACTAACTACAGGCAGCACAGCTGTTGTTGTTGATTGTTACTCGTTGGTGTTGCAGCCTGGCCGAAATGATTGTTGCTGTACTATTATATAAGAAGTGGCCATGCCACAAAACCGAAACTCAAGACAGAGCACCCGAGTCAGCGAGCAAGAGCGAGGGAGATAAAGAGGTAGAAGAGTGCGGCCAGTTGGTAACAGCAACTGGTGACAAGCATGAGAGAAGGAAGCAACTGTCGAGTAATTCAGCGATTCGCGATATCTGAATGTTGCACAAACCAAATACATACAATAACACTGACAAAGTGTTCAATTGATGTTTCTTTTGTTCCTGAGTTAAAAAAGTCACTCAACTGCATCAAGTTAGGGGGCGGAGGCTTGGCCGTGATGATATTCATACATATTTTAATAACAAGTTCTTTTTGCTGATAAAGCATTTGAATTTTGTGAAATAGTTTGTTTATGATTTTTGTTTCTTTTGCTGCTCAGGGCCTTTTGGCTCGGCCAGTGTGTGCAAGCATTGCAACAGATTTGCAAATTTGCGAATTAAATTCGTTGCATACGAAATGCTTAAAATGTGCATATAAACATATTAACATACACATACGCAGACGCACACACAAACATGTCCACATTGGCATAGAGCATATCGATAAGCCATGAGCGCACATTACAAACAATTTTTGGGAACAGCAGCCGCGACGGTAAATGGCATTACGACGCGACGTTTAAGTTGACGTCGACTTTGGACGTCGACTGCTGCAACGCCTGCTAACCAGTTGGCAACCTTGGCGTTTTAAGTGTTGTTGTTTTTGGCGCTGCGCTTTGCGTTTCTTTGTTTTTGTTTTGTGGTTTTTTTTATTAATTTATTTTTATTTGGGGTTTTTTATTTTTTTTTTTTTCACCTGCACATAGGGTATTTGCATTTGTAGGAACAGTGGGTCATGATATCAGGTTGAGTAAGTTGTTGAATTGATTTTGATTCAACAGTCAAGAATATTATTATATAACAAAAGTAGGAATAAATACATAAAGTTATTGCGAAGACTTTAATTAAAAACCTGAAGTTGGTTCCTTATTTTTCGCCAATTTTTAATTGTTTAATAAAATTTATTCCTAAGCATTATTTGCGAAATGATTTTAATTCAATTCAAATAGTTTCAAAGCTTTGCCAATCATTTATTTATATTTGAGTTTAAGTCTCACATTAATTTACATTTGTATTTGAATATTCACATAATTATTTATTGCTATAGAAGGGTACAAACTGGTCTTTCCTTTTAGTTTGCTTATATACTTAGTTTTAATTTTTAATCGCAGCGCTGTTACAATTTATTTCTTTATGTGTTTCTGACGCATTTGCAATGCTTGTTTACTTCATGTTGAGTCTTTATAATGGCAATTTCACATAATAAAGTGTTATTTTGTTCGCGCCTCTCTTTTGAGTTTAAACCCTATCATGTCAAAAATTGTTGTCCTTTAGCGTCATCTTTCACAATGTTAAGCAAACAATTCGACACAAAAACAACAACAACCTAACCTTACTCAATTTTTAATGTTTGTTTTTTGGGTTTGACTTTCGAACGTTTATTATAACTGTTGGTGTTTTTCTAGTCAGTCGGCTCATTTGATTATGTATCTGATAGACACAAAGATTAAGAGAGCTGTGTATTTACCTCTCCGTACATGCTGTTTTTGTTAGCATTTTTGGGTATTTGACGGATTTGAAACTAGACATGCGCTGCTGGCACTCGTAAGTGGGTCAAAGCCTAATGCGACGAGGTCATCGATATGTGAACAGGAGCTTGTGGATAAACTTGACATAACAACAAATTATAAACATTATATAGTAAATTTTCAGTTTATAGATTAGATCGAAGCAAGACATGTTATGGCACAAGGATTAAAAACTCGATCTGCAAACATTTAAAAGCAAAATTTATCAAAATATTCAACTGCTATCTATTCTAGACAAAATATTAAGTAACTTTTGCTGACGTTGCTGACATTCATTACCTTTTTTTTCTTATTCACCAGCATAGCCATAATTAGTAATATTATTTGCCAATAAATCACAATAATGTCAGCATTAGCTTAGATTAATTTTAAAGCTTTTGCTATTCATTAAAGTTACCTGTTACACAAAAAAAATCAAAAATTAACACTCAAGCGCCACATTTCTAAACAGTTCTGTTTACCTGTGGACTTCACAGTCCATTTCACTATTACTATTCAGAATGCATTTTCTTTTGACGTTGATTTATGTATAGAATAGAAGTATATAAATGTACATTCGTAACATACGTACATACATAAAGTAGTGAGTGGGTTTCATATTCGTTTTCATTATTGTTATTCAAGACGTTTTGTCTTTTCATGCGCATGCCTTCAGTTTCATTTCAGTTTTCCGTGTTGTTATTGTCCGAGATTGCTTTGAGAGAGAGGGGGTTCTGAATGAACACCTTTTTGTAATTTATGCATTTACAGACATGCATAAATAATGTAGTTAAAGTGAATTTCACTTATTCTTTTGTATGTATGTATATTTGAGACTGTTGTCAATACTACACATATTTGCTGAATTTGTTTCGAGCTCGGTTTTAAGCTTGAGTTTTCTGAAAGCGTAGTTTTTACATTTACTTAGTTGATGACGGCAGCAAAACTTCAATGACCTGCGGCAATTCAAACCTTGAAGGTTCTTTAAAGAGTAAACCTCGTTAAGTTTGTTGTTTATTTGTAAAATTGCACAGCTAATTCTTATTGGTAAACACGGCATATTACAACTTTAACCTTCAAACCGGACTATTGACTAATTATTTGTGTGCTCAAGAGTATATAAAGAGGATTGGCTTATGGCCAATTGTGGTTATTTCGAGTATATATTGGTTATATTGAGCAATTGAAGAAGTTTTTATCTATTTCAACATTATTTTTTAACATTTTTTACTAATATAACTAAAGGCAATTAGTTTCCTAGCAACTCTTTGAAGTTCATTAACGCGTAACTAAAGAAAAAAAAGCAAATCATCTTGCCCTTTCTGAAGTGTCATCAACTGTACGATCTTAAGAGTATTATTATCTAAAATAGCTTTTAGTGTTAATATACCAAACAAAGGTTAATGAAGCGATTTACAGATGAGTCTAAATGACAAAGCTCAAAACGCATTAGTTCTACTCAACAAATAAAAACGCTGAGTTTCAAATAGCAATTTCGTGATGACTGAATATAAATATGAATTTAGTGTTAAAGTGAGTTTTAATGTATAGAATAGAATCATTAAAAATATGTATGTACATGTGTACATGCAAGAGCATTGAACTTGGCTGCCGGAGTTAACAAGTTGGCTTGGCTTAATTTTCACTTTCTGGCATTCTTTCTATTGTCGTACTTGAACCAGTATCAATTGCTTGCTGTTAGTTTCTAAGCGAATGCTTTAGAATATAGCGCCAAGTTGAGGCAACGATTTGTGAATAAATATTTTTGGCAGCTGCTTTGTGTGCCTTGGCACGTGTCTGTCATAAAGCAGCACCAATCATACATTTCCATATACAGATTTATTGACGCAAGTGATTACTCGACTTACTTATATTTATAAGTATTCTTTTTCTTCCGTTTTTTGTTCATACAGCACATTAGCAACGTCAACGCGAGAGAGTGAAAAAGTGTGACCAAAAAAAAAAGAGCATACACACAGATACAACATGGCGGCCGTTGAAGTGCGTAATGGTTATAAGTACTATGGCTCCAAATCGAATCCCAAGATTGTGCTCAATCAGCTGAATATGAACGTCATGCGTGGCTCTATGTGAGTAGCATTCATAATGAACTCTGTTTGATCAATCGATCGATAACTGTCCCCTCTTTTTCTTCCGTTTAGCTATGGCTTGTTGGGTGCCTCGGGTTGTGGCAAGACCACCTTGCTCTCCTGCATTGTGGGTCAGCGTCTCCTCAATGGCGGTGATGTTAAGGTGCTGGGTGTTAAGCCCGGTGCACCAGGCAGCGGTGTACCCGGCTCACGTGTTGGCTTCATGCCACAAGAGATCGCTTTAGTCGAGGAGATGACTGTCAAGGAGACCATCTTCTATTTTGGACGCATCTATGGTTTGACAGATGAACGAATCCGTGAGAAGTTTAAGTTGCTGAAGGAGCTTTTACAGCTACCGCCACCTCGTCAAATGATCAAACAATGCAGCGGTGGACAACAGCGAAGATTGTCTTTTGCCTGCGCCATGATCCACGATCCCGAGCTACTTATTCTCGATGAGCCGACAGTTGGTCTCGATCCAATGTTGCGCGAGAAGTAAGTTCGAGTCAAAGAAAACTTACAAAAAACTTAACCAAATTGATGGTATAACTTTTGTTTTTAATTTTGCAGAATATGGGAATTTCTTGTGGAAACGACTCGAAATAGCAAATTGGCTGTGATCATCACTACACATTACATTGAGGAGGCCAAGCAGGCAAATTGCGTAGGTTTCAATTCTAAGAATATGCGAAAAACCAGTTTTAAATCACAAAAAATCAATCGAGGAAGATTTATTTTGAGTCAGCAAAAATCATTTATAACTTTAAGCTGTTAAAAATTTCTATTAATTATTATTTCTAACTTAACAGATCGGTCTTATGCGCAATGGTGTTCTGCTCGCCGAAGATACACCCACAAACATTATGATTCAGTTTGGCACACAATCCATTGAGGATGCTTTCCTCATACTCAGTCAGCGTCAGGGCAACGAGGATCAGTTGGCAGAGATTCTCGATCACAATAGAAATCAAGCTTTGCCAGCAGCACCGCTGCCCAATGAGGTCATCGATCCACATGATCCTACATCAGATAAGAAACCACCGATCCCATACGAGGAGGAGCCAGCAATCGAGAATCGCAAAAAAATTTTCTTTACGACCAAAGGACGACTTAAGGCGCTAATGACCAAGAATTTTGTACAACTATTCAGGCAGCCTTCGTAAGTAAAGGAACAATTGTTGCTCAATTCAAATTCTTAACAAAGATTTCATTTTCTTTTAAGTGGCATAATTTTCATGCTTCTGTTTCCCATCATACAATTATCCTGCTTTTATCTGGGCATTGGCAAAACACCCAAAAATCTGGAACTGGGGATCTACTCAGGCGAGCTGGGAAGCCATTCCGAATGCTTTGATCAGAATTTGCAAACGGTTTACAACTTCAACGATAGCTGTCAATTTCATAAGCTTTCGTGTCGCTTCATACTCGAACTGGGTGACGATATTGTAACCAGAAAGTATTATCCAAGCGAAGATGAAGCTTTTAAGGATGCAAAAAGGCCAACACTGTGGGCTATATTTATTTCGCGCAGAACTTCAGTGCATCCATTTACGAACTCATGGAGGAAGGCATTCATGCCGACGATGGATCTGTGGATAATGCCGAACTGACTGTACACATGGATATGACAGGTGGGCGGCTTTAAGCTAGTATAATACTATACTTGAGATATCGCTATATGCATTATATAAATTTACAGATCAACAAGTTGCCTACTATTTACAACGAAAATTGCGCGACAAGTTTACCGATTTCATGGATGGAATCGTCAAGGAGTGCAATGTATCTGTAGCTCTGGTTAAGTTGCCCGTTCAGTTTCAGGATCCCATCTATGGCAATACGGACATTGAGTTTCAACAATATTGTGCCCCGGGAGTTGTCATGACGTAAGTATTTAAAAGATGTTTTAATCAATCAATATTTTTAACTTTTTATTCATTTAGCATGGTATTTTTCTTGGCTACTTTAATGACGGCTGCTGTTTTCATATCGGAGCGCATGGATGGCATTTGGGATCGTACTTTGTTGGCTGGTGTATCGGCAACCGAAATGCTTTGGGCACATTTGTGCACCCAACTAATAATTATGACACTCCAATCGTTTGAGGTCATCATGTACATTGGCATCGTATTTGATACGTATAACAAAGGAGATACGACAACGTTGATAGGATTGCTAACGCTAACAGCTTTCTGCGGCATGTTGTTTGGTAAGCTAAACTTGGCTTATAGATAAGATAAGAAAACTTATTCAGGCTTTTCTTATTTAACAGGTCTCTTTATTTCTGTTTTCTGCAAATCCCATACGGAGGCTAACTTTGTGGCAACTGGCGCTTTTTATCCTATGATTATACTTTGCGGTAAGTGATCAAGTATCTTAAGTATTGTGACTAGAGAGTTTTGCCATTTTTGCAGGTCTACTGTGGCCCCTGGAGAGCATGCCGCAGTTCTTGCAGGGTCTGGTATTGGTGTTGCCATTTACTATACCCTCAATATCGGCACGTAATGTCATCGAGAAGGGCTTGAGCATTACTAATGCGAAGGTCTATAATGGATTCCTTGTGATGACAGCCTGGACAATTATCTTCTTTGTGCTGTGCCTGATGGGCATTAGACGCAAGGCGTAAGGGTGGGTTGTATACAATTCTGGGGTACACATTCAATTAGATTAGTAGCGTATTAGCATTTCCCTATAGGCGATTTTATGTATATGTATGTATATTGTCATAGTATCTATATAATTTAATAATTATCGGAAGTATATCACTCGCATGTTGCAGACTCTCATTAAAACACATCAATGCATTGTTAGTCAGACTTAACATTTGGGTTGCCTTGGGGATATATTCTTATTATTGATTTGTTAAAACTACTAAATTGGTTTTGTACTAAATTTGGCAACCTGAACGTCAGTTTGAATTAAAAAACAATAAGGTCTAAAGGGTGTCTCACAAATATTTATAGTAAACAGCACATAATTCGCAATCATAAACAAAGTTTAAGCAAAAATAAAACAGAGCTTACATTTACATGAAAAGATATATAATATTAATATGTACTCATTGTTTTAAATCAATTGCTTAAGAGTTTAGCTTTAGTTTTTTTAAAGGTTGTTCAAAATATGCAATTACTTAAAAAGCGAATTTCACAGGCTACCAAATAAAAAACAAAATCTTAATAAAAACCTTTTTATGGATAATCGAACTAAATATGCTTTTTATTTGTTAATGTATTGAATGCCCTGAATATAAGTTAAGAAACAAAAACATAAATTTCTACTAAAATCATCAAGTTGTTTTTCCTAACGAAAAGCTAAAAGTGAAACGATTTTAGCTCCCCAAGAGAAAAGAAATTTAAAATAGCTGTCAACAAGTTTTTCCAATGCACATGCCTTAATATAAAATGCAAACCAGCGCAAAACTAAAGCGAAAGTTCTCACACCAACACACCACCTCCTTTTCCCTAATGTATATTAATATCAGAAAATGTGTGTCTGAGTGGGGCCAAGGACAAGGACACGTTCACGACGATGGCAACGACGTCGTCGACGACGACGATGGAGACAACAAGGAAGAGGAAGTCGAGGACGTGGCAAAGTTACTGACACACTTCGGGCTTGGAACTTTGCTAGACAAAATGTCTGCCCGGTTGGCTGGGCTGAGCTTGGCAAATCCCAACTCCCTCTACTAACTGACGGTCTGACTGTCTGGCAGACTGTTTGCCGGTGTCTACTGCAAGCAGACATTTTTATTACAAAACTTTATCTTTGCCAAATACGAAAACGACGACGACGTCGACGACGACGTTTACGAAGAGAAAAATACAAAAAGGCCAATGCTCGGCAGCAGCTGTGGGTTGTGTGTGGGTAGTGCTTTTTGTGGGCGGAATAGAAGAGGACAGGCCAAACGGACGTCTGACATTTTATATAAGTTGCATAAAATGTGCAAAAAAGTACAAGTTTCTCATTTCGTTTGTGCGGACAAAGTGTGTGTTAAAAGTTTACCCACAACTTGTTGCTTGAAACTAGATGATAGAGAATTGTAAGGCGAGAATGGAAACATAAAATAAGTCAAGGTTAAGGATTAAAGATGTTAAATGTGTCAAGAACGTAAAAAATGTTTGTTGATAGAAAATAGCTCTACAACGAAATTATCTTAGATACATAACTTCAACTTCTATATCTATATTGCATTTAAATATTTCAAGAGAAACTTTTTCGCAACCTTAAAAGGTTTTGTAGTTCGCAGTTTTGAAAAACAACAAAATAAAAATAGTTTTCAAACTTTGCTTGCAATTTTTTAGGTTTCGATTTCTAAGTTCAAACCACATCTTTATGAAGAATTATTTCAGTTTTTATCAGCTTTTTTCAAAAGACATTTGTTTTGTAAGTTTCAGATTCGATATGTTTACACCAAAAACAAATACACGAAATAAACTATGCCTGGATTTTCCACACTCAAAACAACACTTTGTTGGTTTTCTCCAGTTCATTGTTTTAAGCACGTACCTAGCGTATTTATCATTTAAATATCTATAGCACTTGTCTCAGCTCAGGAGACTCACAAATACAATAACAAATACGTAAACTAAAAATCGCATCAATTTACAGCTGATGACAATATCCTTTGTCATCTAGTGTATGAATTTCTATTGAAGAAAGGAAGAACATAAAATAACAACATCTGTTGGGCAGGCAACAAATAAATGTGCACCAGTTTTCAGTAGGTCAAGTCGCCTGGGTGTATGCTACGGAAAAGTTTTAGAGTGTCTGCAATAAAAACATTTGCCACTCAACAATTTTCTGCCCACACACACTCACACAATACGTCTGGCGTCCTTCACACACACAGTTTGCCCTTCTTTAAACGTGCAGACTGCTCAAAGTTTTGTTACAACATTTGCTCCATTTAATATACACATAGTATATGTAGATATAAAATATTGTCCTGGATACTAACAACATTTCTGTGCGTGCGTGTGTGTGTGTGTGTGATTTTCGTAATTTGACCTTCAAAACAAATGCACAAAATAGCAAAAACTCAGATGCATACATATACATATATTTTTATGTGTAGATGGCAAAAGGCAGCTCAAAATATTTATACGTTAATTTAATGAAGGTAAAACTGTTTTGTTTACGTTTTGTCTTTACGTTGTGGCCAAGTGTGTGTGTGTGTGTGTGTGTTCTACCTCTTGGCAGCCTTTTATGTGTGCCCTGTCTGGCTGCTCTGTTTTTGAGAGTTGGTTGAAGCTTTAACTATATTCTTCCTGCTCCAATTCCATTGAGTAAAGCTGCTGGGTAGTCAAAAGGCTGTCAGAAAGTTATGTAAACTTTCAAACAATAGAAAACAAAGCCCTTAAATTCAAATAGAAGGTATCTTTCGTTCTCATTGTTGTTGTTTTGTGGCTTCTATGGCATTTTTGTAATGCCAACTGTTCAGGGGGCAACATTAAATAGCTGTAAATGAGCTCGAGATGAAATCAGCTTACTTAAAACTTTCATGTGGTGTTAATTAGTAAATATATAAGTTTAGCTGAAAAGCAGACAGTCTTATATGATTTAAGCAATTATCCAAGCTTCTAAGTAGTCTTGTTAATAAATACCCAACAAAGTTTAAGTCTGTTAAACATTTACTTTAATTTAAATGAATATTTATTTCTCTTAAACGGTTACCCATTTCATAAAAGCACACAATATGCTATTAAAAAACAATATAAACTTTTATCAATCTTGAACAATTCATATTTTAAATCAAACCCCTTAATTTATCTAGAAACTTGTTTTGAGCTTTCCATTATGGTTAAAACTGCCTGCACTACGAAAGATAAATAAAAAAAACGAAAAAATAACCCAAAATAAAAGTCAATAAAAACTAGTAACTAGAATGTAAAAACTGTAGATTGACCAGAAGGCAAATATAAATTTGTTGGAAACTAAATCAAAAGCCAATAGAAAGAGAGAGAGAGAGAGAGATGAAGTTGCTACAAGAAATGCAACAATAAATATGATCAAAAACTGGGTCCTTTAAAAAAAAAAATGGCAAAAGGGAAAAAATAATCGTGATTTGATTTGAAAGGCGCTCGACCAAAACTAAAAACAGCCAAGCAATCAATGAAGGACGAGGAACATACATTGAACACGAACCGAATACGTGGATACGGATGCATGGACATGGATGAGGGAAGCTAGCATTTGCATTTCATTGACCTTTTAAATGCCAAAGTGGGAGTCTCTATATGTATATGTATGTGTATCTAGCGAGCAGCTGGCAGTCAAGTCAGATCCGCAAAAGTGGTGAAAAATTTGATTTTGGGAGTTTATTCAATTTGCTTCATGTGTATGAACACATGTACCATGTTGTTGCTTTTAGCCTGCGGGTCGGGTGTTCCAGCATTTAAGTGCACGATGAGAGAGTGAGAGAGAGAGAGAGAGAGATGTGAAGAGTGTGGGAGTAGAGTGCAGGTTCTCTGGCAATATAATGCAATCAACATTCGACTTGGACTCGATACGCATTCAATGCGTTTTCCATTTGCGTTTGAGGTGAAGACAAAGCAGAAGCAGCAGCAGCAACAGCAACTGGCAGAGACTATAGCTACCGTTGCGTAGGCTCACGCACGCACACACACACACATACTAACACACACTCACACACATTCACAGTGAGATGGACACTTACACACAGTTGCATTGGTTTTTCTGCTCATATGCAACGCCATTTTATGTATAGGCTCAACAAAATTCACTCACTCTCTTTTTTTCTCTGTTTCTCTTCGACTCGAACTATTTGCCTCTCGCTCATAGGGTTATGTACACTGTGTGTGTGTGTGTGTGTGGAGCAGGCTGGTAACTATGCTGGATTGGATTGGGGCTGACAGGGTCGACTGAACACACACACACGCAAACACATTGCGTTTGGCCTTTTGCCTGGCACACATAACTGTTTGCAACTGCAGCCGCAACGACAGCGACAGCAGCAGAAGCATCGGCAGCAGCGACACAAGCAGCGTCAGCGACGCGTTTCGTTCGCTTTTTGCTGATTGGACTTGCACATTGGGACGAAATTTGTTGTATTGTAGTTGCTAAATGTTGCTTACCTGAAAGTGAAAGAAAGAAGAAAATAATGCAATTAGTAAAATAAGATTTCAAGTTATGATGAAAAATACAAACTAATATACAAGATTAAGCGCATTCAGATAAAGTTAATAAAGCAACACGCAATTACAGTCGAACTTCGATATAACAAAGCTAAAGGGAACACGAGAAATTTCGTTACATATATAATGGGTTTTTGACTGAATCAAATTGCAGGGTTCTGATTTTTGACTTCGTTATTGGAACAAAAGATGTAAAATAATGAAAATTTGTTATTCTTTTTTATCGCTGTTGCTGCTTTCCGTAAAGTGACTCAGGAAGACTAGCACTTTTGTTGCATCTTATTTGTTGCTACACTATCTTTGTAAAGCTTTTTGCTATTTTCTTAAAGCTTGCAATAGTTGAAAGGCAAAGCCTATTACATTTTTTTTTTCGAAAATATAAATACTTTATGATAAAATAATTAGAATGAATTTATGGAAAGTATATTAGATTATTTATCGTTTAGCAGATAATATATAGATACATTTATTTATTAATATCTTTATCATATTATTTCTGTATTTGAATATGTAATATATAATAATTTTAATTGGAGCCAGCTCCACTGTGCACAAAGGCAATTCAAAAACATTGAGCCTCCAATGCAGCGGCAACACAAAAAAACCCAACAACAACGGGAGTAACCCGAGAGGCGGCGTGGGTCATTCGTTGGAAGAGTCGCGACGACGACGACAACGTGGATATGAACGTAAAAAAAAGCCGTGGCAGAGCGTAGGGGGACAAAAAAAAAAGAGAAAGAGAGAGAGAGAGAGAGAGAGAAAGAGTGAATGGGAGGAAAAGCGCGGCAGCGGCGTCCACGCATTTCATGTGTGACCCACGCGGCATATACGCACACTGGGCAAACAGGAGACATACGCACAATCTATGTATATGGCGAGTTGGAAATGGAGACAGGATGCAGAATTATAGCTGGGGGGATTCCGATGGCAGTACACACTCAGCAAAGAGAGAGAGAGCGAGAGAGAGAGAGAGAGAATGAGAATAACCCTCCTTCCCCAAACAACAACAATGGACAGGCACTAAAATGCAGCACAAAATGAAAATGTGCACACAGAAAACCCAACACATACACACACACACACAGAGGGAGAAAAACGCACACACACACACACACATGTGTACATGGAAATGTGGATGCAGGCAAAAACCGGCTATATACGAAAGAATTGGAATGGCCATGTATTGCCCATTGACCAGGCACCTCCAAAAGCCTCTCTCTCTCTCTCTCTCCTCCCTCTTCCCATGTCGTCCATCTCTTTCACTTATTCTCTTTGTTTCTCTCTCCTTTCAATCAGTGTCCTTGTCGCACTTGTGCGTGCCTCGCTTGCTTACCAATTTATTTTGCGCACAAAACGAAACACGGAAAATGCATGGGGCCCCCCCCCCACCAAAAAAAGCAATGTGCACGGCAATGGATAGCCACAGTCACACACACAGGACACACACACGCACACACACAGTCATAACAAGAACAACAACTAGAGCTAAGGCAACAGAAAAAATAAAATTTCACAAATTTCAGTTCGATTTTTGGTCCATAACGCAAAAATGGCTGCTGCTGCTGCTGCTGCTGCAGTCTTCGCATTCGCTATCTCCTGCCGCATGCCACACAAAAAGCTTTTACTCCCCTACATACACGCCTCTCTTACTCTCTTCCTCTTTGTATCGCTTTCGTTCGTTTGCATTTTGTGTCTATTTCGACTGTTTGCCACTTTGTGCGTAAATTTTCCTTTGCATTGGATTTTTCTTTTTTTTAGTTTTCGTATTTTTTTCTCGGTTTTATAGCGACTTGCGCTTTGATAGAATGACCGGGAATTTCTTTTACAAAACTTTTTTCTTTTTAGTTTGGCCCTGACTTGCACTCCCATTTGTGTGTGTGTTGGGAGGGGGTTTTTCTAGAGTTTTTTTGTTGTTGTTTGTAGTTCAGTTACGACGTATTACTACGTAGACACATTGTAAGTTAGTTCTCGTACGTAGTATGCAGCTGAAAAAAGTTGCAATGGACAAAAAAATGTAGCACCTACAATGACGAAGCAGCAAAAGCAACAGCAGAGCCAAAAAATGTGCCACAAAGGAGACACGAGATGTTGAAAAGCTAACAAGAAAACATGGCATCAAAAACAAAAGAAGAAAGAGATCGAAAAACAGAAACAAAAAGAAATACAATAGGAAAAAATAATAAATCTAAAGATTTATGTTGTGTTTTCATGGAAACTTTAATAAGTTTTCGATATATCAGAAGAACCCCTAACAAGAAGTTCTATAAAATAATTTTCAGAAAAATATAAATAAATAAAGTTTCTCTCAAGTTAAATTATTGGTAATAAAAACCCATTTGATTTAATGAAATATTTTTCAACATATTCAATTGTCCATTCCAATAAACTTGCACAATTAAAATTCATTTAGACATATGATTAAGTACTTCGTATACTGTTGCACGCCTAAAAGGCGACTACAATGTGAAATCTAGGGGTTTGTTAAGGGTAAGTTGTCAACCATAAAACGGAGTCCTAAAATCAGCATCAACATCATCAGTTGAAGCGAGAAGTTTATTATTGTGTGGCAAGCCAAAGATGACCAAATGTTTGTTGCCCATCAATTATTCAGTTTATAAAGTGTTGTTGTTCACTTAAAGTTTAATGCATGTTTACCTTATGAGTTGGTTGCATTGCTCTGGTTTAAATAGGCTAATGTCTGAGGAAAATCAATTATTTTGATGGAAGAAAGACTTTACCTTAAGGATATTAAGGCATCAGTACTTGAATGAAATATATCATGAAATGAACGTTGAAACGTGAAATAATTCTTCACATCTCTTAAAAATTACTGAACAAGTTTTTTATGTTTTGTTTAGTTTAAAAACAGACTTTAACATTTGGATCAAGTAGTTTTGGAAATTTGATAATCCTTTTGAGCTTTGTTCATATAAGTATTCAAGAAATTTCTTGCCAAAAACGAACGCATATATTTTTTATAAAGAAAAGAAAAGAAAATAGTGGAAAACGAAAAAAAATGCTCTCAAAAACGTTCGCATTGGCAATTATAATGAGCTGTTTTCATCAATACATGTCAGTTGAACAGAAGGTCATCTATTTGCATGTGGGAATACCCCATGTGCAGGAAGCTTTAAAAGAACGAATACAGATGATTTACCCCGAGCAACCAATACATATTTTTTGTCGTCGCAATCAGGAACTACAATTGAACAATATCTTTCAGAGCAATCAACTTCGACTGGAAATAATGCCCAGCATGAAGTATAAACAATACAAGGCATCTAATGTAAAGGGTGTACTCCAGGATCATCAAAAGCGTCGCGAATGCCTAGAGGATAAATTGCTGGCTGGCAAGAAACAGAGGCTGCACTACATCTCGTTGCCTTCACATGATCACCATTGCTACGGCATCCAAACGGATCAGCCATACAACATAACGCTGTTGCAAGTGAAGTGTGATAAAGAAAATGTTGCACGCTTGGTTATTGGATTGCTGACGTGGCTTTTCTCAATGCAAGAACTACTGGGTAATTGCTTATTGTGTGGCTATTGCATGGTTTTTGTCCTGGGCAGTCAATTTATCAATCTGATGGTAGTTCTTGTAGCTCTTTATATTCATGGTAATTCTCTATCGCACAGCTGGCAGCCTTTAGGTGGAAATTTAATTTCGGTTCTCAAACAGCATCCAACAGTTATAGCTCTACTGTGGGTTGCCGAACTTTGGTTGCTTTTACAGGCTTGCAAATATCTCAAGCAAGTGTGGCAACATCAGATGGTGCGTGAAACTCATTACCAAATTGTACGTGTCTTTTCCTATACGATGCTTTTGACTTGCTCAAATCATTCGTACTTTGGCTGGGGCATTGTTACTGTGTTGTTGCCTTGGCCAGAGATTTCGGTGGTATTTGACTTGTTTTGTTTACAGTTCAAGAAAAAGTTTCGTTCGACGTTTCCGCCTAAGATTAGAGTTTTACTTGGTAGCAGCGAGTTCAAAAAATCGACGGAATATGAAACTCTGAATGCTGTTAGAAATCTTCATGGCATATTACGTTATCAGCCGCCCAGCCGGGAGCAAATAGCCGGAAGACCTTCAGTTCAACGACAACAACTTACACAGCGTCTTAACGATTCGAATTCAGCTGAAGATCTTAATATACAGACACGGCATCAAGTTGTTGTGCCCATCACTAGCCAGCAGGCACAAGCAAACAATGCAGAAGTACAAGTCGAGGTAGAATTAGAAGATAATTCGTTACTTGATACGAATGTTCTCTATCCGAATTCGAATTCACCGGGCTCGGCTCGCTGCCTGCGGCACATTCCACGCAAAATCTGAAAAATGCATTTGATAATTGAAATGTAAGGTGAAATCGCCTCAAAGAATACAACAGAACACAGAAATTCATTTGAAGCAAAACAGCAGCAGCAGCAGCAAACGGCTTAAAGGAAGGCCAGCAACTCACCTTACTTTGCCATTTAGGGGGAAAGAATAGTAGGCAGAGTTGATTCGGTTGGACAGTGCAGCAGATGCAAAGCAATAAAACAGTTATACCAAAAGTATTCGTATATTTTGTTAAGTGACTCAATTCGGAAGCCATCACAAACGACCGAAGAAGGTCTAAAATTATGGTCTATTAACTGAGGCCTTCAATAATTTTTTGATTATAATTGGGAGCACTCTTATCGTGGAAGGTAGTTTAGCTCCGTGTTCAATGCACACACACACACACACACGCAAACATACATAAAGGATATGAAACGTGGCCAGGAAACTGGCTTAAAAGTTCGTGAACAGCGTAACAAGATACAAGACTCGGAAACATTTTCAGTAGATTGGGTAACGGTTACAGGGCGTACACTGATATAGGCCTATTACTCCTAGCATCTAAACAGGCAGAACGAGAAGCAGCAAAGCAGCAAAGTTCAGTCAAACATCACAAAATGTTCGAGAGAAGCAGCAGCAGACGCATTCTTTTTGCCCCCTGCCCATATACACCCACCCTCCTCCCCCCTTTTAACCATTGGCAAAGCCAGGGCAGAAATGCAAATGTGGAAAATGCGCTTTGACATAACGGTGCGTGTGTGCATGTGAGGCTCTACAAATGGGTGTACGTATGAGTGGATGTATAATACATACATGTTTATGTGGACAGTTGCAAAACGCATTCCAAATCGAAAAGTGGAACTTCAATCAATTGACGGGGCAGTTAGCCAACATGGAGCAGCGTTTTAGAATTCTTTTTTAAATACTCTTCAAACTGATGAATGTTCAAAGAGCATGAGTTAGATCATTTATGATTATTTATAAAGTAAATATTACTGATTGTCATTATTATTATTATTTTTTTGATAGTTATAATATTCAGTTTAAATTTCAATTAGAATATCAAGTTCTTTTACAAGATAAGGATATGCCATCATATTTAATAAAACTATTAATTAAAGCAATATCTATATTTTTTCTACTGCCTCTTAGGTTTTGTGTTCATTGAGGGTGGTTGGAAAATTGACTAAATGCAACGTTGCCGAAGTACACACACACCGATACATATAAACCAAATGGGCCAATTTTCCCAGTCCTGCACAGCCCCGATTCTGAGTCCAATTGGGTTTTTCTATGCGAACCAATTTTTGGTGCAGGTTTTTCGCTGCTTTCTTGGTGGTTCGGTGGTTGTTGTTGTTGTTGTTGTAAATTCTCGTTTGGGATAGTTGGTGGAAATGGGAGGAACAATAAACGGGGTGGTTGGGAAAGACTGCCTAGCCAGTCAATATTTTCCTGTTCCTCTTCAGCTTTTTTTTTTTTATCATTTTGATGTCCCGTGCAAGGATTTTTTTTTTTTTTGCTGCAGTGGGGTTGCAAGTTGCTATTGTTGTTGTTGTACAAAGTTACGTCAAAGGTCAGGAGAAATGAGTGCATATCGCGAGGGGGTTGAAAGCAAAAAAAAAAAGTGAAAAGTTGTTCAAGTCTGATTGTGAGTCGAGTTTGACTTTTTATTTTGGTTTTTTTATTTGTGTTTGTCGAGTAGGTTGACTTTGAAGGGTTTTATGGCATAGATTCCAGGCCAAAAAACCCAAAGGATTTATAAGTTGTAAATAGGTGTTTGAAGTTGATATTAAGTGAGATTATTTTTTATTTTTCGAAAGTGCTTAATTCTTTTGTGGTGCTGCAAGAAGAAATCATTGTTTTAAGAAAAGAGTTTGGAATCTATATGATTTAAATGTTCCCCTTGCTAGCAAATGCTTAAATCGAAATCATAGCTCATATTTGCATTCCTCAGATTTATTTCATTACGGTAAGGCGTATTATATTAGATCCTGAAGTGTTTACTATGCCACCCAACATTTAAAAAATGTATAAAATGTCGACTTCTGAGAACTGTTCTAATTTTATGTAGTATTATAAAAGTATTGACATTTTTTTGTCTTTGGAAAGTTGGAGGTATTATGGAGGTATTATGATTACATACAATCAACAAAAAGATGTTTATAATTTATAAGCCACATTCACTTACAATATAATTAAAGGGCTTAAGAATATTTCATTAAGTTATAGCAAGAACTGATTTTAAATTAAATAGCTTAAACTAAAGTTGATGATGACTTTTATTCTAAACAGATATTAGCTGTATACTAACCTGCACCATTTTGTTGTTCCTTGTGTTATTTTTGTTGCAATTGTTAATCCAAAGTCAGCCAAAATATACGCCGGCAGCGAAGGGAACGTCAGCGTCGGCGACAGCGGCAGAAGCAGCGTTAGCACAAGTTCAAAACACAACCAAAAAGTAAAAAGCAACTACAATATAATTATAACTTGGCGAGAAAGAACGAAAAGCGCACGTGCTTCTTTAACTTTTGTTTTGCTTGCTGTATTTGCAAATGCTTTTTAATTTTGTTTGATATTTGCATTTATGTGCATATTAAATGCAAAATACAGTTCACTTCAAGAACACAAAAAACGAAACGCGGTTTTGCGGCTACTGCGGCGCGGTCTGTACAAATGTAGTTGCAGTTATGTTAATATGTTTGTTGTGTGTTGCACTTTACGCTGCATTAATTTGTGCGTGGGACGCGTTGTTGGATTTTTATGCGCTAGAACTAAACAATGAACCGCACGCAACAAGAACATCGAGAACAATGTTATGTTATCGTTAATCATTCAATGCACGTGCAAGAAATTCTGTTGTCAAATCTGAACTGGTTCGATTGGTATGATTTGATTATGGAGCTAAGGAACTAAATCTTCAAAATAGTTGCTAACATTTTTATAACACAAAGCAATAACAGAAGCACCACGCAATGACATAATTAAAAACAATATTTTTATCAATTGAATAACAAAACAATTAACTTTTTTTAAATTAATAGAAGATATCATATGCTACTGTTAACTGTTAAAATTTGGCGCCAACCTTCAAATGGATTTTCGGCAAACTTTTTATATGTTAACGCTTACACATCCCAACTTTTTTAATGGAAAATCATTCAAATAACAGAAATAAAGTTATGTTGCACCCATAGTATTCGTATCGATATGAACAATTTCTGAAAATTTAGTTTGATTAAAAACGTAGTTCGTTGGCAGCTGAAGTACAGAACAATTTAGTGGCCAACATTATGAACAACTCAAAATTAGACTGCTAACTTTAACAGAATCAATTCTATTAAAAAGTGCTGCCCATCTTTTCCCGTAACAGTGTACAATATTTAATATTTTTACCAGGTCTAGCAAATATCTAAAAAATAAGAAAAATTAGTTTACCCACAACAGTAGCTAAAAGTTTCGTTGCATATATAAATAAATTCTGTGGCTGGAGGGATAGAGAAGTGCATCAGCTGTTCTGTTAACTCTTAGCACGGGCACTCTGTATGTTTACATTCGACACTTTACAACACTAAGCCAAAACGCTTGCAAACGTTTATATTATTTGATAATGTTAATGATTTTGAAGAATTTGTAACGATTCAAAATGTCGGACAACGAATATGAGCGTTTTGAAATAACGGACTATGATTTGGACAACGAGTTTAATATAAACCGACCACGGCGACGCCAAACCAAGCACCAGCAAATCTACGGTAAGGAAAAGTCTCCAAGAAAACAATGCATTTCCATTGTTTATTTATTTGCTTGTCAGGCATTTGGGCTGATGACAGCGATAATGATAGCGAAGGCGAAACCAGTGGTCGACGCGGCAGGCGTGGCCTAGGTGGCGGCTCTAGCAGTAAGCCCAAGGATTATACTGCGCCCGTCAATTTTGTTGCCGGAGGCATTCAACAAGCCGGCAAAAAGTCAAAGATAAAACAGCTAGATGATGGTAAAGATGTGGCTAGAAGTGATGATTCCGACGACAGTGACGAAGCACGTCCATCGTTTGGCGATAAGCAACCACAGCTTATGGACAACAACGAGGATAACAGCACAGATAGCTCCGAGGCGGAAGAGAGAAAGGAACATCAGCAGATGCGTTCCAAAAGCTTTGCTGGAATGCGTCACAATTCGCACATACCGAGCGGTCGTAATGTGGGCGCCTGGGAGCAGCATACGCGTGGAATCGGTGCCAAGCTTCTGCTCCAGATGGGCTATGAGCCTGGCAAGGGATTGGGCAAGGATTTGCAAGGTATACAGCAGCCGGTGCAAGCACATGTACGAAAAGGTCGAGGTGCCATTGGTGCCTACGGACCCGAGACGGCAGCCAGCATTGGCGGTCAGGCGAAGCCCCAGAAAGAAGATGAAGATGTCAAAGAGGCCAGGGAGTTCAAGGAGCAGTTGACCAAGTGGAAGAAAGGCGGTGTGGAGCCACGCGAAAAAAGCAAACAGCAGCGTTACTACTACAAATCCGTGGAGGAAGTCATTGCCAAAAGCCATAAGTCGGATCACCTGCTCTCCGAAAAGCTAGCCAAGCAGCTGGGCAATGTGCCGGTTATAGACATGACCGGGCCAGAACGTCGCGTTCTAAGTGGCTATCATGCTCTCGCTCAGACCAAGATCACGCCCGAGGAGTCGCTTTATGATGAGCAGGGAGGCGAAGGCAAGGATTCGTCCATTAGCATCTTTAGCATGCCTGAACTGGCGCATAATATGGCACTTCTGGTTAGCCAATGTGAGCAGGAGATCATTTTAATTGACAAGGCCAAACGGGAGAGTGAGGATCAGCAAGCGGCGCTTGAGCAGGAGCAGCGACAGTTGCTGGAGTTGGTGCATCTGGAGCGGAATCACATGAATACATTGAACGAGGTGCTCTCCCGCCTCGATCAGTTGAGCGAGAATCCAGATTTAACTATGACACAGGCGGAGGATCTATTCGTGGAGCTGCAGCGGAACTATCCCGCCGAGTTTGAAGAATATGGCATGGCAGATATGGCCGGAGGCGTCATTGCTCCACTTCTGCGCCGGGAACTGGCTGACTGGCAGCCACTGGAACAGCCTACTCTACATTTGGAGATGATGAAACGTTGGCGCACAATATTGCAAAAGGATGAGGAGCAACTGCATCATCAGCAGCAGCAGCAGCAATCTCGCAATGTTTTCGATCCCTACTCCTCACTGGTCTGGGCCGGCGTGATGCCCTCCATTCGGACTAGTGCGCTCGCCTGGCCGCCCAAGAAACATGCCATAATGGCTGCCTTTCTGGATGCCTGGGCGCCAGTTTTGCCAACCTGGGTGCTGGATTCCATACTGGAGAAACTGGTGCTGACTAGGTTGAGGGTTGGTGTGCAGGAGTGGGATCCTCTCACAGATACGGTGCCCATTCACAGTTGGATTTTGCCCTGGCATGGCTTGCTGGGTGGCAAACTGGAGGAGACTGTCTATCCGCAGATTCGCAGCAAACTGGGCGCGGCACTGGAGGCTTGGTTACCACAAGATCGCTCGGCTCGCGCCATGCTCACTCCCTGGCAGACAGCGTTCCCGGAGGAGCAGTTGATCCAGTTCCTGCTACGTCACATCATTCCCAAATTGCAGGCGGTGCTCGGAGAATTCATCATCAATCCGCTGCAGCAGGATTTGGAGCTGTGGCATCAGGTGTGGGAGTGGCACGAGCTAATCCCTCCTGCCTACATGGCCCAGCTGCTGGACAAGTACTTCTTTCCACGCTGGATGCAGGTGCTTGTGATGTGGCTAAATCAGTCACCAGATTATGCAGAGATCTCACGCTGGTATGCCGGCTGGAAGAGCATGTTCTCCGAATCGATTTTGCGGGAACCTTGCATCAAGGAACATTTGCGTCGTGCTCTGGACATGCTGCATCGTGCCACGGATGCAGTTCTTCAACCCACTGTTGTGCCACCTCCACCCATGCCCCCGGTGCCAGCACCCGTGCTCCTTGCTCCCGTCATGCTCGTCGATGTTGGCTCGTCTGCTCAACTGGAGTTCAAGGAACTCGTCTCCCAAAAATGCGCCGAATTGGGCATCATCTTTGCTCCACTGCCAGGACGCCGAGAACTGGGAAAACAGGTAAGCTCGGCTTTCATTTATCTATAAACATAAACAAATGATTGATTTAAAAAAAAGCTATAAATTAATATAATGAAATTAATTAAACAATTACAAATTATAAAAACTTAAAACATAATGAAATATTTAAGCGGAAATGATATATGTATATGCTTCCAGATCCTAAATTTACTTTAAATTGTAATCTTTAAAATCAAATGTTCTTTTTTTCAGATTTATCGTGTGGGCAAACTCTTTTGTTACATCGATCGGAACGTTTGCATGATGACCAATGCCAGTTTTCAGAATTGGCAGCCGGTTTCACTTAATCAACTACTGGAACAAGCACAAACTGGCATTATTTGAAATAAAAATAAATTAAATATTAAGATACCTAGTTGTAACTCTTGTCAAAGACTTGTATACGCTTTAGCGTTATCAAACTAATTAAAGTATATTTAAAACTGAATAGAAAAGTTTATTAAAAGGAAAGATTTCTTTCTTAGTTTAAAAACTGATTTCATAGGCAACAGAAAATTTAAAAATGTACCAACAAAGCTTAACTAAATTGTACTTTATCTCAGATAGTAGCTAAAACTAAATAACTTCATTATCTTACAATGGGGCGAAAATGGTAAAAAAAAAGTGAATAAATTATTGCTTGCAGGTTGCCAGTTTTCAGGAAAAAAGGCTGGGCATTATTCGTTTATGAAACAAAAGTAATTTTTATTTATTTATTTTTAAATATAATTATTTTATGGTTTGTTCAAAATGTATACAAATGTATGAACACAGCAATGATAATACCCATTGAATATTTTTTTTTTTGCATTATCAACAACGCAGGAAGTAAGAAACGTTGAAATTATGTCGCTAGACACAACGATCCTATCATTGTTATATACAATGGGCATTGCGCATAAATTGCTCAAAAAAGCAAATAAATTGTGTTATAGCAAACATATTAAATAAATGAAATGTGATACGTTTTTAATAGCCTGGCATTATGAACAGCCCCACACATATAATAAAAAAAAGTAATCTTACATTATTTAATTATTATTATTAATCAATCAATCAAATAATCAGTTTCTAAAGATTGTGAACAACAGCCGTTTGAAGACAGATAAAGCTTATCAACAACAACAATATATATCTTTTCAAAAATGATTGTAGCTTGATTAGTAAAGTCTTATAATAGTATGTATGTATGTAAACTTTAACTTTATCAAACAGTGAGTGTTCCACTGTTAGACTTAACCTTTAGTTGCAACTTGTCGCAGCTCCTACTTCGGAGGCAGTTTAGTTGCCGTCCATCTTTTGTCGCTTGCGGTTATTATCGGCTGCTCATTGTTTTCGTTTTTTGTTTTTTACCCCCAAAAAAGGCGTTTAAATCTGGTTTACGATTGCATTATAACAAAGCAGATTTAATAATAAACGATTCTAATCTAAGCAAATATGAGACGGTTGATAAGAGAGTGTGAAAAAATATATTGTGTGCTAAAACCATGGAATCAAAAGTGAATTGTTTATTGATTAAAATCATTTAAAAATTATGCTACAATAATTTCTAATCAGCGACAATCATAAAAAACCCAAAAAGTAATTACTTTTGGCACTTTGTCCTCAACTTTAAGCATTCAGTTTTAGTCCACTTATCGGCGGGTTAACGTTCGGTTGGGAGTGCAGGTTTTAAGCACGTATGTATATGGTGGATAGTTTTACACATAGAGTGTGTAATGGGAGTTGATTCGAACTCCAAATTATCAATACAAGTGTGACCCAACAGTGTAATTGTAGTCAAAAGTGTTTTATAGTTTGGCACTTCGGTGTGCCAGCACACCAGTATTGAGTTTTAGTTGATGTTAAGTGGTTCGACTGCATCCATGGCTGTTCAGGTCAATAAACGTAATCTTCTACTACTGCTGCTACTTGCCTTGGTTGCCCTGCTCGCACTGAGAAATCTGCAGCAAGCGCAACAACTGACAGTTGTTTTTGTGCCAACGCAGAAACAGAATGCGGAGAATCTATTGGATTTAGCTACAACCGATTCTCTAATCCAGTCCAGCACTGAAAAGCCACGCGAAATATCACCACGCACCCAAGAGCTTCAAAATTTACTTAAATGCCGCAATCGTAAGCTGACACTAGAGAAACTCCAACATGGCAGCTATTGGGCTGTGCAGAATATGATTGTAGGACGAGAGAGTCGAAACATGGGCTGTGCCGAGTCCATAACATACACCACAAATGGCGACTATACATTCTTTGACAATCTGGAAACATTGGCTGAGAGGTGAGTATGATTTATATTTCTTATCTTCTGCATTATAGGTTTGTTAAATGTTTAAATGATTTCTATGCCTGAATTATCTTGCCTTTATTATGAACATAAATATGTTCAAGAAATATCGTTTAACTTTGGACTACAAAAATGCTTGACACAAAACGTTGTTTTTGTTTCATTCGGCTAATATCACGGTCGTCCGGCAGCCGTATGAAATCTTAATAATGCTGTAAAAGTAAGGCTGATAATAAAGTGAAATATTATTCAAGACAAGAAGTTATCAAAACGCGTCATATTTTGCCTAAGCAATTAAAACAGATACAGATTATAAGAGCAAAGATTCATAAGTGAAATTAGAAAATGTTATTAATTTAGAAAAAATAAATTTATCCAAGCCACAAAGTCTAAGCACAATAAGGGGTTGATTCGAAACAGTTCAAAATTGTAAATAAACAGTTTTTTTTTGGCTGGCCAGATAGCTCGTCTTCGAATACTGTCTTCTTTTGAGTGACATTCTGTTTGTAATGAATTATACTCAAACTGATCGTATGTATAAGATATTGATACAAGTTATGAGAGTCAAAATATATAGTATGTCTAAGATTAACCAAGTTTAAAAAAAATCGGTCTCTCCTATAACATTTGATAATCTAAAATTGACACTTTTATTATGTCTAGCTTAATTCCACGAATGTTGCCAATAATTTGAGTAAGATCTATAAAGTTTTGTGATTATTGTAGTTCCAAAAATCTTATCTATTGCCCAATAAAGGCAAGAAACATAAAGTTTTTTATGAATGAATTTAAGGACTCATCACTTAGTAGATATATTTACTTTTGGTTGCTTGTTAAAATATTGATATTAATATTACTTTACTGTTTTGTTTATTTTTTTAAGTACTTTCAGATTTTGAAGCTACGATTTTATAGTAATTATGTAGCTGTTTAATTCACAAGCTACAAATTTAATATAATCTTTTTTGACATGATTTAAAAATATTTTCTATGATCTTTTCTTTAATCGTTCCCTTTTGTGCATTTAATTTATTTTTTTAAAGCGGTTCTATATTTCTCCGGCTATTTTCAGATGGCTTGCACCCATTAGTTTTGCAATTCACACTCCTGGCTATGATTTTAATACAACGCTGGATGCCATTCAGTATGTGAGAAATTGTTTGCCTGGCAGCCAATTGATAAGCGATTATGTGAGCTTCCATGTTTATTTCTCGAATGAGCATATGCCCGAATATGTGCCCTACGACGAGGAGGAGGCCTTAAACTGGCCCTATCAATGCGTTGAGGCAAATGGCACCCTGATGACACCACCCTATTTACAGAGCCGTACCGCCATGTATAAGGTGCAGGCGAATCTGACTTATCCCATTAATGTTGGTCGTAATATTGCCAGATTGGCCGTCAATACTCACTTCATATTAGCTTGCGACATCGAACTGTATCCCAGTTTGAATTTTGTGGATCAATTTCTGGATATGGTGCAGAGGAATAACAGTGTGTTGGCCTTGGGACCAGAGCAGGCACCCAGAGTCTATCCGTTGACCGTTTTTGAGGTGAATGAGCATGAAAGTGTGCCGAATGACAAGGGGGAACTGTTAAACCTTTTGGGCAAGAGACGAGCTCAACTCTTTCATGCAAGAGTCTGTGCCAATTGTCACAGGGTGCCTGGCTATACGGCTTGGGTGAATCGTACATTTAACCCCTTCGATCACCTCGAGCTATTTAGCATGACTGTCAGGCAGGGTGCCTTTAAGCACTGGGAACCCTTCTATGTCAGCGACAATACGGAACCAATCTTTGATGAGCGCGTCACGTGGGAGGGACAATCCAATAAGAGGATACAGGTCAGTAGTAAGAAAACTCAAGCACAACTTAAAAAAAAAACCATTCAACATTCATTCCAGGGCTACGCCATGTGTCTGTTGGGCTATGAGTATCATGTGCTGCATCCAGCCTTCTTAGTGCACAGTCCCGGCATTAAGAAGTCATCACGAAATCCGACTCGTGTCAAATTTGCCCAAGAGATGACCCGATTTATAAAGAAAAAAATTGAGCCAGAGTACCGAGTGCTTTACGGAAAAAATAAAAACTGCTTCACGTGATTCAAACATAGTATATCTGACAGTCAGATGGTTGCTGAGCAATCAAGTGATATTTTTTAAAAAGAATTTAATTTAAATCAAAATTTTATATATGCATAGTTTTCACACCAAATGTGCTTCCGCAAGAGAATTAATGTAAGTGAAAATACTAATGCTCTGAACTTTCTTTGGTGTCACAAATTCATTGTAAAACTGATACCAATTTAGCCATAGCCTTAAGGTTTTTTCATCTGACATTTTAGACCGATTTATTTGACTCCAGCTGTCCATTGGGCGTCGTATTAGAAATGCTCCATCTAATGTTGTGAACGTATAGTTTAAGCTTATAAGAAGTTTGCCCTGTAACATATGAAATTTATTAAGTTTATACAAATGGGTAGAGTTTAATGATGATGATGAAAGAAAGTATGGAACTTCATTGAAACATATTTTTGACAGAACTTTTTGTACTTAAAAACTAAAACTAATCGTAAATATTTTATCATTATTAAGTATTGCATTAACTTAAAATCAAGCTTTTAAAATAAATGAAAATATATTTAAGATATGCAAGGCTTTAGTTATTTAATTCTCAGTAGTACCTAGTAGCTTACCTTCAAGTTATTGCCAAGTTCGTAGATAGACTCTGTTTCGCATCGTTCGTCGTAGAGAGGTTCGAGTTCATTGACGCTGACATATGCCACACACATGCTCATATTCCTTGAGTTGTCAAAGATTTTGATACCTTGGGATGCGCTTCCAGTCGACAGCCATTGCTTTTGCACTTTAGGATCATTATAGAAGGGTTCAGTAGCACTTGAATTTTGGAGCATATTAAGCAGATCAGACTTGGTTTCAGGCAGAGAAGCATTTAAATGGAGACCAAATGTTGGTAGACAGAAAACACTTTGAACAAAATAAAATATTTAGTACAAAAGCTAACTTATTAGCTGTGAAAAATATATGTAATTACGTTTTAAATGGTTTGGGAACATCAAAATCGCATCCAAAGGTTAGCCAAAAAGTCAAAAGAAAGTGTTGCACAAAGTTTGACGAAGGTAGCAATTGTATATCCACAGCTAGAACGTAGTAGGTGGCTGCATGGGCCCGCGCCACATTTCGCAGTAGATTAACTGGATAGACTAGTTTATGTTTGTACCAAAAAGTGAGTTCTTGCTGTGCCTTCTCGTAAGGTGCTTCTTGTTGTTGTCGACAGAAATTTGATGCAACTTTAACCATTATGTCAGCGTTGCTTAAATTCTCGGGCATATAATGAGTATGGAATACCAGATGAATGTTGACTAAGCGACGCATGAGTTTCTTTAGCCCAAGACAGTTTTTGAGGTATTGTAATGAAACGATTGTTTTTTCAAAGTCCTCACCACATACAAAAATAGCCAGACTAATGGGTGCATTCCATCTAAGAGAAATCAAGCCATTCAGCAATGGTGTCCACCAAAGCAGACTAAGTTACCTTTTTAATAAATCGGGTAACAGACCCAGATCCATGTAGGTTGCATGTGTGGTTAGGGTAATGCTATCATTGCCATTCGAATTCTCGTCGCGAAGCAAATAGTCATGCCATACCCAATAATCGCCATGTTGGCGCAAACGGCCCATCGGCTGATTAAAATCAACCTCAGTGTTATTTTTTCGAATGCTGTTCAGAATTATAATCAGTGAAACGAATATTACCAACACAGCCAAAGAGATTTTGACAAAAAACGGCGACATTCTGAATAGTATTAAAAATATGTTGAAAATTTAGGTGCCTACTGTGACAGCAAATTGCTTTTCAAATTATAAGCTCACCACTTTTTATAAAATGGCAGCGCTGTTTGTTGCTAGGGTTGTGTGCTTCGCTAAAAAGTTTGCTCTCGCCTGAGCTTTTAGCATTAGGGTGGTCCGTTGAAGTTTGCTTGAACTTAGTTAGCATATACATAGTTTAAATTTCTTCCTAAATTATATTTAATATTTAATTGCATTGTTGCATGTTTTTATAGGTGAAGGCAATACTGCCACTATTCTGCAGAAGATCAGCAGCCAAAAGATCCTGAATCTGAAAATTTTTGTGTTCATCATCCAATATAAAGCTTTTCTTATTAGAAATAATTTTCAAACCATAAATCTGAATGTAGCTTTTGATTTTCAACTGCATTATAACTTGCTCAAAAGCCACCAGAGGAAAAAAGTTTTAAGAAACAATCATTATCAGAGAGATATATTTAATAAGGAGGGATAACAGATAAAAACAATATTTTCAATACTCACTTGAATAAGCCGTTGCTGACAGTGTAAGCCGAATTATTTTCGAGTGTCTAACAATTCGCAGATTATGACAATTTGCAAACTTGGCCAAAAGATCCACGAGGCGCGCGTTTCACAATTTTTCAATTGCTTAAAAATACTTTAATAAGCAAAACCACGGCGATTCTTTAATGTTATAAACACTTTGCGTATGTTTACTATTACTATAGGGCGTGTCAATTTTAATTTAATAAATAAACGGAACTTTGAACTTTAAAAGTTTGAATATTAAAAAGTTAAAAATTTTTTCTGTGGTTGTGAAAGAAAGTTGAATTTTTAAGGTTCGATTTTAATAGATTTATACCGAAGCAAATCCGCTGGTAATGATTGGGTGAGGCACAAAGCAATCGGACTCCGTGAACAACATTGGAGACTCTCACTGAGGATTTGTCATCGAGCAGCATGCAACATTATAGTAGACTCCATGACGTTCAGCTGGCGATTGAAAAGTGTAACTCATTTAGATTGTGACATTATGACTACAAAAGTTAAGTAACATATGCAGATAGAAATCTCTGTCTGACTTTGGAACATTGTTTTCCCATTTATGTCCGCCATTGTGTGGTAATTGTTGTTCTTTGTTGTTGTTGTTGTAGTTGTCGTAGACCATTTGTCCAATTTCGGATTTAGGATAGTAGCCCAGGCAATAGTTACGTGAATCCAGCAGTTCTAGTTAGATGTCTGACTGAATTATTCCGTTAATATGTTGTTTATGGAAAGCTATTTGTGCTATTGCTCAGTGCGTTTAGGCGTTCTGATTGTAGGATTTTTAGGCATTGTAAGAACACAATAAAATATCTTGAAAGTATTTCCGTTAATATGAAGAGTTTTTTCTTAGATCATGTGCCTTGCTTTGAGTATCATATTCTTTGTGCGTGGCGTTCATATATTTGACGAACTTATCGATTTACTAGAAAATGATTCACAGTACAAGAGCAACAGTATTATACGCAAGTTCATCGACGGCATTCACGATTGTGAGTACATTATATAACGTTTAAGATAGGAAGTCATTTGTAAATAAATTTGCAGCACCCGATAATGTGCTGATCCTTTGTCAGATCATGTGCTATACTCGCATTGTGATTGCCATTTTGGGCATGGCGGGTGCAATCAGGGTAAGTAATTATTATTATTTATATTTAATTTAATTATTCTCTATTTTTATAGCTACAAAAATGGTTTTTAATACCGATAGCCATCTTTGAGTTCATTTACTTTTTTGGCATTACCGTTAGCCACATTGTGTTGATGATAATGCTCAAGAAGCAAATTAATTTGGGGCTTCTTATTATTCTAACGCTAGTCGGAAGTTTCTATTGTCGTAAGCTAATAACCTATAATTAAATAGTTTATTACTTTTTAATGAACGCTTGCTCCACAGTTTTTGCTGGCTATAACTTCATCACTTGCATTGCCATGTTCCAAATCATTACGCTAGTCAAGAGCAATAAATATCGTAAGCTTTATGGCGAGGATCCCTTTCATCCACTTGTTCAGCGGCGTTCATCTGACAGCGTACAACAGTTAAGAATCTTAGGCACACCAGAGGATACGGATATCGATGAGCAGAAGCGATTGGCTAAGCTGGGTCTTTGGCCGCGTCGTCAGCCTCAGATAATTTCAGTCATTCCCGTACAGGCTCCAGCTGTCCGTTTGAAATGGTGGCAGCAGCATGCTTTGGACCAGGACGATAAGCTGCAGAACTCAGCCGTCTATCGCAACTGGCAACGTGATGAACTATTGCGGGGCGTGGGTGGAGATGTGGAGCGCAAAAATGACATACATCGTCGCTATGCAGGAGTCCAACATTATCTAAATTATAACTAGATAAAGTAATGATAAAAAATATATATTTTCTTGATAAATAAAAGTTATTAACTTATAAGAAACTTTAAGTAAACGCTTTAATTAATTAACTACAAAAGTACTAAGCATAATTACAGCGAAGCTCAAGGAATGGGGTTTTGACTGAATCAATTGCAGGGTATGATTTTGACTTCGTTGTACAGAAAATTCGTTAAACGGAAGTTCGTTATATGGAAGTTCGAATGTAACATTCAAATAAATAATGTTGTGTGCATTTAATTTCTATGTTTTTCCGGGTTCGTGTCCAAAGGCAAGTAAAAAATATCGAATATTACAACAAAAATAGTATTTTTGAGAATCCTAACATAAAACTATATCAGCGAAAGCTTTAATTACTTACTACTACTTATAAAAAAAAAATGATACAACAGTCTACAAATTGATATAAAGAAAAAAACACTTTTTTTTTTGCATCATTTTTTTACAAGTTTCTTATTGTTGGACATTTATTGCCAAGTTTAAATACAAACCGCAATAAGAGCCTTATAAAACTACAATAAAATTGTGGTCTATAGAACTGAGAATAAGCGGAAAGGACAAAGAAGAAGAGGATGCTAGCACGCCTTATCAACTTATTCAATAAAACTTCGATTTCTCTTCTTGCGCCGCATTCGCATTCGCTGCGCTGCGCTGAGCTTTACAATTCAGACACCTCTTAACATTATCCTTGCCCCACATTTATCCCGGTGGACTTTCTTTTTTATAGTACCTTTTACTTTTTGTTATTTTGGGACCCACTTTGCATAAACGGCAGTACAGATTATGCAACTGTCTGGGATTGTCAAGCGTCGAGTCGACAACACGCTGTACACTTTGCATATCCTGCCCAAGGATGTGGAAGGGGCAGCTGGTGCGGGGGCAGAATCGACTTACAAATGCTTTTTGCCTTTCTGCTGCATTCGCAGTCAAATGCACAGCGCACCGATAAAATGGCAGAAACGGAAAGTTTCTCTGGACTATTGTGATGCCAAACGAAAAATCAAAGTGTCTGGCAATTGTCCACCCAAGCACTTGGCGGCGGGTCCATTGAAGCAAAAGTCAGCAAAGAGAAAGATGAAGAGAGACAGAGTGGGGGGGAAAGAAAAAAGATAAACAAAAGAGAATGAAAGAGTAAGAGATAGCCAGTTGCAAATGCGTTCGAAGAGTTTCATACAAAACACGCTGGTCACATAGTCGGCTGGCCTTTAGAGATTCTGGCGCTATGTTGACAGTTGCCGTTACTCTGTTGCAGTGCTGCTAACTCGCCTACTGCTGCTCACTAATTTAATTAAAAGTTTTTTGTCTCCTCCCGCCCACCCGCCTCTCCAGCAATAAAACAAAAGTCTATCAGTCGAGGCAGTCAACTATTTTGAGTCATTTGAGATTCAAAACTGTGCCAGTAAATAATTGTTTTGTATGGCCCTTTTGGCAAAGTTCGCAAATTCTATTATGCATGGAAAATTCATTTTATTTAAATAACTTGATGATTTCTATTTGTTTAAAACATGACGATTTAAATGTGAGTTAGTAAAGAAATGAAAATGAGACAGTTTATTATTTGTTAAAATATTTCAGCCTGTAATAGAAACCAACAGCTTCAAATTAATGAATGTGCATTGAAAGTTAACTATTTTAAAAATATAATCAATCTTCCAAAAATAATCTATATAGAATTAAGGAGATTGGTAATTGGTAAATTAATATATTATTTTTTCCAAGCTCGTTAAAGTCATCAAATCATATCGTAATGACTGCAATCAAAACGCATTGCCTACTAAGTTTGGCAATTGTTTGCTCATTTCCGGAACATAGATAGTCCACACGTAAAGTTGAACGTGTCATTGATTATCTGCCATGTGCTTAGATGCGGATTAACATGCCAAAAGAAGAAAAATACAAAAACAACACAATGCAAACCTTTGCCAACATACCCAATCTCCGTCTTCGTCTCCATCACTGTTTTCCGCTTTGGCACGTGGCGAAGTGTGACGTTCACTTGGTTAGCTCTTTTGAGGGGGCAACAAGTGGATACGGTTGAATATGTGTGTGCCTAGGTAAGAAGAAGCCAAGTTTCGTAACAGTTACGGTGGCTGCAAACAAATCTGTGTACACATTAAGCCTGGAATTTAATTCAATGCGCGTGTGTATGCAAGGCTCGAAGGGATTTAGCTTGTAAGTTTGAATAGATGTAATTATTTGTATGCATATATTATACACCCTTTGACGGTGTTTCTTTGCAAATAGTCTTTAATATAGTTATTTTGTTAAATTAATATTTTGTTTAAACTTTAGATTTATTTGTCGAAGTTATTAAAGAAACTTATGCAACTTTGCGCAATAAAATACGCAAATATATTAATATGTTTGTGAGCCAACTGCTTGAAGATTACAATTCAGTGCAGAAGTAGCAGGCTCAATCCTCAAATGGTGGGCAGATGATGCTCGGTGCGATGCAGCACCGCTGCATTCTTATTTAGCGGCTGTAGCTTCACATACTCCTGATGCGTATGATGATGATGATGCTGTGTGCTCGGCAACAGCGGCAAGGAGGTGTTTGAAGTCTGTAAAATACAATTTATAATGGGCATTTGGTTACAAATAAATCAGCATTATTAAAAAATTTCGTTAATTGTTAATATTTATTAATATTTGTATTCTGTTGATGTTATTTTGACATAATACAAATGAACTCTATTTCAAAATGAAGGATTCCAAATATGAAACGTATAAGTTAACAAAACTCTCTTACGACTTGCTGCAAATAGCTTTATGTAATCGAGCAATGAATGGAAACATTTCGTGTCAGATTTTGCGTGCTTCACTGCTGTCTCTAGGGCATAAATATCATTCAAAGTGTTGGCTGTATGTCCTTCACTCACCTTTGATTTATCACGCGCTGCGGCAATGGCAGCCGCCTGAGCTGTGCCCGTATGTAGCTGTTGGGCGGCCGTTGCCAGCATGAACTGTTGCGAGGCCAATTGTTGCTGGCGGAGTGTGGCCGCCTCTAGGCTGTTGATGTGGTCCAGCTCACGCTGTTTGGCTATGTAGTCATCGAAGTAGGAGTGCTTAATCAGCTTGTCGCAGGACCAACGTTTCGACGGATCCTTGTCCAGGCATTTCTTCAGCACATCGATGGTTAGCGGATTTTGCAGCGCTTTCGCCGGCATCTTGTCCTCCAGGGGCTCCAACGTTGGCGGCACCGGCAGCGTTATGCCCTTAAAGTACTCGTTCTGTCCAAAGATTTGTATGTGTCGCGGCAGTAAATCCCCGAGAGACTTGCGTATCAGATACAACTGATCCACATCACTTCGGCCCGGCCACAGAGCCTCGCCGCGCACCAGTTCCGCAAAGAGGCATCCAATGGCCCACACATCTACAGGCGTGCCATATTGTGTATCCCCAACCAGAAGCTCCGGTGCTCGATACCAGCGTGTAGCCACATAATCTGTGTAGTTCTCGCCCGGACTGAGCATTCGGGCAAAACCAAAATCACACAGCTTCACTTGACCCTGCGCCGTCAACAGGATGTTCTCGGGCTTAATGTCGCGATGCAAGCAGCCCTGTTTGTGGCAATATGCCACACCCAAGAGTGTCTGATAGCAGATCTGCTTGGTCAGTGGCTCTGGGCAGCCTTGCGGATGCCTTTCCAATTCATGCAACACCGTCAATTCACAGAACTCAAACACCAGATGCAGACGACGCTTGCGTCTGAACACTTCCAACAGAGAGACCAAATTTGGATGCTTAAGATTCTGTTCAAATAAAATGGGACATTTGTTAAGTGATTACATAAGATGATATATTTTTCCAGCTTTTTAATCTTATGATATTCGGAACTTATATGGTCATTGTTCACATGTATATAGCTTTCAATTTGATCCTATTGACTTACCTTCAGCAGCCTTATCTCTCGCAGTGCAATTTTACGTATAGCCGGATCATCTTCAGATTCGACAAATCTCTTAACGGCGACCAATGCACCAGTTTCGCGATCTCGACACTTGTAGACAACGCCATAAGAGCCCTCGCCTAGGCGACTTAGCTTCTCATAACGATCCATTTTGCTGCTACCTTGTGGTCTGAAAGTGTTTCCAACATAAAAGTCAATATATTAAGTTTGATCTAACTGTGTATATAAAGTTTAAATTTTGATTCATTTGTAAGCATTTGATTCGGAATTTTACCTTAGACTCAAACATTGACCACGTTTGATGTTTGCACGACGCATTGCTTTGCATTGAGCACATATAATGTTTATGATGCTATTTTATGTTGTTTGACACAAACTAATGAGATATCAAATTCGCATATGAACATGGAATCGGAATCGAATTGATTGCTCATTTAAGTTAGCGGTGATCTATTGATGTTTCTTTGGTCAAAAAAGTTTACATTTGTATTTTAGTTGTTTGATAATTTTGCCTGATGTCCAAAAGTTGAATATTGTTTGGCGAACTTGATTAATTTTGTAAGCTATTGATGGGATTTCTTTTTTTTGCAACGAAAACAAATGAGATAAAGAGATGTATTATGAGTTAAAGACAGCGAGAAGAATGATATGCAAATTATAAAAGTAAGAAGCTTAGATATAAAGTAAGAAATATAATTGGAAAGAGTAAAAAAATATACATATGTGTTTAAACTTTAAGGAGACTATTAAGCAATTAATAAATCCCTTACCTTTTATCTTGCCTGGGTCTAAAGCATTAGTATTTATTGAAAATAATTATTTCTACACCATTCTTAAATATGATCGACTAAGCAAATATGAATTAAACATTAGCTTATCTATCAATTCAAATTATTTTATATCAAGCTAAACAAATCTATCTTAAACAACTGTTCGGTTAATTTTAAGGGTTATTGCTCTATGTCAATTATTTGCTACTTAGCGACATCAAAAAATCAATCAATAACTCTAATATTCCTTAATGCCAAGCTAGTTATTTAGCAAACCACACAAATGATTACTCAACCCACAAATACAATAAAATCGATATCCTCGACAACACTTTGAATGCGTGTCCTTTTCATTCAAAATGGCGTACAATGATGAAATGATTTTAGCTGATTTTCAGTAAAAGATAAGCTTAAAAGCAACATTTCTGCTGGCACTTCAATGTCAGGCTGAGGTAACTGAACTTTAGTGGGTGAGGGCTTGGTTTGGTTAGGTACGAGCCACTAACATGTGTGCAGGTAGTAAAACATAGAAAATGCAATTAAATTAAACATTCATGTGCGGTTACAAGGTCTTGGTGCAAATGGAATTGGGTATGGGATGGCAATGGCAATGGCATGGGTGTAAAAACCATAGCAAATAAAAACTAAGCAAATAAACATAAGAATTAACGCTTAGGAACTGTCCAACTGAGCACTTACCTAGTTGTTATCCATCTGGCTATAATCTGACGTACTTGCCACTAAAGGTTTTTCGTTTGTTTTGGTGCGCAATTATAATGGGTTGTACGTAAATATGATGCAATGTATGTATGTACATATGCAGTTCGAAATGATAAAAAGTAGAAATTTAGCACCAATTAATATATTCTTAAAGACTCCGCTGAATACACACCATGCGCCAAATAATATGGTTATTATTACGGATTACCGATCAATATGGTTTAAAGGTTCTGAGCTATAAAGGTCGACAGACGCGTGCGACCTGTTCGAGAGCCGTTTGTTTGACTGACAACCAGCGACTGATTTCCCGGACTTTTTCGCCCGGCTTGAAGGGCCGCCACCACACCTTCCCCCGCTCACCAATCAACGTCGTCTGGCGTCCAACCGAGAGCCAATGTCATAGCAATGCGACCAAAGTTAACAAAGCAAAAACCACAACACAAAAGCAAACCATGCGCAGTGCTCTAAAGTTTTTCAAGAAGTTTCATGTTTCTAGCCACCCAGGCTAGCTTTTTTCCCCCCTTTCTGAGTTCTGTGTGTTTTGGAGCTCGGTGTGTGTGTGTGTGTGTGTGTGCGTTATGGTTTGTTGTATGTTTGTTTATTTTTGTTGGTGTTGGTTATTTTTTGTTGGTATTCTTGAAGTTGGGTGTTGCACAGTGGAGTTATCCGACTCTACTTAGAACAAAAACCAAACCAAAATGTTCAATAAAATTAATAAATAACTTAAGACTCTAAAAAATATTAAGTAATGGCTTGAGAAATATGAAATAAATATTAAGAATCTAAAAAAGTATTATAATATATTAAATAGTGGATAATTTGATATTATCTCAATGGTTTCTCTGTAACTATTATTATTTGAGCAGCTCTATCTTTGCCTAGAGTTGCCACCGTGCGTTGCCGCATCGACCGACGGGAACAACTACCGGAAAGCATTTGAGGCGTAGTTTTTTCTTTTGCCTTTTTGAGGTTACCTGGTAGTTTCTGGCGAAACGGGAATTGTGGGCGTTGTGGTCCCGTCGCCTTTTAAACTGTGCTACAAAAGAAATTCGTGACTCTAGCACAGGAAAGGGTTGCTCTGTTATGAAGCTTAACTGGGGAAGACAGTTAAACTGGTGCAGCAGTGCAATCGAGTTGTCTTTCATGAAATGAGAGCTTGGAGTTGGGTTTTGTGCTTAAGTTATCCAAGACATTATAAGTTATTAATGTCTGGCATTTTGTGGAGCAATTATGGCACAATGCGCTAGCACATTACCATTTAAATTGCGAATTAAGTGTGCATGACTTGTTAAACTGCAAGTGCTTGATTGCCAGAGGAATATGCAATGAAGGCCAACTATGAAAATTTTCAATTACCAACTACTTGTAACTTGATTTATAATAGAGAAAGTTAGGAATTCATTTGGGTACAATTAACTGTGTAGATTTAATATTCAATAGCAATTTTTTCAATTTATTTTCTTTTAAAATAAGTTGAAGTATTTAAAAATGATAACAATCCTTCATAATAAAGATCAGCTGTAGAATTTACTAGAGCCTTGAGTTCAGACTTTTCAGAATATTCTAGATGTTTCAAATTTCAGTCTTACCTTCGCAGTGAAAACAACTTGGATATCTCAAACAATTTCATGGTGAAAGTCGTTATGTATGTATATTATGTCTTTTATTGCTTTATCACCTTCGAAACTTCAACAATAACAACAACAACGACGATGGCAAATAAACGTGGAGCGCGAAACGATGTCGAAACATCAAGAGCCGGCAAACAACTGAAGTTGCTTCTTGTGGCCAGGAAGGATTTTAGCCAGTGCCAACGAAATGGCCAACAAGCAAACAAGCCAAGCAGAAGAATAGCCCCAGGCACTAACGATAGAGTCAAAATGGCCGCTTGCATCTGCGGACATTGCTGTCCTGTATGTGTGTGTGTGTGTGTGTGTTTGGACATTGGCGTTTCCGGTTTGGTTCATTTAATATTGTTTCGTATCGTATCGTAGCGTTTGTGATGCGGTTGCGTGTTGCATTAAATATGCATTGAATATACTCAAAAATGCATTGAAATCCAAGCAGGCAGCCAGGCAGTCCGCGCTAAAATGAATTACTAACAATTGTCACGCATACGCGGCGTTGTACAGCGCTCAAAACAACAAAAGGATCTGGAAACAAACAGACATTTGTACTACGAAAACAATGAAAATTCTGACCAACACCTTTTAATTCCTACCACTTATTGCTCTCGCTAATTATGTCAATGCGATGACGGCTTTTGACCTTTTGTGCTTTTGGCAAATGTCGAGGGAATTTGTGTTGTTCAAGTTGTTCAAGCTTTGCATAATTATTATCCTGGTTTTAGTGGTTTAATTGGGGGTCTTTCTCTCGTCAGTTGTGTGGCTATTTAACAATGTTTTGTTTCACACGGCATTTGCTTTGATTTGTCCAACATTGTATTCGTTTTCATGCCTCTTAATTATATTATTCAAGGCATTAATTTCAGGTAACTACAGTTCTTTACCATTCATTATTTATTGTTCTCTGTAAGCTTTTGGGCATATTGTTGCCTTTGAGTTGGGTTCAATAGTCGAGCATTGTTGGGGGCTGTTCAACTTTTAGTCAAGCGGTTGGGCAAACCTATTGTTAGACTTATTATTGATTGTGTTCAGTATCTACCAAGGGCTTCGCTTTTAAGTGTGCATTTGCGAAAATCGACAGGCAGTCTGAGTGTGGAGTTTGCAAAATTCAATAACAGTCTGGTAAACATAAAATGATAAAATTTTTGGTGATTTAATTGGTAGTTATAAATATAAGTAAGAAAGGAACAAACTATTGGTTAAGGACAGCTGAAGAGGGAAAAATTCGAAGCTATATAAAGATAAATGTGTTAAGATCTTGACTATTTTTGCCTCTAGCCACCGCTAGATATAAATCTGAGCCTTTGGCAATTGTTTCATTCTACATACAAATACTTTTTTGCAGTAACACAATTTAAAACCTTGCGACTACAGTAAACTAATTTGAGTTGTGCTAAAAACAGCGAACTTGGCTTAAAAATAATCAGCGCAACGTTAAACTTTTGCCTGTAGTGGCTTTTAGTATGTTGTGCAAAAATAGAAACTCATATGCAAAGTAAAAGTTTTAGCACTCGGCTTAAATTGGCAACACAACCACACCAGCTGAAGTGCGGCAACGTTGCGCAAATATTTGAACTTATGAGTATGGCAAAGGGAATTGGTTAAGAGGGTTGTATAGGTAGATAGGTGCCTTGTGAAGTTTTAGCTGGTGACGTGGCCTTGTAGGCTAAATACAGGCTTAGAGTGCGATAAATAACAAGCTATTAATGCCAAAAGTGCAGCGAGAAGCACACGCACGGCTTGTTAAAAAAACAACATTGCATACTTACGGGCTGCAGACAACTTGCAGGGCCTGCGTAACAAAGGCCAAGGCCGATGTAAAGGACTAGAACACACAACACACACACACGCCCAGGACTAAATGTCATTTGGTAAAAGTTGCTTTTTCTGCTTGCACATTTTTCACTTTCAGCTGCTGGCACCAAAGTTTAAAGCGAGGCTAATTATGAGCGAATTTTGCCGCAAGGCGAAAGTTTTCACTCGTGAACTTCGACCTACCTGCGCTGGTTGGCATTCACAACTTGCTCATTGTTGCACACCTGTATCTTCTGTATGAGGCGATAGAGAAATGAGTCGTGAAACGTTTGCGGCAAATAATAATTGTGAAACATTTCACACTGGGCTAACAGACGGCCAACGAGACACGTTTGCACCGCGTCAACGTGAAATGTAGACTACGGCACTTTTCTATCTATTTTATCGATATATGCTTTAAAATGCATTGGACATGATGCATATTTAATGCACGACTTGCCATCGCCCCTCAACCCCTCTGATACACGTATGGTAAGTAGCCCAGGTGTTTTTGCTGCTGCTCTGACTGTATGACGAGTTACGTGTTGGCATTTCCCTACCTTTTTCTTCTAAGTATTTTGTTTGTGTGTGTTAGGGTCTTTTTTGTTTCTGTTTTCTTTTTTTTTTTGGGGTCAGTAAACAGCTGCTACATGGAAATAACCGGAAAGGGGCGCATGCAAATGAATCAGGCAAAGCAAAAGTTGCTGCCTGAAACTGCATAGAGAGAGAGAGAGAGAGAGAGAGAAAGAGGGAGTGAGAGTTGGCAGCCAAAAAGATTCAAGGAAAAGCACGGCACATGCAAAATTCAGCTCATGAAAGTCCAAACCAAAGCGAGAGCTCATGCAGGTTTAGAGAAACGGTGTTTCACTGGAAGAGCCAATACTGCTGGGTTGTGGAGAATTTGGAATTGCTTTGTGACAGAATATGAAAAGCATGAAGTGAAAGGATGAGCACAAAAAAAAACTTGCTTTAAATGCTGAATTGGTGTTAAAAAAAGGTGCAATATACTACATACGTATATAATTGAGAGCTATATTTAAAAATAGAAGGTATTAAGCTGGAGCATTGTTTTTATACCTGTCGAACAAAATTACTTGGTTAACATGTTAAGCACGTGCTGCTTTTAATATAAGTTTAAAGACAAAAACACAAAAATGTTACCATAAGAACCTGAGAAAACAAATTCTAGCACTAACAATAGGAGCCAACCTTTTCATAGTTTTAATAAAAAGTTCCTTTCCCCGACGCTAGTGTTATCTACGACAAGTTTGAGTTTAAATAATTTTAAACCTTTTCGATAAGATTATTTTTAGAGCCATGAGCTCATGTTATTTTTAATAGCAAATCAAAAATGTTACTATAACAATAAATTAGAAGACTTTGTTAAATTCCATCGTGATTTTCTTGATTTAATCATAAAATGTTCACTGTAATTAAAAATAAATTACACAGAAATGATTTACAATTTCCCATTAGACTAATACATCAATTTTGTCATTCGAACAGCCTGTCAATAAAGAAAAAACATTGCCGTGACAAAACTCATTTCCCACTCTTCAAATAGAGCCTGCAATGCTGACAACAAAATGAGCCACATGAAAACCAACAAACCCAACTATTAACCAACCAACTATCACAAAAACCCAATCCGCACACCCCAGGCCGAGCCCACAAAAACTGCAATCAAATTGAAATTCAATCAAAAGAAATATTTGCAACAAAAAAATACAAAACATGAAGAGAGAGAAAAAAATATATATACACACAGACATCAAATTGCATTGATATGCGTCCACCGTTTTGTTTGTTTTTGTTTGGTTTCTCTAGCGCCCATGCCGTACGATGCCGGATCCCTCATAGAACTCGCGAGAGAGACGCCCCCGACGAATGACAGCCAGACAAACAGCTCAAAAGGAATATTGCATACTTATTGGCAGCGGTAGCGGATGATTTAGCGGTTTTTAATGCTTCTTCCTCAGCCAGGCACAGACAGAGGCAGGGAGAGTGAGAGAAAGAGAGAGACAGAGAGCTCCATCCGGGTGGAATCGGGTGTAACCGGGTGAAACCTTTTGCACACATGTCAACGCCATTTGCGCGTCTGCATGGAAACTGCGGACGAAAATATGGAAAATATATTCCTGGCTGCTACTGCTGCTGTTGCGGTTGATTCTGCAGAATTTTTTCCTTCTTTGTCGATTTTGTGTGATTGAAATCATTTTAAGGATGCAGCTTAACGAGAATGTTGAATGCCTGGCGTCAAATATTTGATGTAATTTTCGGCGAAAATCTTTCCTTTGCATCGAGCGAAACACAAGTATAATATGAAAATATTTTTCATATATTTCATTTATGCTTGCGATGGGAAACCAAAAGATCAAATATGCATTAAATTCGATATTTATTTGGGTTGAAGAATAAATGAGTGGGAAGTGTAAAATGTTAAATAAGTTCCTGCATATTATAAAACCTCTACCAATAAGTGAACTACATAAATTGACTTTTAAACTTTTATTTATTTTAATTTAAATATAAACAAATTCAAAAACTTCTTTCTAACATTAAAAGACGTGAACGCAAATGAAGCTTAACCAGTTTTCTAGCCTTAACTCTCTTTAAAAATCAGTACGAAACTTATATGCAGCAGTCAAGGGTAAATATTTCTGTTGAATATATGTACATATATCAGAATTCTCAATGGATTATTTCAATGAACGCATTTACTATTCATGAAATAACTTTGCTCGCTTAAAATTTCAGTGGCAAGGCAATATCGTTCACAAGGCAATAGTCTAAGGTTAAAGCTAAACAAAATCAGGGACAATAATGCCACAATGGCAATTATCTAAGTCAGTCAATCTTAAAGTTGGTAAAGACATCAAGTTCAAGTCAAACAATGTGCCAAGGACTAAAATAAGTTTAGCATTTATGTATAAACAATCCGAATTTATTTATTTTTTTTCAAGCAATGCATTGCGTTCGATACATTTACATCATTATTTAAACTTTTACTTGTTGAGTTATTGATTAGAGACTTACCTTCTGGGCAGAAGTGGAAGATGATTACCAAACAGCCATAAACGTTTCTCGCCAAACCATTTGTCCATAGACCCCTTCAGTGATTACAGCGTTAAATTGTCTTTGAAATAGTTTGTTTAATTGATTTTAATGTTTCAAATACTTTTGACACATTTTTATACAAGTTTTAAATAGTTGAGGAATATTTATAAATATATTTTGCATATAATTTTTTTAATAGATTTCTTTTTGCACACGCGTGTTTGGGAAATTACGCGGCAAAACTGTTCGTCGGTCCACTGAGAAATGTTAGCAAAGTTTGTTTATAGTACGCCGGAGCCGTAACCGTAGCCGGAATTTTAGTGCGGCATTGAAAATGCCGACGAGAATAACAACAACAATAACAACAGCAAGGGAACTGAGGTTTGTTGGGGTGTCAGCAACGGTTGACATTGGCAACGCTTTCGTATTTGGGGGAAAGTTTTCCCCTTGTGAGATTTCCTTAGGGTTGTTGTTTTTTCTTTTCTGTCGATGTTATTGTAGCTGTTGCTTTTTGGTGTATTTAAGTTATTAATAGTGTTGTTATAGTTGTAGTTTTGCTTGGGTTGCTCGTTTGTGTTTGTGTTTTGCGTTGTCAATCCATTGTCATTAAAAACAAACAACATTTGCCAAACATGTGAATGGGACAGAAAAGTTTATGCCTTGATTCGGCGTTGCCCAGCAAATTATTGCGGAATATTCATAATAAATTTATGACCCACAGTTGGGTTACAATATTGCCATAGAAATGGGTGACATTTTAGCAATAATTTTAATGCTCTTTAAATGGTCACACACACATACACACACACAGAGAGACGAGCGGCTATTACAGATATTTTATTAATAGAATATTTGCCCGAATGGCTTGACCGATTGCGTTTGTGTCTCGTGGCGATTGTGTTGAAACATTTGGCATAACTAACTTGTCATAATTTTCCGGAATGGCATTATGCATTATTCACAAGATAATGTCACACAATTATAAAATGGCATTATTGCATGCAAGGTCAAATCAATTATCACAAGTGTAATGAAAGTTCCAATAAATGACATTAGGTAATTACAGATAGAACAGTCGGATTTTGTGCATGAAAAAAGCTTAAGGATGGGATGTAATTATGCATATAATTTGAACAAATTGAATTTGAATTAAACTTAAATAATGTCATTTTAATTATTGTAACTTTTGAAGGAAATTTTTAGTTTTTAAGAAATCTCAAGTGGAATAAGAGCTTCAAAATAGTACAACAGTTTCTAGTAAAGACCAACATTCTCAATAATACAACGGAATAACTTTTTCCGTTACTTTTCGACACTAAAAAGCTGCCACTATCGATAAGCATCGTAAGTTTCTGGCAGCTTAACATTTTATTGAGCCTGGCAATGCTGCTGCTAACAGCGCTGTTAGCGTTAGCGTCAAATGCTAATGGCAACGAGCTATTTAACCGGCTAAAAAGCGTGCTTTAACACTAACACACAGCCAGATAAACAAACACTCACACACACACGCACATACTCGTACATGCACGTGTGCACTAAAGCACTTAGAGAAAATGCCGGCGCTCCCATATGCACACACGCACACAGAACCTTTACACTTAAACAAAAGCAACAACACAAACACTAACATTTTACTAGTCGCCTTAGCCGATTGCCGTTATTTTCTCTTGCGTTTTTTGTATTTCGGATTGGTGCGCTTTAGCTTTGCATTTAATGCTTTCGGTTCACTTTATGCTGTGCTCCATTTGTGGTTAAATTTCGTGTTTTTTTATTTTTTTATATATTTGTCGTTGGCCACAGAAAGAAGAGCGCAATAGAAATGGCCAGATGTGAGATAACCTTTAAAAGCTGCTCGTATGCTAATACTAAAGAAAAAAAATATGACAAGCAGCGCAAGAAGCGCAACTGCAGGAGCTGCATACAAACTAACGTGTATGCCAGTTGCTTAGACAACAACAACAACAACAATAAAAACAAGGAATGACAACAACAACAATGGCAGCTATCTTGCTTTGGCGAGAGGCAAGTGGTTGGTTGCCAGGACAACTGACAAACGACGACAACTTGTAACCAAAACAAATGCAAATAGCTTTGCCTTTCTCTCTTTCTCTCTCGCTCTCTCTCTCTCTCTCTCTCTCTCTTTGTTCTTGAGTATATTTCTCACGCTACAAATGAGCGCAATTGTTTTCATGTGCAGCAAATTTTTTATGATTATCTCCTTGTTCTCACTCACTCGCTCCCTCGCGCTCTCTCATTCGCGCAAGCAGCTTAAACTTTTCCTGTGTGTGTGTGTGTGTGTGCTTTCCCTCCTCCGCCCTTACCTATTCTTGGTTTTCCTTTTTTTGGCCAAGCAGGATTAACACCTGTTTGTGCTCTGGCTGCAGCGCATTTCGACGTTAAATTTTGTACCAAGCCCGGAATTTATTGTATTTGTTTACAAGGTTTTTGCGTGCACCACAATTCTGCGTTCATGAGTGCTGAGCATTTGGCTCGGGGGCTTAAGTGAAAATAATGTCATGGAGATAATGCGAAAAATGAAAGTGCACACAAGTTTAAACGTGTCGCTTAACATTGTGAACCAACAATTGCAACTATTTCAGTCGGCTGCATTTCATTTGCATTAAAGCTGCCAGCTCAAAAAAATGCAAACAACAAAACACTTGAATTGAGCATGTCGTGGGAATTGCGCGTCTCTAAATATGGCATACAACTGAGCTTATGAAGAGTTAAGAGTTGCTTTTGCTTTATGCAGCACTGAGCACAACTGAGTTGAGCTCAGCTTGTTTGGTTTTGTTGTGGCTATAAACTTGTCTTATTGCGACAAGCAGCTTTACCAAAAAAAAAAGAGAACATAAGTACTTCCAAAGAAAGCGAGACTCAGCTCCTGTTATAAAGTAAAAATCAAGCAAGGATACAAATTATACAGAATATTAAGAGTATGGGAAATAATATAATTCTTATTTTTATCTGTTTGCATTAACTATCAAGATCTGGAACCTCATCACCTACAACGATTTACATAATGATAAAATCCTACCTACATTATACAGTTTTGCATGCATAATGTTGCATCGAAAACTGAAGTTTAGATTACAGCTCTTATCAATGATACGATAATCAATGCCTTTTTAACGAGGAGCCGGTAACATAATCCAACTGAAGTTTGCATGCCAACCATGGTATGACTTCAACAATAACACCGCAAACAACTAAAGAAAACTCCAACGGAGCGTTTAAAAAACAACAACCAAAACAACATCAACAACAAAAATGGCGTCAAAACTTTCACTAGTAGAGGTAAACGTATAGGTTATGTACGTACCTGGTACATAGAGTCCTTGTGCATACAACAACGTTGTACAACCTTGCAAAAAGTTTCATAACAAAATTTATGCGTGTAACTGGGCGTAGGAAAATGCTTGAAACACAAACAACAACAACACAGGCAACAACAATGGTAATTTAAAAAAAAGGCAACGATGCTGGTGCAACTTTTAAATAAATTTCTAAATACTCGACTCGAGGCGAGGCGAACACTCAGACGATCGCCGGTAAACGAGGCAAAGTTTAAAGGACTTGAGAAAAAAAAGTAAATGCTCAACTTTGAGAGGTGGAAATGAGACGATTTTTGAGGAGCGCGGGGTCGCAACACTTTTGACTTTTGTGGTGGCGAACTTTTGTAGCCCCCTCCCTCACTCCCCCTCGCTCTACGTGCTAGCTCTTGGCGGTTGGACCAACTTCTTAACTCGATGCGCGGTGTTGGTATAAGAATTTATGTTAATAACTTTCCTGTTGTTCTACTCACTTCAAGTATGTGTGTGTGTGTGTGTGTTTTCTTCAAGTTATGTGTGTTGTTGATAATGGCATTGATAGTGTTGTAAATATTGTATATAAATTATTGGTATCTGTTTGACTTCATGCCGCACACCAGCAAAGTTTCATTTTGTTGTTGGCCTGATTTGCGGTTGTTTGCTACAAAATTTATGGTGTAAACACTCGTTGAAGCTTTTAAAAGCTTGTCCTGAATTGGTAACTACTACGTAACAGTCTTAACAATTGCAATTATTTTAAGCTGAAAGCTTTTTAATAGCTTTTTGTAGTCAACACAAAAGCTATAAATTGTTTTGGTAACAAATTCAAAGAACCATTTGTGCTTCGCAAAGAACTAGTTCGTTTAGAGCTTTAACGATACTATTTTAATGCATTTATAGTAGGATTATTTACTTAAATAATATTCATCAAAAGACTGCCATAGCATTGAGTTTTTATAATTTAAAAATATCAAACACAAATTTATACATTGATTTCTCAACCCTAAGTTCATTTAAGATTAAGCATTTGAAATGCAAATTTATTTAGCAAAAGACCTTGGCTAAGCTGCTTAAATATTCATAAATTGAAATTAATTCAAGAAACAATCTTATAGTATAAGCTTGCGAATGTGATGCTTTAATAAAGTACATGTTTCACACTCGCACACATGAGCTGTTTTAAGCCAAGCCAAGTCTTGTGTGTGTGCCACACATAACACACACACATTTCACTCTGGCGCTCTTCCTGTTGACCAAGGCAATTAATGCAAAATGCTGCATACGCCCTGTATGCCCAGTGGCAACGTGTATTCTATTACTAGCTGCCTGTGGCATTAACGAATATTGTTGAGGGTTAGGTGGGAGGGGCAAAGTGCAACGCAGACAAAAGGCAGGCAGTGGTATAGACAGAGAGTGCCTGACGCAACAGCATTCAACTGGCGCTTATGTTTTGATAACCATGTAATTTCCGCCCATAAACAGAGCCTGGCGCAGATTCAAATGAAGTTTAAGAGTCAATGTGGGAATTAAACTCATGGCTAAACAATGGCTGTTTGGGGCAGTCTAATGAGCTAACGGCAGTTTAAGTCTTTGGCTTATGTAGTCTAGCAATTGGTTGAGAGCCTTAACATTTTGGGCATTTGATCTTTCGAATTGTCTGGTGTAAAGTTTTTATTGATAATTTTATAAGCAGCTAAGTTAGTGTGCTGAATGGAATATGTTAAAAAGAAACAAGCATTAAGAACAAGGTTTGAAAGTTAAGAAAAAAATCAAAATGGTTTTGGTTTCCAATATTATTTATGGCAGGCAAGTAGTATTACCTGAAGTTGATATCTACCAGCCACAAACCATGAAATGGTATCATGGAATTATTGCCAGAAAATTCTTCTTCTTCATATCTTGCGACTATTTCGTAGAAGTAATGCCCATTATCCATATTAGTTCTTTGTCATTGTACGAATTAAATCTACTTTCCTTTATTTGTTTCGTTTTACTATTGTCATTGAGCATTGTTCTTCGATTACACATCAATTTTTCCCCATCGATATTAACTCAATTAAGCTGCTCTATTTCAAAAAATTCCAAAGCCCATTGTTGTAACTTGAAGCCCATTTCGAGCTTTAGTCGTTGTTGTAGGAACCGCAGCCACTTTGTAACTTACTTATTACATTTTTGCCAAATTATTTTCCACACATATGCCGCATTTTGTAGGAGTATTTGAACAGAAAGTTTCAACAGCCTGCCAAGCAATGCCTAAACCAAAACCCTGCTTCGCTTTTTAGTTTTACAAATTGCTTAACGCCACATATTTGCCGTCTCCCCTCCTTGCCCTGAGCTGCTTTGGTTCAGTTGACTGTGGCCCAAACTACTTTTGATTACTGCCGCAACTACAATACAACTACAACTACAACTAATGCCAAACTCCACTCAATGCTAGCAGGCTTTGCTAGGCAAAGCAGCCAGTCAAGCATAACTTTGACTCTATTGACTCTACAGTCCCAAACCCCTTTTACACCCCTTTTTCGTCATCAGATCCTTCATGTCTGCAGCTCGATTGGTTCAAACATGCTGAAAGTTGGTTCGTTGAGTTCTTTGGTGGGCCGCTTATGCTGTGCATTGATTAAATTTGACTTAAATTGCATTAAGTGTGTATGCTCCCCCCCACACACGCACACACACACACACACTCGAGATTGTGTTTGTGTGTGCACTGGAGTGCAGCATCGTTTTAGTGGCTTGTGAAATTCTTATTGTTGGAAATTGGATTTTGTTGCACATTGCACGAAGCAAAGCTGCTAACTGAAATCTACCGCCATCTCGTTTTCATCCTCCGCCTCCGCTCACTTGTTGCCACTACGTTGGCCATGAAAACTACCAAATTGAGTTGCCGAAACCTCATTACTTATTTATTGGGCTAATTGAGTACAGCTCTCGTTTCTGTATTGATTTACAAATTGATTAGAAAATGAGAAAAAGCTTTCATTATTTTTAGCTAACGATACAATTGAAGTCAAACTCTTGTCAAAAGAATTGCCTGAAAGGCAAATCGTTTGTGTCAATGACACCTTGATCAAACAACAATAAATACTAAGAAATATTATTTAAGAATTGTTTTCATGAACATTTATGCATGTGTATCAGCAATAATTGTACAAACAAAAGTCAGCGCGCACATATGCTGTTTTGACTGTTTGTTTGTCAAAAGTTTTGATTTATTCAAAATGTGTTGCGACATATTAACAACGTTTAAATTAAGGCAAAATCTTTGATTAAAGCGGTGCAAATCTTACAGATTAAAAACTCAAAACATCTCCGATGCTCGATACTATGTTAGCCATTTTACACAGTTGTGGAGCAAATGCATCAATAACAATCATGTCAATCCTTCGGCTAAGAACTTAGGGTCAAACACAACGCGCAATGACCTACCTACAACTGACCTACGGAATATTTAGTGACAAACCACATCTTTTAGTTTTAGTTCATTCTTTTAAATTCAAATAAAAAATTTCAAAATATTTGGTTTCTTAACAACATACGCATCATATTCCTGCATAATAATAAAATAGTACTAAATTTGATTAGGAAAGCAACTTAAAACTTACGTAAAGAACTTACTTCTGCTTTGTGAGTGCTTTGCCGTCATAGTCCTTACTAGGAATATGCCTCAATCTTTCTGCTTAAAAGTTTTTCCTGCGTTCCTGAGATGATGATGTTGTCGTTATTGTTGCTTCTGCTGCTGTTGTTATTTTGTGGTATTTTTGGTCACATAACATGGCGCACACATTAGGAAATGTTAAAAGGACATAAAAACAGCGCAACAGCCAGCGACAACAATGTGACACCTGTTTTTTGTGTGTATTCACTACACTTTCTTTAGTATGAGGATAAGTTTGTGTGTGTGTGTGGCGTGTGTTTATGTTGCAAGCACATTTAGTGACATTTATGTGCAGCGTGGCGTTTTATTTGCAGCTCAATGCGCAGCAAAAATTGCTTACGAAGTGTGATTTTATGTGATGCGGAATACACTGAGAGAACTTTTTACCAGCCTACAATATAGTATATATATAATTTTAATTATTGTAAAATACATTTAACGTATATTATTGTTTAAACTTTTTCTATTAAAGTTATGTTTTATAACCGCAAAAAATTTCATAAGTAATATCTGTATTTTTAATAATTTAAATCGTTTGTTACTGTGCATCAATAAGAACATTGCACTTGCAATCATCTCTATCGTATACATACCTATGTATATATCTGTATGAATGTATCAGTTACTATGTATATATATATATATATATCCTCTTACTGGTTTGAAGCTGCATTCATTTTTATGCGGCTGCCAAGTTCGCTCGCTTTCGCTCTCTCTTTCTCTGTTCGCAATGATGTCGCATAAAATTTTACAGGTTTTTATTAAAATGTGTCATAGAGTCATAAGTACGCAGAAGGTCGTGAGGCTGCAGTTGCAAGCTTGCTGGCTGGGTGGCTAACTACGAGCATTACTTGCACTTTTGTGCAAAGTGTTTGCTTAAAGTTTCAGTGCTGTAAGAGAATTGGCGATGAAAAATGCATGGAAAACTTTTGCACATTACGCGACAGCAGTTGGGCTAATGAAACATAATCATAATGCCATAATTAGCACGCACTAACCCACAAAAACCACCATTCAACCCCGCCCTTTGAGTTGCGTCTCCTAAGTCTTAAACTGTTCCCCAACTGTTTGGTGTCTGACAGGCAGATGCTTGTTGTAAGCTCCTCGAATCAAGTTGTAAGCAGTTTGGGGCGTAGCCAGGAAATCTCGGCCAGGCAACCGTAAAAGCAGCTAATAATGTAAACAACTTCGGAGGGTGGACGGTGTCAAAAGAAAAACTCTATAGGGTGACTGCCTTAATGTGTTACTACCAAAAGAGCCAACAAGGGTCCATGTTGCTTGTTGTTTTTGTCTGTGTCATTATGGCTGTTGTTGTTCTTTTTTTTTTTTTGTGTACTGCTGGTCATTCGCAGTTGGTCGGGCGTGTAATTATGACAATTGCTGTTTTCCTTATGCGCATCGTTGATTTCTGAGGTGGCACTAAAAGCGCAAATTGATGAACTCTGAAATAGCAGGTGAATTGCTCAGCTAATAATCATTGAATACACAATAGCCCCGACTCATTTTAAAGTGTTCAATAGCAGTGCGTGTGTGCCAAGGATAATCTCCATAAAATCATTTCTATATATATTGAAAGTTTTCTTTGTTTCTAGAACTTGTTTTTCTCGAATTTATATACATATATTTATTCGCATAGGAATTATGTAAGTTGTATTTTATTGCAAATTTGAAATTTAGATATCTTTACAGAGTAATAATACTTATTTGCACTTTTTTACAAACACTTTTTTTTGTACTGCACTTATTTTAATCCACTTACTTTAAATAAACGTACACATAGTACACAAACTTAAGCTGAATCGACAATTATTATTAAAATTATAAAAATTTTGTTGTGTTTTTATGATAAATATTTTGCAAGTACAGAAAATTTGTCCGAAACAGAAGTTTTATCAACTTGACGTTGTAGCACAACGCGCATACTTAATATATTCTATACACATTGCGCATACACCAGCGCATTAAAATGCCAACTGACTGCAAGCAATTTTGTTCCACAGACTAAGTGCAATTTAGTTAATTTAGCACTTGATTAACTTTTCAAATGGGAGAATAAAATATAAAAAAAAAACTCAAAATAGAAATCATCCTCACTTCAGTAAGGCAATTGAAATGCGCATTGAGGCCACTGCCTGTCGGAAAAACTCAAACTCAACTAGCTCTAGCGTGTTTTTTGTTTTTTGTATTTTTTTGTTTCGTTTTATTTTGTTAGCCGTATTTTTTTTAACTGGCTGGTAAAAGTTTTTTAGCAGCGCTGGTGTTTGTTAAATGTTTGCTTGTTGTTTGTTGTCGGCGTTGGCGATGGCGATGGCGATGGCGTTCGAGTTGTTTATATGCGGTCAACATAGCGATTCAGCAGGGAAAGGTCAAAGTGCAGAGCTAAAACAGAAATGCTCTCAACAGTCAAACATTATTTTGGAAAATAAAACAGAAAGTCGCAAATGAGAATGAGCATAGATGGCGTTAAATAATAAGTCCTGCCATTTTGTCTAGGTATGAATATATATTGCTGTGCCACATAAAATAGAATTATAGAATACGGCGTGGTTCTATTCGTAGTGCAGTACTTTTTTTTTTAAATATATATTACTTTCACGATTTTTATTTTCTCTACTTTACCTTACCTGCCATTACTAAAATGTTTTCGCATTAAATTATTTATTAAAAAAGATTTAAATAATATTTTTAGCTTTGGGGGCCTGTAAATAAGTTCCAAACATAGTAAAATGCCATTAAAGTTGAACTTATTGCCTTGGGCTCAATACCCAAAGGCCAGATTAAGCAATTAAAAAGTCATACAAAAAAGAAGAAGTTTATATTTAATATAGATTTATACATTTTATTATCTGCATGTCTTTCGACAAGTTTTGGCAACAAATAATCGCTCGTTGTTGTTGTTGTTTTCGTTTTTCCTGATCCCAAAAGCCAAAACAAATTTCCGCCAGTGTTTGCCAAGTTTGCCAAGTGCCTACGCAAAGATACAAGGCAACAAAATCCCAGGCAGCCGAGCAAACAAAGGCCTCTCGAACTCTTTTCAATAATTTTGCGAGCGCTCAAGAAATAAATATATGTAACTACATAAATAAAATGGCGACGCGCCCCACACTTGGCGGCGGCCCCCCATAAAGGAAGTACAAAATAAAATATATGGTAAATAAATGGCAAATGCTTTTTGGTTGCGGCTTTTTGACACATATGTGAATGTAAGGGGGCAAAAAATGATGGCAAGGCGCCTTGGATTTGCATTTAGTAATTGAATTTTGTTTTGCAATTTATTTTTAGCCCGAAGCATGCCAAAAGTAAAACAAAAAACAGTAAAAAAAAATATAGCAATATTTATATGCACAACATACCTTGAGTAAACAATAGAAAAGACGGTCAAGTGTTGAGTTTGAAGGAAGCTGAATATATTTCTGACTAAAATGCTTGTTTTTGGTATGAAGATCAATTGACAGGAAAGTGCACTAAAAGAAAACAAATCGATGGAAAATATAAATAAAATATTTATCATTGGAAAATATATTTAATAACAATAATAATTAAAAAAAGAAGTATTTAAAATTCTTTTCCAAATAAATACATCAAAGTTTTTCTTAGGTGTTTCTTTTTTCAAAATATTTTTTATAAATCACCATTTTTATATCCTTGCAGGTTATGTTTTTTTTTAATACGTTTTTTTTCCAAATCGTTAAAAACTTGATTAAGCCAAGAGTAAGTGTTATTGCTTTGCTCGGATATATTAACTCAAACTATCTACTTGTTTTTAGCAATTTACACGACTTTATTTTTATGGCCAGTAGAGAAAGATATAAAAACTAAACACGCAGCCTTGGATGAAGTATCGGTAAGTTATCCTGGACACGCAATGCAGGCCGCTCGTTTTGTTAGCTCGGTGCACTTTTCAAAACGTGTTGCAATTTGTGCTAAAAGCAGTTCGTTTTTACGATATACTACACTCTTCCTATAAACAAAGTCACACCGACACACAATTGAACACACACATGTGTGTGTGTGTGTGTTGGATATTGAAAGATGATTTTAGCGATAATGTGCGAATACTTGACGTCGGGTCAAGTAAATGCTGCTGGGGAGTGTGGTGTTGCAGCTCGTTAAACAGGCACTTCGCATGGCCTGGAGTCTACTTTAAACTCCATTAAGTCATATTTACGGCACAAGTTCTCGAAGTATAGCGTCAAATAGTGTTAAAGCCATCCGTGGATCAGTAGAGCAGGGAACTGGCAAAGATAATAAAAAAGTTGCCGCAGCTCATGATAATAAAACGTACAATGCTTGTGGCACGTGCTGCTTCAAATGGACACGCAGCCTGGACACGAACCCCATGACTCGGTATGCTTAGCTGTTAGCTCTTGGCTGTTGACATTCCGTTTTTCTTTAGTATTTTTATATTCTTTTCTTTTTTGTTGTCTCCCAAATAGATTTCAAGCAAACCAGCAATGTGTGCGCGCTGGCAGCGACTTGAAACGCCCGCAGCAATTTGTTGCTGAATGATGTGTGAAGGACATATAAATGCTCAGCGTGCAATGAGCGGGGAGAAGTGCGTTAAGGGAGTATGCGATTGCAAGTGACGATGCTAGGGCAACTGATAAACTAGACAACAACGGGAGGGGGCAACAACACATCAGCGACGCCTTTTGTTAAACGAATTGATGCTTGATACTAAGAAGACATTGGCGTTGACAGCGATATAAATCTGATTGGTGCCTTGGGAATTTTGAAGAGCTCTGTTTCTTTCAAAGAAAATAAAATCTGTATGTGTGATAATACTCGAGTTTAAAGATACAATTAAAGAACGATTTATTTTGCGAGATAATTGCAGAGAGTCTTATTACTTATCTCTCTTTTATACCTAAATAACTTAAGCGATTATTTATTCAACAATTAAATCACCAGCTCAAGCCTTTAGTATTCAATTATTTTAAGCCACGTTCGTGGTTTGACAGTTTAACTTATTGAATTACTTTTGCAAACCTTTCTTATCTCATTTGCACACTCTTAGAGCAGCCAACATGCCCTTTACATCCACAAGACATTTAAGTTTTGGTTGACATTTTCTTTGATTTCTGTGCTGTCTTGAATAAATAAAATAAATAAAGTGTCTGTGTCGAAGTTTTGCATCACAGCTTGCAAATATGCATATTTACCTCCATATATTTTAAGTGTTCTGCATAAAATTGATTTACATTTACTTTCAGACTTTTTTTCATTGTTGACATCTCAAGACAGCTTTAGTTGCAATCTGAATATTTTAGCAATTGCCAAAACAAAAGTTAATACTAAAACGACTGCAATTATATATTTATTTCAATGCACTTTTCAATTTTCCCACCTCCTGAACTTTCCTCACACGACGTCTTGTTTACACAAATTGATGCCTGGAAATAAAACTTGTGCCATGTCTGCTGATGCTGTCTTCGTTCATTTTGGCGTCTTCATGCATTTTTGTTCGTTTCGGGCAGGGAGGGCGTATGAATAATTAAAAGTGCGCACAAACGTATACGCAGCGCGAAACAGCGAAGATGTGGAGTCTCACATACACTTGATGCAGCACTTTGTTTTTATGCTCAACTACTTTTTGTTTTAATGCATTTTCCGCCTGCGGGCTTTGTTTGGTTTCGTTAAGGTTTTTTTCATTATTTCATCATTTGCATTTCTCATTTGTTTTCACTCCCACTCACAAGAATGCAGCCTTTTGCATATTTCATTAAGTTTAATGAGTGCGTCTTTGTCCATTTCTTTCATATTTCGACTTGACTGGGAACTGAGCAAGACAACCTTTTTTTTGTGTTGAGCTTTGGATATGCATAAAATATTTTTAAAGCTTCTTAAGCCATCTTTTAGCCTTGACATTCAAAACTATTTGAAAAGAGTCGCCTTAAGCCATTGGCCTTCATATTTATTGTTATCAATACAAATAAAAGACCAACCTAGAGCTTATTGTCAACAATAAAGGTTATGGCACAGCATTGGAAATATTTATACCTCACCTTTTTCAGCAAACTCATCTAATTGTTCGCATTAAGTTTGCATGAATTCAAAATCCTTTTGTTGTTAGCGTGTGCCAATTGCTTTTGTATGCTGAACACAGCATTGAAAATTTGCACAAAAACAAAAAAAAATCTGCATAATACAACAACAAAAAATGAGAAAGCAGAGTAAAAAAAATTTAAATAAACGATTTTGAAGAGTTCATGCAAATAAAGCTCTGAGAGCGAAAGGAACCCTAACAAGATTTTGGCCAACAAAGCAAAGGGCCAAAACCAAAGAACAGAGCATAGCAGGCTACGTGTTTGGCGTCAAAATGGCCGAAAAACAAGCGAGGGTGTGCAAAAAATTTCGAAGAGGGGCGAAAAATTAAGGCAAAATGCGTCGCTCAGCGTTAATATTAACTTTTCTGCTCAGTTTCCTTTTTGCTTAAAACTTTCGCTAAAAGTTACGCGCCGCCTATTTTTTTATGCTTTGCACACTTCTCGAATACAAAAAAAAAAAAAAAAAAAATTACTGAAATAACGGGAGACAATGCGCTTTAGTAGATGGGCAAATGTTTTCTTGGTCTTTTTCAAAGTGCTGTTGTGTTTCTGCTTATTTTGCAGGTCATGCATAAAATATTAAATTATTAGTCGTAAAGAGCAGTCAAAAAGATAGGAAAGGTAACTGATTTCCACCATTTCCCTTCGGTTTCCCAGCAACATTTGCCCTTGCATGCAACCGCAAATAATTTAATGGATTTTTGTGGTATTTTCATAAGGGTGGCCGCGGTAAATGTATTCAAAAGGATTTACAAATGATTGTGAAAGGCCGCAAGAGCGCCCATCCCAAATGACTTTAAGTATTATTATTAGAAATGTCACGAAGGTGTTGTCAAACCATATAAGTTGAAAATAAGAACTAGCTATTTATGTTAAGTTATCACTTAAGCGTTCAAACTAGAAATAACCATTCCGCGCATCACTGACAACGTGGGACAGCACTGACAGAAACGGGATTTGGTGATAGGCGCGCATAATGAGAGAGAGGATCGCTCACCGAAACAAGACAAGAAGAGTCAGCACATCAGTGTTGCCAGGTTAGCTTATTTTAGGCTAGATCTAGCATATTTGCAAATGGAATAGCTTATGAAATATGCAAATAGCTTATAGCTATAAATCTAGCATTTTTCAAAGTTGATATAGCATTAAATTATATTCGTGACTTAAAGATATATTTTATAAATTTAAAGTGTTCTTCCACAGCTTAAATATCGGAGCTTGTTCCTTTAAAGCCGATTGTAATGTAAACTCAATCAATATGAATTTGAATTGGTATTTTAATCGATAGTGTCAGCGATATGTGGGCTGATGCATGCGCTTGGGGAAGAAAGGGGGAAGGGGAGGAAGAACGATGGAGGGTGGAAGGGGGAGGAGGAAGGAGGGAATGGAGGAAGAGGAAGGGGGAGGGTAAGTGGTAAGAAATACGATCGATAACTGCTCTTGATAACTTATATTGGGCAGAGCAACTCATGCTGAACACAGCCAATGGTCTGGGTTAGGTATGGGTTACCACTTAACCAGTTGGGAATTACAAGTCCAAGCATAAGTAAATGTTTCGAGCAACACATACAGTCTTATTGAAGGTAATAAAGTAGTTTACAAGCGCCTTCACAGACTGAAGGTAGGTGGAGGGGGGTGGAGAGGGGAAGGGGGGAGGGGGTTAGGGGAGGGGGGAGGGCAGGTGGTAAGAAATACGATCGATAACTGCTCTTGATAACTTCACTTGGGCACAGCAACTACTGCTGAACACAGCCAATGGTCCAAGGTTTTTGTCTGGGTTAGGTAGCTGCAGCAGCGACGATAGCAGCGATCACGACTGAAAAAGGGTACAGCGCTGTAAAAAGCACGCGCCAAATCAGTTTGGGTCGTGAGTCAGACTCGGAGAGTGTCATGCGAGGAAGCGCTTTCTTTATTTAAGTACCAATCGTCAGTCGTAAAGTGCTTGTCGTTTGGGTAAGACGTTGTTATGATACAGGGATTTATGATTGAAATAAAAATAATAATGCCTAGAGTCAAAGAGGCTTGGAGAATTATTTCACAAATGAATATGGTGTTGATATAAAAATATTTGATCCTACACTTTAAATACCAATCAAAAATCAAGTGAGTTGAAAAATAATAATGTGGTGAAATTAATCAAAGTCGTGCCAAAATTTTTTGGATTTATCATTATGTCAATCATTTTTTGTTTTATTTCAAACCCCTTTAATTCCAATAACAAAGATAATGTTTCTAATGTAATCGATATGTTTTCAAATTCATATACCGCATAGAAAAAAATTGTGCAACTACAAATCCTAGGCAATGCTCTTTGCTTATCTCGCACAATTCCACTGTGTGCATGCCAAGGAGAAAATGAAAAATGACTGCAAATAAAAAATAAAACCATCCCACTAATGGCATGAAAAAGCAACAAAAACAAAAAATAAATTGAAAAAAAAAATAGTAATAATATGAGAAGAATATCAAATGCTATGCCAAAAACGAGTGGCATAAAAAAGCAGCCAGACAATTTGATTAAGTGCCACTAACGAACCCGATTCCATTTTTAGGTCCAGCCGAAAGCAAGTGTTTAAGTCGCAAGGGGTTGTGAGTATATCTTAGCTTTATTGCGCTAGTTGTACAGTATAAAAGAATTCAATTTGATTAGTTGCCGTATGTGATCCTGTTTATAGGGGCTGGGCTCTTCTATTAGGTACTTCCGTTGCAAACTTGAATTTCGGTAAATGAGAAAGGTGCCGTCTAACACAATAAAATCGAATCCAAGGCCAACCATCACTTGTAACTGCAAAATAAAGCGATCAATAGACAAGACTTGATACACATTTATGAAACTTGAAAGGAAATACATTTGTTGAAATAATCTGCAGAATCAATTTTTCTTTGAAAAATTTTTATGTCGATTGTTTTTAAAGCGACTTCAATAAACATTAATAATTTCTAATCGCATCCCTAAATAAGCATACCTTTGTTGAATTTGTATCATAAATGGACTCTAAATGACGCTGATCATAGAATGGATCAAATGCATTGCTACTGACGTAGACAGCACAGTTATCGGGCATTTTTGACTCACTGTATACAGTCATATCACCATCCCTTACCGGATTGAAGATCCAGGAGCGCAGTTTTTCAAGTTGCTTTTGATCAGTGCTGGAAAGTGTGCGCCTGCCATCAAGATAGGGCTTGAATTGTTCGACAAGCTGCGATTTGTATGTGGGCAGTAATGAATCGGTGCTGATTTGTGGGAACACAGGAATGCAATATACGCTAAATTAAGATTTTAAATGTTATCAAAAAGCAGTTAGCCTCACAAAGTTATTGGTTCACCTCTTATGTGGATTTCTTGGATGATAATAATAAGCGAACTGAAGAAAAGTACTGACAAAGTGCGTTGTTGGCAACATTCCCGGCTCCAATGGGAGAACATAAAAGGTTTCAGCATTAAGGCGTGCAACATTCTTCATTAGATGCAGTGGATATGCGAAGTCTTTGGGATAAGATTTGAGAGCTGACTGAAACTTCTCCCAGAAGTTATTGCAACGCAATGCTCTAGGTCGGTTATTAGACATTTTTTGGAACAGCCGAGGAATTTCTTTGTTAGGAAACACCAAGTGCATGGAAACATAATGGACCCAGGCCATTGACAGAGATGTGCAATATTTTATGTAGTAGAGATGCTTTTGCGTCCTTTGCAAGTCCTTCGATTGCACATAGACTGACATGCTGATGGGCCCACTCCACCGAGCCAGAATCCACTTCATAAACTTGAAGTCCCTAAAGGTGCCATGTGTAGTTAAAGTGATACTATTATTGCCAATCAATCCCTGATATTGAGAACGCAGAAAGTTATTATAGATCCAGTAATCGCCATTCTGTTCCAGCTGCATACGCGGGCTCTCCAGATAAGCAAGAAGCTTTCTGACTTTTTTGACTGGTTTGCCTTCCCTGAGCTGAGCGCATGCTATGTAAAATGTTACCAATGCCACCAAAATGGTGATAATGAGTTTACGCGCGAAAATCCGACGCCAAGTAGCGGGTAGCATTTCTTTTTTTAGGTTGGTTTTTTTGTATGTAATTTGTAACTGTTATAAGAAAGAAAGTTTGAAAGTTAAAGCAAAGCACGACTTTCATTGTTCCATTTACAATTGGCTAAGAAAATAGAAGAGATGAGAGAGAACAAGTCCAGTTTTGCGTAACTTAAATGATTTTCTTTTGACATTTTCACATGTTGCAATTAGTTGCATACATCTTTTCGACATTTTAATGTTAAAAAATGTTTCGTAAACATTAATTCCATATTTGGTTTGTTCACATAATGTCCTGTCACTTAAGCAATCACAACAAACAACCGTAATTCCAAAATAGTATCGAAAATTACAACCCTGCAGCCATGAAATCGAAATGAGCATAAAACGAATTGCACGTTCAATGTTGCACGTCTCGGTATTCACGCCACTTTTACCCAACACCGGTTGCCCCACTTTAATCGCATACAAACCAAAAGTTGCATGCAGTTAGTTTCACCATCTTATTACACGAGTAGAAACATCACAGATACAACAAAATAAATGTTAATTTTCACCCTCAAAAACCAAAATTTTTGAGCTTCCCCAGTAAATAGCAGATATGAACATTTGTAAGTAGATCAGAACTGAATTCTATATATTTTTGTCAGTAAATAAAATTGTAAGTGCAAGAAAAGTGTTAAGTTAGTAAAAGTTCTGTTCTTAACCTTTTAATAAGACGTTTAATGATTTTTACCAATCATTCGCATGACAAAAATGCTGATAGCTATAGTTTATTTAAGTTGCATTGCATGCCTCGGTGTCATCATCAACGTTAGGGCCATAAATCAAGCGCTCACAATCTTTCCATTAGCCAAGAAAGTCGCGCCGCTTGAGCGCCCAAATTGCTGTCACATTTTATTTAAAACGCTTTGTGCTCGCGAGCGCAAAGCACAGAAAAGGTAATTGCCATTTTTTTTTTTGCTGGGTTTTATCGCTAGTTTTCTTTTTTTTCCTTTCTTGCTTTGATAGCTTTCACTTTGCATACTTTAGTGGCCTTGCTATTCGTTGCTAGATTCTTGTACAAGTTGCAGTTTATGCATCGCTTCGACATTGGCATCTTTTTAATTAGACCAATATGAGATGGCCACATAAATTGGCGTTTGCAATTTTGTTGGCATTCAGTTTGTAGCCGGGGTTTTTATGCTAAGCTAAGCTGGTCGTAATCCTCAACTGGTAGACCATTTATGATTAACACTGGGCAAACATGCAATGCTCGCTGTCATTAGGGGCCTCCCAACTATGTAGCTGCCTTGGATATATATACCTTGTTAGGCATAGCCCTCTGCTGGCAGACCTTTCCACACCATTTTCTGGCTGCCTGTCTTTCGAACATTTGTCATTTCTGCCACTGACAAGCGGAGCCATGCACATTGGCAAATAGTTGCCTACTTTTTTGCTGTTTATTTTTCCCTTTTATTTTTTTTCTTTTCTGCTTTAGCTCGTTATGTAGATGTAGGTGTGAAATTATAAATTTGCTGAAAATTTATGAGCCTATTTCGCAGCTACCACTAGGCAGCTGGTTATTGCATTTTGCATGACATGCAGGTGCCTGAATGTTTCTCATTCTGGGTTGCCCCACAGACTGAGATTAAGCCAAGGTTGAAGGTTTTTCATCTATGAATTGAAACGTTTTAGGATAAGTTCTGTCGAGAAAATAGCTCAACATTGTTTTGGGTAAATATATCGTAGCTTGTTTTAATCTTTTTTTTTCCATTTACACTCAGTTTCGTATATTTAATTATACTATTATTTGAAAAAAAAAACTAATCTATGGTCTTTAAATACCGTTTTTATCTCAACTAGACTATTTATAGTTTTCGCATATTCTCACAAGGCATGAATGGGTTGCCTAGCATTAATTTATTTGCACAGAAATGGATTAAAATTAACATTTTCCACCCCGCTGTTTATACACAAAAAGAAGTTCAGGGCTGTTACCAACTTTCCGTCTGCTAATTGTAAAAGTTATGAGCCAACTTCCAGGGGGGCCGACAGGTAGCAGGTAGCAGAACAAAAATGCAGAAGCCAGTAGCTGTGAAAGATCCGTGTGAAAATTAGTGGGAAAAAATTATTTATGAAATGCTTAAAATGTTGAGTTATGCAAACAATGAAAAAGGTTCGCATTAAATATTACAAAACCAAATATTATGAGCTTAAAATAATTGAAGCCAAACAATTACATATGCCACATTGCTTTAATACGCATACAATTATGGCTAGGAAATTGTCGCTTTTGTTGCAGCAGCAGCAGTGAACATTAGTTCGTTGGTCTAATTAATAGGTAGCCAAATGGATTTAATCATATGCACAAATTAGTTTTCTCTCACGCTCATAAAGGGCATAATGAACTCAATCAAACGCATTTTGTGTAATATCCGTACGCAAAACAACTCAATAAATGCAACGCCTGAAAATTATACACAAATTTCCATAAGTAAAATGGAGCTCATAATTGTCACTACAAACATTTTGTGCACATTTATTGCTCAATTATGTTTGCAAATTATATTATATTTAGCTTTATACTAACAAGAAGTTCAAATTACAGAAAGGCAAAAATGTAGAACAAAAACAGGATTAAGCATTCATTTTAATTTTTGTACAAAATAAAGTTGAGGACTTTAATATTATTTTAAATAAAGTTAGAGATGCTTGATTACTTTCAAGTTGGTCACATTCACAAAATAATTGAGAACAATTAATTATCATTGGCTGCTATGCGAACCACTTTTGAAAAGCCAAAGCGACACTTCGAAACCACATCAATCGACAGTGAAAACAACAATAAAACAACAACGAAAACAGCTAAAGCTTACATAATTGCCCTGTTAGCTGTCCGAGCGTAAAAGTTTCACCTGCTCCAACACGTAGGCAACGGTCTTGAGTCTCGCTTAATTAATTAATGTTCATTAAGAAACTGTAACTGTAACTGTTACGCGAGACTATACTTTGGACACAAATCAAACGTGCGTCCTTTCTGATTGCCTCTCCAAGAAGGACACAAGAAAAGAAGAAATTGAAGCAAAAACTTTGGCAGTGAAATCTTTTGTGAAACTCATTAGGTAACAGCCTACCGAGAAATCTTACAGAAATCAGACGTTGTTAATAATGGTTAATTGCGTGTTTAATTATGCATGAGGCCTCCCTCCTCTCCGTCACCGTCTTCGTCTTTAGCGTGGTCCTTGCGACCCAAGTCCGGCGCCAATGTTGCTGCCAGTTTACCCAAACGGAAGCAGACGCTCAAACTCTCATTAATAAATTATGTAAATTGTAGGCGCAACATTGTCTCTTTCTTTCGCCTTTGCTCCTTCTCCTTCTGGCAAACTGGAAATTTATGCATAACACCCGCCATGAGTGGTGGGCTGAGTTGGCGAGGTGTATAGATAATGGTTTGGCAAGTGTCTTAAGCTCAAGCGGAAGTCAAGTCAACGCAGTTATGACTGCCACCAGCCCTTATTAAATTAAATGCAAATTAACATTAATTATTAAAATGCCCAACAACATCAAGTCAATTCTATTGCAGGACTCTTGGAAATCATTCGAAGAGTCCTCGTTTTAATTTTCAATTATATACAAACAGTATTTATTTAAAAAAAACTGACTTGTATTCTTCTTGAAATTTTTAATTGATTGCATTATCTGTACATAGATTTTTTTTTTTTTTGTAATCCGATATTTTTTAGTTTATTCATTGACTCTTGCGCGTTACTCCAAAAGCAGAGTTGACTTGATTGTCAGCTTGATGCAATTTTAACTTTGTTAACTGCCAAACTAGTTGACCTTCAAGTTAGTCGACCACTTGCCCTCGTTTCAATTTTGGGTCAGTTCTTGCTTATTGTTTTCATTTTTATTTGCAGCCGCAACACCTTGCAAACAGTTTTCGAATATGACTTGAGGGCATATAAAAATGTAAGCAAAGAATGCAAATAGTAATCAAAACTTCACAGGAAACGAAGTTTCTATTTAATTTTAATTAGAAAAGTTTTCAACTTAAATTCAACTTGCATGCAGCGTTACATATTTTTTTTATACGATTTTTGGCCGTCATAAAGTTAAATAAAAGTTTTTTTTCTTAACCAGACTAGAAAGTCTGAGAAACCAAGAAAGTGAAACTAAGCAATGTGGGCAAAATTGTTTTGAGAAGCAAGATGAAATCACAAGTGCAGTTGCATCCAAGACTTTTAAAGTATTTATACAAAAACATAAAGCTGAACTGTAGTATGAAATATTTATTTTAATAGCTGGCAGACCTATGGCCTTGGCTTAACAATTTTATATTGACATTGAAGATCAATTCAAGCTTACAACGTTTTTAATAAATAAGCAACATAAGCAGACATCTTATATTATTAAATTGATTTCAAAGAAGTCTTTTCCTTTAATTCCTTACTCTACACCTCAGTTAATCACACAACATCCACACCGCGTCAGACACATCCTAATCATTGTAAGAGTAGTCATCACAGTGCAAAGTTTTTGCTTGCTTATGGGCCACACTCACACATACAACGGGCGATGGTGTTTTCAACTGACGGCGGAACAGTTAAATTGCGCTCACAACATTAACAATACGTTGCTAGCTGAATTGTAATTGTAGCAGGAGAGTCAGTTGTTAGACTGGTAGTATGGTTGGTGCCCGGAGCAACGTCAGCGATAACCAGCAATCGCCAGGCAAATTGGATGGTCCGTCCTGCTGTCTTTCTGTGATTTCTGTTGGTGGGCAAATCAAATAACAAATCATTGTTCCCCAGTTGCCGAGACTCGCGAGTGTGCGACTTTGACTATCTCTCGTTCTCTCTGGTCGTGATTGGGCAGCGAGTGATGAGTGCCGGCCACGCGAGAAAATCAAATGAAAAGCCATTCATTTTTTCATGCGACATCCAGCGGATTTATTATGTGACTGCAGCTGCACTCAACTGTTTTCCTTCCATTTCCATGCGAACAAAAAATATTTGCGTAAAAGTACATATTTGTGTTCGAGCTGCGAAAGTGTTAAGCTTTTCTTTGTGATTAAACTTAAGCTTAATAAAACTTTTGCTCAGTTGGGTTCGGTAAAAGTTGATTAAAATGTTCATAAGTAAATGGCAGAATGTGTGCAACAATAAGAGTTTTATGTGTTATATTTTTACGCATTTTACAAAGTAATAAAGCTGAGTAAAAAATTATTGTTTGTTGATGTATTGATTTTGATAAAGAACTCATCTTAATGAAGATGAAGCACAGCTTGAATTCTAAATATGGAATGTGTCATTCCACTCAAAGTGGAATATTTAATTTTAAATATATTCGCATGAATTTCTTTTTCTCTGCATAAAATGCTTTCTTACTTATTTTAGAGATGACTAATTTTATAACTTCCCAAACATTTCTCTACACAATTATCAATTCGTACAGACAAGCAAAGAGCAACATCAACAGAAGATAGAACCAAAGCGAAATAAAAAATGCAATAAAAAGCCGACACCGAGATTGACTGCGGTTGTTAAGGTCAACTTTGAGGGAGATCTCAGGGTTACAAATGTCCCCGTTGTGTATTGTCATCATTGAGCTGAGTTCGTTGCTTTCTGTTGATTTATTTTGAATGCCACACTTTTATCTAAAGTGTTTTGCAGAAGTGTTTTCGCTCCACTTCACTTAGACTTTGCCGAGACTTGTGAACAAAACAATACGGATGGGATTTATGAATGCAAAGTGGAAGAGCACGCTCTAAGATTACCAATCGAAAGCCTTAATGTAACTAAGAAATATTAAAGGTCATTGTGGATCTTGTTAGCATCAGTGAATGAATATATTCGCTTTACAAGCTAAAGTAAAAGTTTTAGTAACTAAGAAAACACAGTTAAATTACAGTTTTACGAGTCCTTCGCTGTACCCACAAGGCGATAAACGTTATCGTTTATAGTGACAGCCAGTTGCAGCTGGTTTTAGAAAGACTTAAGCAAAAAACACTTTTACGTGCACACAGAACTGAGTTGAGTTTAGCTGAGTCGGCCAGAAGCTCGTCGCTCTCGTACATATCACTGACATGTGCTCTGCTGTGGCTAATTTAATTAAAATCAACTTAAAGCCGCCTGCAGCAGTAGATGCCAAGGGGTAGAATTCAGCATGCGGCATGCAACATGCAACATCCGCTTGCCTTTTCCCCAAGCCAATTTGTTACGCTTTTAATTTGTTAATTCATTTGCTAGCTGACGGCATTGCGAGCAGGCAATGTGTATACGTGTGTGTGCTGTCGTAGGGATGCTGTAAATTGACTCGCTTGGTGTGTTACGCCTGCAACAAGTGCAACATGCCAACCAGACTGTGGTGAGAGCTATCTTATTGTCTTATCTTAAATAAACAAATAACTCTAAGATTATGTCTGAATATCGAGAGTAAAACAATTATTTAAATATTGTGAGAGTAATACATTTTGAATTGATAATTTATGTTTTTAGAAACAATAATAATATTTATCCCATGGTGCACTTATACACATAAACACACACACACGCACACTATCGTTTGTGCAGTGTTTGATTTCATTTGTTTTAACTGCTTTCACTTTTCTATTTGCACTCTCTGTGTGCCGTCTTAAATGAAAAATGGCAAAACGATGTTTGCTAGCTTCGCTAATATTAGCTTACCTACACACACACACCCATTCTCATGGACTGACATACCTTTAAATTTTATGCTGCCTACTTGTAGGCGCCTCGTGTATTAAATAATAAAACCTTTATTGTTTTTTCTTTTGTTACTTGTGTAATATGTCATAAATTTTTTATACATTTTGATAGTCGGATATTTTGATATATTAAGCGTGTTAACAGACAGAGCACAACATCAGCACAGTATGCCATAAAAGAAGCAAAAAAAATGAATGTGTTTACATACCTTCCGCCAGTTTCCTGACAAAGCACATAAATTGTTTGGTTACCCTAGGCAATTTACGCAACTGTTCAAACGCTGCAGAACTGCATCACTATCGCGCTTTGTTCTTGCGTCAATTGTAATGTAATATTACTTACTTCTTATTATAAGATTCAAGATAAGATTCGAAAATAAGTTAACTTCTTTAATAATCCTCATTTTCATTTCCGTTAATATATTTTTTATTTGTTTATAATTCCAAACATGTACTATAACTTTCTTTGCTTAGACTACCTCATTTATTTATCTACCTTTTTTTAGGTCTGTTAGGGCATCTTAAAGTCACTCTCTGATATTTATTTCTTTCTCCGTATATTGAATTAAATTTTATGCCAGAATGCCTGGTCCTGAGACACCATGTGGTAAGGAACATATTTTTTTATTTGTCCTAAGCAGTAAGCAAGGCAGTCCACACAGCATGTGTTTACCTTTTGTTGTTCATTTTTTTTTTTTTTTTTTTTTTTGAACGAAGTCAAGACCTTGTAACAGTTTTCGACTTTAACATTTTAATGCAACTTTAAGCAGGTAACTTTGTGGAAATCTTTTTGTTTTTATATTTTACAATTGAAAATGCCAGAAATCCTTTTTCCTGCAAATTAAATTCCAGCTAATGGATAAGCTGGTGTAGCGGTCGGTCGGGACGTAGGGTGGAATTCTGTGCATGACATGGCAGCAAATGTGCAAAAGCCACAAACAATTGACCTACAGCAGACAATTTCTCAAATGGAGCTGTGCAGTGTGTGCAGTTATAGTAAGAACTCGTATGAACAATGTTTTTTACTTATTTTTTAACATTTTGTATTTTGTGCCAATTTGTTCTGATCCACAGACAATCACATCAAAAAAATATTATGTTCGCTTTATTGCACTATTGCTGGTCAAAAATGAAGCCGAGTAGAGATTTTCAGACGGTGCCAACGACATTTATTATAACACATTTATTTATTAAATAGTCTGACTTATAAAAGCAAAAAAATATAGAATAATTACTACATTTTTCTTATAGTTACACATTTATGCATTACGTAATATTATTTCCCTTTTAAAGCTTTTACAAAATTAAACGTTTTTTTTTCAAAAACCTGCGTTTGAATATTTATAACAATTTCTGCTGCTTCGCACTGCTTTCATCAAAATTCAGCAATAAAACAATAACCAGCTTAGGCGCCCATTGTTATGTTTTATTTTTCAAATGAAGAATTTTTTCATGCTCTCTAATCGGCTTACTTTTAACTTTTCGACTCCCTTTCACCAAAATTGACTTGTTTACTCCGCACCAAACCAAATCGTACCGAACTGAATCAAAACCAAAACAGAAAAAAAAACCAAAACACAAATGATTAATGCGAGCTGTGTCAGCCCAAAAAATATGGACGTTGTCTGCGCTCTCAATGCCATATAGATGGCCAGGGGCCAGAGGACGGGGGGCGTGGCCGAAAGGAGGGTTCAACCATTGCAATATGTCCAGTATGAAAGAAAGATTATAGTGAACATCAACATTTGCCGCAAGTTATTATCAAATGTCTCCCTGGGGGAAATATATATCCTTTTCTTTTTTTTGTGGCCATACAAAACACAACATTTAGATGTGGAAAACTAAGATACTCCTCCAGTCACTAGTTCCCTCTCTGCCAGGGGCGTTGCAGCGTTTAACACAATAATCGAATTTTCATAGGGAAACTAAGCCTTTGCGGGCCTAATGTTGTTTTTCATGGGCAACACGCCTACTTTTTGTTTTTGTTGACCGAACCGAGACAAGTGCTGTTAAATGGCCATGTTAATCATGTTCATGTTTGCTCGTGTGCGTGATTTATGCTTATTTATATTTTATTAAGTTAAGCTACACCATTGCTCTAAGTGTGGCGTGTAGTTGGTGAAAGAGAGCGCGAGGGAGGGGGGGGAGGTCGCGTTGAAATTGCCTCTAGCTTTTATTTTGATATATGATCTGGGCCAAGAGGGTATTATAATGCGTGTGTGTATAAGTATATTTATGCTACATTCGTTTGTTTTGTGTGACATTCAAAATTGTGCGAAAATAATGTGCCTATAACAAGTTATTTTTTTAGATTAAGTCTTACACATACTATTTACGAAAATATAAAATATTTAAAGGCATTTCTATTAGAGAAGACATTTAACAACCATCAATAGTTAAATAAAAATGCTTAACAATCTTATTCAACTTATAATCACTTGCCATGGGCTTAACATTATCTACATTAATTGAATTGAATAGCAATTTAATGTTGTTGTTAGACATCTACATTGATCGTCCTTAGCAGTCAATTGTATCCACTTGCAGATTTATTCATTTGCAAAATGCTTTGCCTTTTGGCTTGGATAGGTCATGATTTCTGCCGACCGAGTGAGAGAACTCAATCAGATTTGAGATTCAGCTTTTAGCTTTCAGCTCTCATTCGACGCTCGCTGGCACTTAATTAACGCAATTAATCCAATTAAAATGTCATGTCTCATTAATGCACGTTAAGCGCGAATGTTGTGCAATTAAATAAATGCACTTAAATCGACATATCAATGCCAAATAATCCCTAGAAGAGAGAGTGAAGCGAGCGCGGGGCCAGTGAATCAATAAGAGCTCGCAAATTTACACGCCATGATGAACATCAATGAACAATTAAATAACATTACGCGTTGTTCAATCAGCATCACATGCAAAGCCCCAAGTCCAACCCCAACTTCAAGCCTCTTCAACACCTCCTTGGGCTTATTAACATAATCGTCTGTGTCATCGTATTGGCATTTCCCCTTTGGCACTATGCTAATTAAATGTAGCAATAATGAAGCTCAGCATATACACTTACAAAAACACAGAGACATCAAGTCAACCTGCCGTGATAATGCATATTGTTGCTCATATATTTTATCTGTGGCGCTTTGTAAAGTGTCCGGAAAAATATGCAACGCTCAATTAATAAGAGTCATTTACAGGACCTATTTAATGCACAAATTAATTGGCCAGCTTGTTGACTGTTTGCACAGTGGTTGTTGGCAAACAGCCTGCGCAACGGCCAGCTTGAATTTGCGCTCACCAATAAAAGAGAATTAAATTTCGTTTCGCTGGATCAATTATTTGTATTTAATGTCATTTAAATAAAATAAAAACACAATTCAATATTTAAATGCGTTAAGCAAAAAATAACAATCAATTGAATATGGTCTTAATAAAGAGATCTTTACTGTGAAGTTTTTTCTTAACCAACTAAAGTTCCAAGCTGCTTTAAGATCAACTAAATAAGCTACCAATACCGCTGCCTACGCATTCATTATTCACTCAAAAATACTTACCGGCACCATAAACTATTTAATAGTAAATGCTTTCACTTACAACATTCCGACTTCATTTGGATCAAAAATTCTTGCCAGCAATTTATAAATTTATAAATAGTAGCAGTAAATGATAGCTCACTCTGTTAGCCAAGATACTGGACACTGTTGTAGTCAGGCAAAGACGTTTTCCTTCGTCTTTGTGGCTGTCTGTTTGTCTGTCTTGCTTGGCTTGCTTATGATTTTGTGGCCAAGACTTGTGGCTCCATCAACAACATAGCCTTCGTTGTTTTTCAGAGTTTTCTTTTGCTGGTTTGCTGTGGTTCGCTTTGCCTAACAAATTATTGCATTACAAATTGTCAATTTTCCAAGTGGCAGATGAAAACATGCAATTTGCCTGTTGCCACCTCCGCTATTTTCCTGTGCCCCCCCCTCGCTTTACCTCTCCGTTTCTTTTTTCAATTTCTCTGCTTGTTTGCTCGTCACTCTCGCTGTTGACTTTCCAGCTCTATGAAATTTTATGGCAGCCGCAAGTTTTTTAATTAGCTGCCGCACATTTTCTTGGCATTTCCACTTGCTGCCATTGTCATCATCATTGTCATGCCTGTATATTGGGGGCGCAGAAAACGGAGGCTCGTCTGCCGTTTCAAGTGCTAATTGCATTTTCCGCTGTGTTTTTTGGTGCTGATTTTGAACTTTGAGGTTTTATGCCATAAATGCAATTAGTATAAAGTTTTTCCATGAAAATGTTAATGGGGTTTGGTTGCTGTTATTGTACCTTTTTCGTACCCTTATTCTCCTTCCTTTTCCACCCCCCATTCCATTGCAAACACTCTTAACTGAATCTCTTAATTGAATTAAATTTATATCATGGCTAGCCCAGTTTTTGTCAACAAGTTTGTTGTCTGTCCTTCAGTAGTAGCCAAAATAAACATCGAATATGTGTAACTCATGCATGTTAAAACACACTCACACACACACACACACACACATGCGATTTGTGCGCAAATATTTGTAAAACGTGTTCATCATCCTGTTGACAAGGTCGTTTATAAAACAAATTCACTAAACAAAATGTTTTTATTGGATTTAACTTGTTTATGGCAAGGCAAGGTAAAAGCCGAAAAGGGCTTCAAAGGAGCAAGAGCAAAAACAGGAGCGCTTGTATTATGTAGCTGTATTTCTCAATGTTGTTGTTGCTGTTGATGTTCAGCAAACATGAGATTTGAATTATGGCTTAATATACTGTTACGCTTACACTTGCTTACCTACAGTTACTTTAAATATATGTTTATGTAAAATATGGGCAACATGAAGTGTAACATAATGTAGTATTATCAGTAGGCGGGAGTTTAATAAACATGGTTATTCTCTTTTTATATAAATGTGATGAATCCTTGCGCTAAATTTTTCTACAAAATGTAAGACTTCGCTTTCAACAATTTTATATTGGTTTTGATAATGTTGTCAAACCGATTGATAAAATATCTTGTGGTGTAACTTAATATGCCTAATTGAATATTTATCTAATTGATATAATTAAAAACCAAATTGCTTGCACTTGGCTATAGTATATAACTAATTTCTATAAATGTAATAATAATAAAAGACGACTTGATAACTTTCCTTTTTTTACACATTTTATACAGCATTGACTTTGATAATTACTCCAGCTTTAGATACATTGAGCATTAACGCATAAGCTTGAACTAGAACCTAAAACAAAGCTAAGCTGCCCTAAAAAGGTTAGAAACGAAAAAAATCTCCATTGAGCTCAATCGGAATTCAGCCTTTAGCATTCAGAGTTTGTTTCAACGTTCAACAGAATGCAGCCACAGCCACAAGTTTATTTGCTCATTCAGCTCAATCACAGATCAAATAGCCAAGAAAAAGTGCTGCTGGGGAAACACCTGGCAAACAATTTGAACTACGCTCAACCTTTGAACTGCAAACAACGACTGCAAGCAGACTCTTCCTCTAACCTAAGTTAGACAGATAGACGGGCAGTCAGACAATTGCCCCAGCAAAATTGAGAGCCAAAGTGCAAGGCAATATAAATCGCCAACAAACTAAACTCTGAGAAACCTGCTTAAGGTTGTGCCGAGGGTGGTGTGTTGGTGTGGCTGTTAGGCTAAAGTGGATTGTCTTCGCCTTTTGTTTTCCATACAAACTATTTGCCAAATCACAGCCGCAGCAAATTGCAGATTGAGCTTGCACTCGATGCTGGCTGGCTAAGAAAAGGAAAAATGCATATGCATAACTTTACGTGAACTCCTCTCGCCTATTGCCTCCCGCCTGCTTACTCAAACAAAATACATTTGAGCACTTGAGCTAATGCAATTTTATGTGCGCCTTTGATTTCCCAATTGGATTTGCCACATTATTCACAGACTCCTTTTACTGAAGTTGAAATTGAGCAGTTCGCACAAGGACTCTATAAAATGTAATTGCAATTAAATAAATTGAATAAAGATATTGAGTGTAACACTTAAATGTGTATCAAACTTTGATTTATGTGACGACTTTTTAGACTGATGAGGTTTCCCCTTTCCTCACCCCCACCTATACGCAAAAAATATTTGTATGATTTAAACAGCTGCCAGAGCGTGTGACTGCTAAAACAAAGCGCAGTCAGGCGAGCTGACAAGTAGGATAGCATGTGGCAGGCTTTCGATTGACAGACATGAATAAATTACCAAATAAATACCCATAAATATGTGTGTGTGTGAGTGTGTTTATTTATTTTTAGTTGTTGACGACGCTGCCTGACGCGCTGCCTGGCACGAGGCGCCTAAAATTATGCAGCGATAACTTGTCGATTTTAACTAACGTGTCTCGGTCTGACAATAACTGACACATGCTACACAGCTGCCGTATGACGATACTCAACCAAAAGTTCAATCAACTTTTACTTTTCAATACTTTCCATCCGACTGACAAGCAGCTGATGTTGCACAACTTTTTGCTTGTAAAAGTTTATTTTGGCACCTTCAAAGAGTGCGATAAATAAATACCTTGCCAAACTGCCAATGAACTCACGTTTGCTCCTTACTTGAAGTATTTTAACCTTTGATTGCCTAATTCAATTACTTTCACATCTTTGCATGACTTGCAACAAAATTCAATTTAAAGCTATTAACAGTGTTTGCTTAACTGTAAAATGTGTGTTTTAGTTAGGCTTTAAAATTAATTTTTTTAATATTTTATAGAGTAACAGTAACTTGAAAAAATCTTTGTTTTAAAATCATGATGAGAAGTCAAAATATATTTTCCGTTTTCGATTACACATAATTAATTCAAATTCGCATCAGCACAAACGCATTGCTTATCTTGGAGAACTAATCAAATAAGTGAGATATGCTGCAAGTTGAAATTTAATTGTCGTATTCAATTGTCAACTAATGGCTTCGAATTACAAACAAAAACAAACTTATGTGCTGCTGATAGTAATAGGCAGAACCAAAATAAAATTTCTCTTGCATTAAAATTAAATAAAATTTTATTTGACTTTCGAGAATGCAACGAGAATTAATAATGCTTTTCGGACTAAATTTTATCTCAAGTTACAAAATTATATAAAACCACTATTACTAAGCGGAATTCGATTTCAAATTCATTGGCCCACAATCTTGAAAATCAGGTCAGTTTTGCCGAAGTTATGGAAGTCGAAAGATTTTACCAATGCCCAAGTCGATAGAACTTTAACATGAATTCTGACCAAAAATAAAATTTCACATATATGTATTTAATTAAATGCAGTTTTATTCTAGAGGTCAAAACATGACTTTTAAGGCATTGCTTTTGAATAAAACTGCATTTAAATAAAATCATTTCAATGAAATTCGATTTTTGGTCAGTATTCATTTCAATGTTCTATGCCAAAAAATCGACTTGAGCATTGGTAAAATCTTTCGACTTCGGCAAAACTGACCAGGTTTTCAAGAGCAATGCCTAAAAAGTCATGTTTTGACAATAAAACTGCATTTAATAAATACATATATGTAAAATTTTATTTTTGGTCAGAATTCATGTTAAAGTTCTATCGACTTGGGCATTGGTAAAAATCTTTCGCTTCCATAACTTCCTCAAAAGTGATCCGATTTTCAAAAGCAATAGCTTAAAAGTCATGGTTTGGCTTCTAGAATAAAACTGCATTTAAGAAATTACATTTAAATAAATTCGATTTTTGGTCATATTCATGTTAAAATTTTATGACCAAATATTGACTTGGGCATTGGTAAAAATCTTTCGACTTCCATAACTTCCTCAAAAGTGACCCGATTTTCAAAAGCAATAGCTTAAAAGTCATGGTTTGGCTTCTAGAATAAAACTGCATTTAAGAAATTACATTTAAATAAAATTCGATTTTTGGTCATATTCATGTTAAAATTTTATGACCAAATATTGACTTGGGCATTGGTAAAAAACTTTCGACTTCCATAACTTCGTCAAAAGTGACCCTATTTTCAAAAGCAATATCTCAAAAGTCATGGTTTGGCTTCTAGAATAAAACTGCATTTAAGAAATTACATTTAAATAAAATTCGATTTTTGGTCATATTCATGTTAAAATTTTATGACCAAATATTGACTTGGGCATTGGTAAAAACTTTCGACTTCCATAACTTCCTCAAAAGTGACCCGATTTTCAAAAGCAATAGCTTAAAAGTCATGGTTTGGCTTCTAGAATAAAACTGCATTTAAGAAATTACATTTAAATAAAATTCGATTTTTGGTCATATTCATGTTAAAATTTTATGACCAAATATTGACTTGGGCATTGGTAAAAAACTTTCGACTTCCATAACTTCCTCAAAAGTGACCCGATTTTCAAAAGCAATATCTCAAAAGTCATGGTTTGGCTTCTAGAATAAAACTGCATTTAAGAAATTACATTTAAATAAAATTCGATTTTTGGTCATATTCATGTTAAAATTTTATGACCAAATATTGACTTGGGCATTGGTAAAAAACTTTCGACTTCCATAACTTCCTCAAAATGACCCGATTTTCAAAAGCAATAGCTTAAAAGTCATGGTTTGGCTTCTAGAATAAAACTGCATTTAAGAAATGACATTTAAATAAAATTCGATTTTTGGTCATATTCATGTTAAAATTTTATGACCAAATATTGACTTGGGCATTGGTAAAAAACTTTCGACTTCCATAACTTCCTCAAAAGTGACCCGATTTTCAAAAGCAATAGCTCAAAAGTCATGGTTTGGCTTCTAGAATAAAACTGCATTTAAGAAATTACATTCAAATAAAATTCGATTTTTGGTCATATTCATGTTAGAATTTTATAATCAAAAATTGACTTGGGCATTGGTAAAAATCTTTCGACTTCCATAACTTCCTCAAAAGTGATCCGATTTTCAAAAGCAATAGCTTAAAAGTCATGGTTTGGCTTCTAGAATAAAACTGCATTTAAGAAATACATTTAAATAAAATTCGATTTTTGGTCATATTCATGTTAAAATTTTATGACCAAATATTGACTTGGGCATTCGTAAAAAACTTTCGACTTCCATAACTTCCTCAAAACTGACCCGATTTTCAAAAGCAATAGCTTAAAAGTCATGGTTTGGCTTCTAGAATAAAACTGCATTTAAGAAATTACATTTAAATAAAATTCGATTTTTGGTCATATTCATGTTAAAATTTTATGACCAAATATTGACTTGGGCATTGGTAAAAATCTTTCGACTTCCATAACTTCCTCAAAAGTGACCCGATTTTCAAAAGCAATAGCTTAAAAGTCATGGTTTGGCTTCTAGAATAAAACTGCATTTAAGAAATTACATTTAAATAAAATTCGATTTTTGGTCATATTCATGTTAAAATTTTATAACCAAATATTGACTTGGGCATTGGTAAAAATCTTTCGACTTCCATAACTTCCTCAAAAGTGACCCGATTTCAAAAGCAATAGCTTAAAAGTCATGGTTTGGCTTCTAGAATAAAACTGCATTTAAGAAATTACATTTAAATAAAATTCGATTTTTGGTCATATTCATGTTAAATTTTATGACCAAATATTGACTTGGGCATTGGTAAAAATCTTTCGACTTCCATAACTTCCTCAAAAGTGACCCGATTTTCAAAAGCAATAGCTTAAAAGTCATGGTTTGGCTTCTAGAATAAAACTGCATTTAAGAAATTACATTTAAATAAAATTCGATTTTTGGTCATATTCATGTTAAAATTTTATAACAAAAATTGACTTGGGCATTGGTAAAAATCTTTCGACTTCCATAACTTCCTCAAAAGTGATCCGATTTTCAAAAGCAATAGCTTAAAAGTCATGGTTTGGCTTCTAGAATAAAACTGCATTTAAGAAATTACATTTAAATAAAATTCGATTTTTGGTCATATTCATGTTAAAATTTTATGACCAAATATTGACTTGGGCATTGGTAAAAAACTTTCGACTTCCATAACTTCCTCAAAACTGACCCGATTTTCAAAAGCAATAGCTTAAAAGTCATGGTTTGGCTTCTAGAATAAAACTGCATTTAAGAAATTACATTTAAATAAATTCGATTTTTGGTCATATTCATGTTAGAATTTTATAATCAAAAATTGACTTGGGCATTGGTAAAAATCTTTCGACTTCCATAACTTCCTCAAAAGTGACCCGATTTTCAAAAGCAATAGCTTAAAAGTCATGGTTTGGCTTCTAGAATAAAACTGCATTTAAGAAATTACATTTAAATAAATTCGATTTTTGGTCATATTCATGTTAAAATTTTATGACCAAATATTGACTTGGGCATTCGTAAAAAACTTTCGACTTCCATAACTTCCTCAAAACTGACCCGATTTTCAAAAGCAATAGCTTAAAAGTCATGGTTTGGCTTCTAGAATAAAACTGCATTTAAGAAATTACATTTAAATAAAATTCGATTTTTGGTCATATTCATGTTAGAATTTTATGACCAAAT
>JARNME010000029.1:13501980-13577832 GCA_030179655.1 Scaptomyza flava
TTGGGCATTGGTAAAAAACTTTCGACTTCCATAACTTCCTCAAAAGTGACCCGATTTTCAAAAGCAATAGCTCAAAAGTCATGGTTTGGCTTCTAGAATAAAACTGCATTTAAGAAATTACATTTAAATAAAATTCGATTTTTGGTCATATTCATGTTAAAATTTTATGACCAAATATTGACTTGGGCATTGGTAAAAAACTTTCGACTTCCATAACTTCCTCAAAAGTGACCCGATTTTCAAAAGCAATATCTCAAAAGTCATGGTTTGGCTTCTAGAATAAAACTGCATTTAAGAAATTACATTTAAATAAAATTCGATTTTTGGTCATATTCATGTTAAAATTTTATGACCAAATATTGACTTGGGCATTGGTAAAAATCTTTCGACTTCCATAACTTCCTCAAAAATGACCCGATTTCCAAAAGCAATAGCTTAAAAGTCATGGTTTGGCTTCTAGAATAAAACTGCATTTAAGAAATTACATTTAAATAAAATTCGATTTTTGGTCATATTCATGTTAAAATTTTATGACCAAATATTGACTTGGGCATTGGTAAAAAACTTTCGACTTCCATAACTTCCTCAAAAGTGACCCGATTTTCAAAAGCAATATCTCAAAAGTCATGGTTTGGCTTCTAGAATAAAACTGCATTTAAGAAATTACATTTAAATAAAATTCGATTTTTGGTCATATTCATGTTAAAATTTTATGACCAAATATTGACTTGGGCATTGGTAAAAAACTTTCGACTTCCATAACTTCCTCAAAAGTGACCCGATTTTCAAAAGCAATAGCTCAAAAGTCATGGTTTGGCTTCTAGAATAAAACTGCATTTAAGAAATTACATTTAAATAAAATTCGATTTTTGGTCATATTCATGTTAAAATTTTATGACCAAATATTGACTTGGGCATTGGTAAAAAACTTTCGACTTCCATAACTTCCTCAAAAGTGACCCGATTTTCAAAAGCAATATCTCAAAAGTCATGGTTTGGCTTCTAGAATAAAACTGCATTTAAGAAATTACATTTAAATAAAATTCGATTTTTGGTCATATTCATGTTAAAATTTTATGACCAAATATTGACTTGGGCATTGGTAAAAATCTTTCGACTTCCATAACTTCCTCAAAAGTGACCCGATTTCCAAAAGCAATAGCTTAAAAGTCATGGTTTGGCTTCTAGAATAAAACTGCATTTAAGAAATTACATTTAAATAAAATTCGATTTTTGGTCATATTCATGTTAAAATTTTATGACCAAATATTGACTTGGGCATTGGTAAAAAACTTTCGACTTCCATAACTTCCTCAAAACTGACCCGATTTTCAAAAGCAATAGCTTAAAAGTCATGGTTTGGCTTCTAGAATAAAACTGCATTTAAGAAATTACATTTAAATAAAATTCGATTTTTGGTCATATTCATGTTAAAATTTTATGACCAAATATTGACTTGGGCATTGGTAAAAAACTTTCGACTTCCATAACTTCCTCAAAAGTGACCCGATTTCCAAAAGCAATATCTCAAAAGTCATGGTTTGGCTTCTAGAATAAAACTGCATTTAAGAAATTACATTTAAATAAAATTCGATTTTTGGTCATATTCATGTTAAAATTTTATGACCAAATATTGACTTGGGCATTGGTAAAAACTTTCGACTTCCATAACTTCCTCAAAACTGACCCGATTTTCAAAAGCAATATCTCAAAAGTCATGGTTTGGCTTCTAGAATAAAACTGCATTTAAGAAATTACATTTAAATAAAATTCGATTTTTGGTCATATTCATGTTAAAATTTTATGACCAAATATTGACTGGGCATTGGTAAAAAACTTTCGACTTCCATAACTTCCTCAAAAGTGACCCTATTTTCAAAAGCAATATCTCAAAAGTCATGGTTTGGCTTCTAGAATAAAACTGCATTTAAGAAATTACATTTAAATAAAATTCGATTTTTGGTCATATTCATGTTAAAATTTTATGACCAAATATTGACTTGGGCATTGGTAAAAAACTTTCGACTTCCATAACTTCCTCAAAACTGACCCGATTTTCAAAAGCAATATCTCAAAAGTCATGGTTTGGCTTCTAGAATAAAACTGCATTTAAGAAATTACATTTAAATAAAATTCGATTTTTGGTCATATTCATGTTAAAATTTTATGACCAAATATTGACTTGGGCATTGGTAAAAAACTTTCGACTTCCATAACTTCCTCAAAAGTGACCCGATTTTCAAAAGCAATATCTCAAAAGTCATGGTTTGGCTTCTAGAATAAAACTGCATTTAAGAAATTACATTTAAATAAAATTCGATTTTTGGTCATATTCATGTTAAAATTTTATGACCAAATATTGACTTGGGCATTGGTAAAAAACTTTCGACTTCCATAACTTCCTCAAAAGTGACCCGATTTTCAAAAGCAATAGCTTAAAAGTCATGGTTTGGCTTCTAGAATAAAACTGCATTTAAGAAATTACATTTAAATATAATTCGATTTTTGGTCATATTCATGTTAAAATTTTATGACCAAATATTGACTTGGGCATTGGTAAAAATCTTTCGACTTCCATAACTTCCTCAAAAGTGACCCGATTTTCAAAAGCAATATCTCAAAAGTCATGGTTTGGCTTCTAGAATAAAACTGCATTTAAGAAATTACATTTAAATAAAGTTCGATTTTTGGTCATATTCATGTTAAAATTTTATGACCAAAATTGACTTGGGCATTGGTAAAAAACTTTCGACTTCCATAACTTCCTCAAAAGTGACCCGATTTTCAAAAGCAATAGCTTAAAAGTCATGGTTTGGCTTCTAGAATAAAACTGCATTTAAGAAATTACATTTAAATATAATTCGATTTTTGGTCACATTCATGTTAAAATTTTATGACCAAATATTGACTTGGGCATTGGTAAAATACTTTCGACTTCCATAACTTCGTCAAAAGTGACCCGATTTTCAAAAGCAATATCTCAAAAGTCATGGTTTGGCTTCTAGAATAAAACTGCATTTAAGAAATTACATTTAAATAAAATTTGATTTTTGGTCATATTCATGTTAAAATTTTATGACCAAATATTGACTTGGGCATTGGTAAAAAACTTTCGACTTCCATAACTTCCTCAAAAGTGACCCGATTTTCAAAAGCAATAGCTTAAAAGTCATGGTTTGGCTTCTAGAATAAAACTGCATTTAAGAAATTACATTTAAATAAAATTCGATTTTTGGTCATATTCATGTTAAAATTTTATGACCAAATATTGACTTGGGCATTGGTATAAATCTTTCGACTTCCATAACTTCCTCAAAAGTGACCCGATTTCCAAAAGCAATAGCTTAAAAGTCATGGTTTGGCTTCTAGAATAAAACTGCATTTAAGAAATTACATTTAAATAAAATTCGATTTTTGGTCATATTCATGTTAAAATTTTATGACCAAATATTGACTTGGGCATTGGTAAAAACTTTCGACTTCCATAACTTCGTCAAAAGTGACCCTATTTTCAAAAGCAATATCTCAAAAGTCATGGTTTGGCTTCTAGAATAAAACTGCATTTAAGAAATTACATTTAAATAAATATCGATTTTTGGTCATATTCATGTTAAAATTTTATGACCAAATATTGACTTGGGCATTGGTAAAAAACTTTCGACTTCCATAACTTCCTCAAAAGTGACCCGATTTTCAAAAGCAATAGCTCAAAAGTCATGGTTTGGCTTCTAGAATAAAACTGCATTTAAGAAATTACATTTAAATATAATTCGATTTTTGGTCATATTCATGTTAAAATTTTATGACCAAAAATTGACTTGGGCATTGGTAAAAAACTTTCGACTTCCATAACTTCCTCAAAACTGACCCGATTTTCAAAAGCAATAGCTCAAAAGTCATGGTTTGGCTTCTAGAATAAAACTGCATTTAAGAAATTACATTTAAATAAAATTCGATTTTTGGTCATATTCATGTTAAAATTTTATGACCAAATATTGACTTGGGCATTGGTAAAAATCTTTCGACTTCCATAACTTCCTCAAAAGTGACCCGATTTTCAAAAGCAATAGCTCAAAAGTCATGGTTTGGCTTCTAGAATAAAACTGCATTTAAGAAATTACATTTAAATAAAATTCGATTTTTGGTCATATTCATGTTAAAATTTTATGACCAAATATTGACTTGGGCATTGGTAAAAATCTTTCGACTTCCATAACTTCCTCAAAAGTGACCCGATTTTCAAAAGCAATAGCTTAAAAGTCATGGTTTGGCTTCTAGAATAAAACTGCATTTAAGAAATTACATTTAAATAAAATTCGATTTTTGGTCATATTCATGTTAAAATTTTATGACCAAATATTGACTTGGGCATTGGTAAAAATCTTTCGACTTCCATAACTTCCTCAAAAGTGACCCGATTTTCAAAAGCAATAGCTTAAAAGTCATGGTTTGGCTTCTAGAATAAAACTGCATTTAAGAAATTACATTTAAATAAAATTCGATTTTTGGTCATATTCATGTTAAAATTTTATGACCAAAAATTGACTTGGGCATTGGTAAAAATCTTTCGACTTCCATAACTTCGTCAAAAGTGACCCGATTTTCAAAAGCAATAGCTTAAAAGTCATGGTTTGGCCTCTAGAATAAAACTGCATTTAAGAAATTACATTTAAATAAAATTCGATTTTTGGTCATATTCATGTTAAAATTTTATGACCAAATATCGACTTGGGCATTGGTAAAAACTTTCGACTTCCATAACTTCGTCTGAAGTCAAACCATGAATTTTAATATATTGTTTTTGAAAACCGGGTCAGTTTTGACGAAGCTATGGAAGATGCCGAGAGATTTTACCAAAAAATAATAATTTGTGTAAATTTGATGGGAAGCAATTGGGAGACACCGTAGATATCGAAGATTGAAGATTGGCCAAGCAACTCAAAGGAATGAGATGTTTACTTAACCAGTCGAATTTAGAATATCAATTTTACTTCAGAAAATGTATTGTAAACATTAAATATTTAAATTCAAGTGTAGTAATGTTAATTGAACTTCTATAATATATTTTTTTGTGCTCAATGTAATTTTTCCTTATCTTTTAATCAAAAAAGGTGCGTCCTGTTTGTTATTCAATCAGATAATTGGTATGCAAAAGGGTTATCAAAACGTTTTTGTTATGCATTGCTTTTAATTTATTCATTTACGCTCTTCAAAGTCCAGCCAAATGCCATCCCTGAGGCTAGTTATGATGCCAGTGGGTTCGTATTCATTGTCTTTGCGAGTCTTGGGATTAACGCGAACATTGAACTTAGTAATCACCTCGACAACAGCGCCCTTAATCTGTGTCAAAGCAAAGCGCATACCTAAAATGTATTTAAAGTTTTTTTTTTTTTTAAAGCTGCGTTAGACAAGGTTGTATGTGGATGTTAATCCTCACCTATGCAGATGCGTGGTCCATCACCGAAGCCCATGAAGACACCTTGCTCACGATACATTTTAGCAGCATCGGGTTGCATGAAACGATCAGGCTGGAAGGCTTGTGGATTGGGGAAGTACTCTTCGTCCGACATGAAGCAGTAATGTGGAACAATAACAGTTGTGCCGCGCTCCAAAACAAAGTTTTCACCCTTCTTGTTAGGCAATTCAATTGGCTCTGTGCACAGTTTGTTGGACATAAAGGCGGGCGGGAAAAGGCGGACGGATTCTGTTGGCAGAATAAAAGAGAAATTAATAAAGTTTTAGTCTGTTATCTCCAGTTGTCCAGTTTAGTTTAAAGAGCTAACCCTGTACACAGGCATCCAAAAATGGCAACTCATTTAGCTTCTCAAAATCAATGACACCTTGAGCATTGAGATGAGCTTGGAGCTCCTCTCTCAATCGCTGTTGCACTTTTTCATCCCGTCCAAGCAGCAAGAGCAGATGACTTAGCACCGTAGCTGTCGTCTCGAAACCATCCAGCAGGAAGGTCATTGTATGGGCAGTCAACTGGCGTGTATCGAGGTTCCTTTTGTCAGCCAGCTGTAGCATATAGTCGAGGAAATCAACACGCTCAAATTGCTTGCCTACCGCCAACTGTGAGCGCCGAGCATCAATTGCACTTTGCATCAGATCCACAAAGAAGCGTTCGATGCGTATGGGAACAAATCGCATTTTGAAAAACCGAAGCAGAAAGGGAAATGTGCTGAACAGGACAAAATTAATAATAAAAGCATAGTTCTGTGTAAAAAGATCCTTATTGTTTTGCAAAATTGGTGTAGGATTCTCGGAAAAGCTTTCAGCTTTCAAACCCAGCACACAATCAGTGACCATTTCGGACGTAAAGCGCAAGCTCATCTGATCAATAAATAATAGATAATAATAATAATTTCAAGAATGAAGTTTATAAAGCTCACATCTTTAGCATCGATGCCTTGCGGTGCTGATAAACCTATTTGTTTGCGTAGCCAGTCACTTAACTTGCCGCATACCTCAATTGTCACTGGGTAGACAGTTTTTATCTGTAAAGAAGATCGAATAAAGTATATGATTATTTTCATGCCAATAATTTAGTACTCACCCGACTCGTTGTTAATCCTGGTGTAACATCAGCACGTCGATGTTTCCACTCTTCGCCAGTTAACGTGAATGGATTGTTGGCAAATATAAAGTCTGACTTATCATCGACCATTAAAGAAACCTCATTATCATGAAAGTGCTTAAAGTCCGAGACGAATACACGTCTCGCCAGCTCCGGGCTAATAACCAATAGCTGTGGACTGCGTGCTCCAAAAATGCCAACAGCATCGTACTTTTGCTTATACTTACTGTATTTGTAGACTTAAGACTTAAATAATGCTTTAGATGTTTTCAAGGTGGCTACTTTACCGATAGATATCATTGATAGTGTAGATTGCATGGCGCTTCAGAGTGTACATATGCGGATAGTTGCCAATGAGTAGGCGGGGAGCAGGGCCGGGCACTTTACGCTTGCGCCAATATCCAAAGTTCCAGCTCATAAAGACATATAAGAGCCCCGCCACCAGCAGCACCAGGGCCAAAGTAATTTGCAGCATGATTGCTCGTTGATGATGTGTTTGATGTGCTCCGAATAACTGTTTCAATCTGACTACTGGCTCATCAATTGCTCGACTACTTGTAGCCAGCCGTTGGGGAACAGAGCTTTTGGCGAGTGAATGTTATGTATTTATCTCTCTTTGTATATTAGATTAGATTTGATCAATTGTTGGCTCCCTCATAATAGTGTCTGTTCTTTAACAAACATTATTTTGCAGCTAATATCGATGCAGATAAGACTATCAGTTTCAAGTTGTTTTTTTATTTATTAATTATACTTATTTATTTATTTAGTTACTATCTTCTATGTGTTTTGTTTTTCTGAACAATTGTGAAATATTTAAGACCTTTTATGAAAGACAAAATCTCATATGGTTAAGGAGAAAACAAACAGCAGAAAACAAAAGCTTGAAAGAGAGGCAATAAAAAGCAGCGTCAAACAAATATGTTTTAACTTGAACCGCAAGAATTGGACTTACAGATACTCTGTAAAAACTAAATATATTTAATCTTGATTGCATCTATTGGATAAGGTGATTTATTTTAATTATTAAATTCACAACACATAGACAAGTACGTCTTAAATAAACCATCATCTAACAGTTAAACTTCCATACAATGAATTTAAAAGGAACAAGAAAAAATTCGGCTATAGAGTAAATTCGTTTCTGAATGAACCGAATTCAGGTTTTGGAAATTATTTCCTTATTTAGAAAGCTTTGCTATACGGAAGCTCAACTGCCTATGTTAATGTTTTGAACGCATTGAGTAGAATCATTCAAAGCTTAATTCAAGCTTGTGAGTTCCAAGCAAGAGCTAGCGAGAAACGTAGTTAGGGTGGAACTGATAGAACTGGGTGTGTTTATTAGAGACAATTGAATTTTATGCTTGTGGGGGCCTCAACTAATTCTATTTATAGATATGGAATAACAACAACAAATGAGGAAATATTGTGTGATCAAATACGAATACAAAGTATGAGATGACGTCATAAACTTGATGATATTAAATAAAAGTATTGCTTTTAAAAAATATACTAAAGTATAATTTAAAAAAATTGTTTTTGTTATTGTCACATTCAATTAGAAATATTTTGATTTTTTGGGCTGCTGTTATTTATATACATATATATATGTATATCTAAAATCAAAAGCTATATGCCTTTAATTTATTTATTTTAATTTTTTAAAAAATATTTTTGTAACAAGTACCTGCTATTTTCTCTTTGATCTTTTGTGGCCTGCTTTTGCACAGTGTCCACTATGCTTATAAAAACTTATCGAAAATTATGCGACAAAATATCTGTGCCATGTCAAGCTTTCAATAGCATAGTGTGCAATAATATTTATGACCGGCCATTGCAGCAGCAGCCGCAATCGACTGGCTGGCTGGCTACTTTCTTGCTTGCTGCTTTCCTTTTAGTTTTTGGGGGGGTTTTGTGTTGCAACACACACAAACACAATGCAGTTCTAGGGGCGACACATTTGTCACGTGTTGTGGTCAGGCTTATTAAACGGCTTTTAAGCGCCAGGAACCAAGCACAATGAATACTTTCTATAGCCGGCGGAGATTTATGTATTTGGCTAAAGCGAACGTGTCGCGACTGCCAGAATGCGTCCTTGCAAATTATGCGGCATAAGATGTTACAAAACGAAAAAGGAAGAGTTTTTGTAGGTTAACGACTGGTATGGATGTTTGGTAAATGATTTTCTTACTAAATGAATATAAAAATGATATTTCAGTCTCATAAGTCAGTTAATGTATTTATTTTTAAGGGAGATTTAGATGTTCTTGGCTACAATAAATTTATATAAGATGTTAATTCTGTGTGTTTGTGTACAATTTTTGGTGTTAATAAATAGCATCTATTATCAAAAACCAACAGGAAAGTATTGTAGTATCACAAATTAATCTTTATAGTCCTAATTGCTTTGTAAGCTTGTTTTCTAAAGTTTTCTCCCTTCTCTGAGTCAAAGCAAAATTAAACGTATAGTTTATTTAACTAACCCACAACAATTTCTTTCCACACATTGTAAGCTCTTCCTCCATCCAAAGCCCAGTTCATGTTTCAATACCCCAAAGCAAACCCTTGTGAAGAAAATTCGAAATTTATGAGGCAGCTCACTTAACTTGGTCAGGCCACAAACAAAAAAAAGAAAGAAAGGCAACAAATAGTACCAAAAGCAGTTTATGTGTTTCGAACGTGTTCGGCTGCCATGGCATTTACCGTTACACGCAGTTTTCCATTTGTAACATCCCCGGCCCCCGATCCTTTCCAAAATAACAACACACATACTAACTAACATACACATTAGTTAACATGTATCTATGTGAAATGTAAAACCCAAATGAAGTTATTGTGCCTATGCCAAATTCTGTTTGAGTGTAAAAATTATGTGAGCCCCTTGAAATGAGTCTGGTTAAGCCGCTTTAAAACACACTGCAATCTGCCCGATAAAAAACAGCCACAGCAATAGTAATTAGAAAATAAACTTGGGAGCCCTGACCGCCTGCCTGCCTGCCTATAAACATATATGCTCTGCATAATTAAACAGCAAATTAAGCATTATCAAGTTGCAGGCAGCATAACGACAGCAAACATGGCCAACAAGCAGCACAACAACAGGCGAACACACAGTGAAATATTAATATCAATTAATACGCAACAAGTGAGTGGGGCGAATGTTGCTGCCAACCATCAGGGGGCATTTCATCATCTTAAGGCCAGGCCGTATTTGACAACGACCCTTGAAGTGGCCCTTAAAAAAAACCTACAGCTGAAGAGGTTCCTGTCCCGACTAATCCTTATTACAAGCAATGGCTGTCAGTGTTGCCATTGAGACACTTGTCGGAATAGACAAACAGACGGTCGGAACGACTGACAGACGACAAGCCACATAAGCACTTACATAAGTATTAAGACAGTTAAAGTTGGCGGTGGATTGGCTGAGTTTATGGTGCTGCCACATTGATTACAAAAGAGAGGCCTTAGGTGTTTGGTTGCCAGCTTTTGTTAACGTCAAGTGCCTTAAAGTGTTGGTATTTGCAAACAGTGATTGAGAGATCTTTGAGCTAGAGCTAAAAGAGCGCAACTTGATAAATACCAAGAATTCAAAGTTTTCAATTGACAACATAGGACAAATAAAGATATAAATCTTAAGTTATATACTAGATATTACGTCTAGATGTAAAAAAAATCTCACTAAATTTGTGCAAAAAAATATATCTAAAACGTTTTATAACATAAATTGGTCAACAGTCTTTAAATAGAAGGGAAAACGCCAAAATACTCAATTACATATCCAAATGGTAGTAATTGTGCCAAAAAGCAGTATAAATGTTTGATGTTCTTTTTTAAATAAATATAAATTAACCATAGCCTTAAGCAACTATTCAATTTTTTCATTTTTAAATAAGCATGTTGTTAAAAACTAATGTAATGAAGATCATATGCTTCAAGCACACACTATTACAGCCCGCCTCAGTTGCGACTCCAGTTACAATTTCCAACTCAACGATTTAACCTACCCCTCCAGTCATAATCACGGCAATTAGCAATTATGGCTTTCCCATCTACGGGACCTTTTGTGTTCACACCTTTCTGGGTACCGGCTCCCAGCTCTTATCCCTTTTAATTAGATGCCGCCAAAAGGCAAATTCCAAGCTTAAGCTGAGAGCCATTGCTTCCTCATTGCATATCCTCCGCCGCGAGTCCCTGTCTTCACCATGTTTCTGTAGCCCTTTGACTATTTGCTTTTTGGTTGTCAGCTGCTAAAGCTAACTGCAAGCTGAGAGTTTTTATTTTTTGCCAGCCCATTTCTAATTTTCATTTTAATTACTTGTTACGAATATTATTCTGAAAATCAAGCAAGTGGCAACTTTTGGGAGCGCCCGCCAAGTCAGACAACGGCAGCTGTTACACTTTTTCCGTACACCTGTCTTTGTCCCCTTGTCTTTGGCATGTTGAGTCGCTCTCTTCTCTCATTCTCTTGCTCGCTCTTTGCATCTGTGAGTGTTATCATATTTCACGCCTATTAGCATTTTAATTTAATTAACATTTATGACGACATTTTGTGCGTTGGCAGCCGTGGAAATGTGCGATAACTCAAACTCGAACTCGAGCTTGTCTTCAAATTGAAGACAAAGTTGTAAGGCGCTCATTAAAATATGCTCGAGACCTGGCTCGGGACCTGGTTGTGGACTTTAAGATAGATAAAAATATCAGACAATGCTAACGAAGAATTAATATCATATTGTTTTCTTTGGGTTATGGCATCTGTTTACAGACACTCATTGTATCCCACCTCCATTTTGTAGGTAAAACTTAACCATATTTGCTCAAATAACAATAACAAACATGCATCGAACTCACACATTTATCGCTTAATTCCTACCTGAAAGTTATAAGCTAAACTAATGTTACAGTGACTTAGAAACACTTAAAATATTTTCCTGCAATAAAGTATAATTATTAAGGTTTTGTGGCCCTTTTTTTTTTGTTAGCATACCAAAACACACAAGCTTAACAAAAGTTTTATCAATTCTTTATACAATACAGCTAAAACGTTGCATGCGATGAACGCTAGGCAATAATTAAAATTCTGCCAAAAAGTAGAAATGATGAAAAACTTTAAGACACGTGCTGCTGGCATAGAGGTATGTATATAAGAAAAAGGTTACGACACTTAAAAAACAGCCTAGGACTTACTTAAATGAAGGCATCTTAAGTAGACTAAAGTGCAACATAAGAATGGCAATAACACTGTTTGCCTTTGAGGCCTCAACTTGAAAAGTTGAATGCAACTTCCTTGCAAGTCTATCCAGAAGAAACTCAAACAATGATATTAGTTACTGAAGCCGGAAATAATTTTACGTAACTATTTGCACGTAATGCCAGACAGTTAGCTCAGTCAGACAGCCAAGTCTGGCAAACTACAAGCAACTAGAAAGATAGATAGCTAGTTAGTTAGATAGCGGCCCAGTTAACGCCCTCTCCGCATTAGATTTATGGACGCCCTCAGACAGTCAAACATGTGCCTGGCAATTTCAGCTGGAAATTACATCCGCTAGCTCATTGCCTTAAATACTAGACGGTCATCTTTAAAACTGAACGTGTGAAATAATTTTACTGCTTAATTTAAACTGGCTGTTTAGATTCTTACAAAAGTAACTTTAGGCAGAAATAGCTCATTAAATTCATGCGGCTCGTCGCCTAAGCTAGTCAAAGCTGTTGTTATAGCAATAAAAATAATGAATCAATTGGAATATGGCCATAATGTTGTCCATTCTGATTTTTCTTTGGGAAGCTAAGTCTTGTTGACTACGCCGAAATACATTAATAATGCCTCATTTTTGTAAATTGCTAAATAAATTGTTTTTACTGGTACGCATAACTAAGATTCGCCTGTTAAGGTCTTCAATATCCTGTCAAAAAGTACTTAATAAAATTTTTAAAAATTAATAAATACTCTTCTAAAGTTTTTTTTATTAATAACTAAAATGTACAACTTTAAGATGAGTCTAGCGACATGGTAAAATACTAACAATTTATTTTATTTGGATGAAAAACAGCAAGAAAAAACGTTTTATGTTTATATAATAAAATTAACATATTTATGAAATAGCATTTAAATCATTTGGATTTTGTTGTTTCTAACCAAAGTCATATCAAAAATCGCCCAACAAATTTCACCAAAAGTAAAATATTCAAAAGTGCCACAACAGTATAACTTTTTTTTTTGTGAAATGTGGCAGTTGGCAAGCCATACATATGCATATGTATATTTGAATGAGAATCGCTTGAAGCTTGAACGAAATAAATAAATAGCAAAAACATTCTCAAGAGTCTCGACTGCCTGTCTAAAGAGAACGCAAAACATATTTACAATTTAAAACCGGAGACGAAACCACATCCACAAACATAGGAAGTGCATTAAATGTGGCTAAACTTCGTATGAGTAACGAGTGAAAATATTTGCCACAGTATTTGGTCAAACTAAATTGTCTAACAGCAAATTTGAAAGCCAATTCAATTTCGACATTTTAATTATGCAAATACCCCAAGCCAAAAATGCTAGATAAGTCCAATTAGCATGCAGAAACTTTTACGCTTGCTTCAAATTAATTGAACTTGTTTTTGTCCAGCAGGATAAGAGGTAAGCAAATAGAGAAAGAGAGGGAGAGAGTGTGTGGCAAAGACAATTGAAGTTCTGGCTTGTGATTAGCTCAATGAATGGAAAAGTGTTGATTTGTTCAAAGTGAATTCAAGTGTTAAACTTATAAAGCTTATCAGTTGCTAATTGGCATTGGTGTCTTAACCGAATGTTTAATTAAGTTTGATTTTAATAACACAGCTTGACCACTTTTAGAGAGCTTAGCTTTTTCTTCATATACTATTTGTTGTTCGCTGTCTATATAAAACATCATTTAATAATTGCTCTAAATTAACCGCAAATTTGTAAGCGCTACTAATTCGAATATATCTTATGTAAACACAAAATTCTGCATGTTCAATATTTACATTGTAATGGCAAATTTCAATAACCAAACACACAGCACAGCATAGCACAGTCAAACTTAGAGCATGACCATAATAATTGTTTGTTCGAACAAAGCAAATGCAACCGAACCAAATCGAGCTAGGAGCAAACCAAACGAAAACAATTCGAAAATTCGTAGCCCTCAAATTGTAAGCGCTGCGTTAAACAATTGCATAATATGTGTGTATGATTTTGGTTATTTGAATGTTTGGCTGGTTGACCAAAACTAAATTTGTACAAAACCGCAAATAGCGAATGGAAATAATTACCAAACGCATATCAGTTTGCTGGATTTGATTCGATTCGTTGCGCTGCATGGCATTATTATTTAGAAATTATTATTAAACTGTTTGCGAAGGATTTTACTTAATAATTTATGCTGAATATTTTGTATGTATTATTTATAATATTTTGCATAATGCAATGTTAATTCACTGCCAATAATAGCTCGATTAAATCTTTAACTGCAATAAAACTTCAACTGCAACTTCAAAGACTTCAATGCTGCTCATTAAATTATCATGCTTGCCTGCAGCTCTGCCTGCGAATAGTAAAACAACAACATATAAATCCCATGAGAATCGCAACGTATCGCATCGCACAATGCCCTTTGGCCGGGGATTTGTCCTCATCCTCTTTGTTTTTCTTCTCTCCCATTCTTCGCAGCCTCTTCATTTGCTGCAGTCGCTTTTGTGGTTAACATGAAAGAAAAGGTACTACAAAATTACACAAAAACAAACAAGCAAAATAATACAAAAACCAACCAACGCCAACCATTTCACTAAAAGGCTGGCCGACGGCGGCGGCGATGACAAAGTGCAGTAAATAAAACTATTTAAGCGCAAAAAGCAAAAGTGCTTTAATTTAAATAATAAATAAACAGTAGCTGTGCCAACATTTTACCTGGGGAATTGAAGTAATAAAACATTTATAAGAACTAAAATATATTTCAAATAAAATATATAATTGATGAAACTAAAAGTATAAAAAAAGCAACTATTAAATATTAGTACAAGGTGTAACTAATGTTGTTTCAAGCAGCCTTCTTTAAAGTTTTTTTTTATTGAAGTACCTTTCTTTTTATTGTTAGCAAAACTTGTTAATTCTATTTAAAATCTTGTATTGGATAACGATTTCAAATGCATTTCACATGCAACAAAACATATTTTAGTAGATTATAAAAGATATAGCTAAGGCCGATGTAAATTGAATATAATAATTAGTGACTCACTAGTTTCACCTGATTGATCACTTATTTTTTAGCTTTAATTTACTCATTATATTTGAATGCATTTATGTTGCAGAAAACGACATTTATTAAAGCTTACTTTTCATGATTTGTTCGGTAAACTTTTTTGAAGGTCGAAAAATGTCGAGATTCGCTTAGCGACATTGTTGTTGCATTTCGCGTATTTGCATTTTCTTGATGACGATAAATGTGGCACTTGCTAAACACATTCCACGCAAAGCTTCCTTACTCGCACACCCACTCAGTGTTACAAAAACATTCGCTCAGCCTAGCCTTGGATATGAAAAACTTTGCTTATGCATAAATTTATGTCGACTACGTTTGCTTGCAAATTGAAATGTTTAAAAGCGCATGAAAATGTTGCTAAAACTTTCAAGTTTTTGCCAGCGCACTTTGTGCCTCGCAACTTTTAATATGTGTGTGGTAGCATAATGCATCTACGAGAAAATAGAAACAGAGTATAAACTTATTTATATGCCATTACTCTCATTTATTTGTGTAGTGCACATTTCCATGAAAGTTCTTTGTTATTTTTGCATAGCCGCATCACAAAATAGCTAGCAGCTCTAAGCGAATCCGTAGCCCAATAAGAAACCTCCGAGAAATGACACATATAAGCGTAAACTTAACGATACAACATTTCTAATTTTCTTGACAAAACTGATCTGAAACAGATCCGAAGGACTACGAGCCCGCTCTATTACTTGAATATCTCGTATATCGAACTCCAATGCATATTGAATAAAATCCTTTTTCCATTCAATTTTTATTATGTCCGCCTCTACAGCCAGTTGGACGACAAGGATTGTACCTCCCGCGAAAATGGCCAACACCTTGCTTACTTTGAATGTGACAAATGCTATCAAAAAACCGCTGCTAGCGCCAACTGCAATTTGTGTGTGAGGAGAGCATTTGCTCAAGCCGATCGCGGCTGTAGCTGGAAGTGACATGGATGGGTTTCAATCTCAGTCTGTCAGTTAGAAGTGTCCGTGTACGTACTTGATTTCACCACAGGTTGCTCGCTCATATTTTTTCAACAACACTTTCAATTGTATCTTAAAACTGAAAAAATCAGATATTATTTAAGCAAAAATTAATGTCAATTGAATTTAAAATCAATGTTGACTCTTGAACAGGAAAGATATTTCTAGTGCGATCGCCAGACCGTGAAAGTGTTCAAAAACAGCCCTTAGCCCAACATCAAAGTAAACTTTATGAGCACGGCTGCCAGACTTTTTTTTAAATATGTTGCCAATTTATTGGCTTTACATAATTGATTAGATGTAATTAAATTAAATGCGTTTCAAGCTGCATGCATTTGTGTGTGTAATGGTAGGATTTCGTTTGTGTTTAAATATGCTGAAAATTGTACATCAATATTGGACGAAACAGCTTGAACACATTAATTACCATGTATCAAATCTGTTGGCATTTGGTTAAATGAATTTGTTTTGTTTATTTGCTAATAAAGTTGTTGCTAATGAATGTTGTTGGGTTAGTTTGTGTAAATATTCGAATTAGTTCCAATTAAAAAGCAATTGTGTGGGATTGGGTCTGGCAACGCCGCTCAGCCCTCCCATCACTATAATCGAGGCAGCGATAACTATCGACCGTGGTGACGAAGCTTGAGAGTTCTAATCGAGACTCCGCGGTGCTTACGGTGAAGCTCAAAACGAAGTTGCAAAACGACGAATAACAAATTAACACGAATTATTGATTAAATGATTACATTCGAACTCTAAACAACTTTTAATAAAACTATTAAGGAATCTAAATATATATCTAAATAAAGTGGATTTACTTAATTCAATTTTGTGGTTGATTACTTTATTTTAACCATAATATTTACCAAAAAAAAAAATAAGCTACAGCTTTTGTTTAAATACTTGCATAAAGCTTTAGCACTCTTAATATTCGTGTGTTTTAACTTATTCATACTCTTATTATAGCCAATCTAAAGTTTTGGCATCATACAGGCTTTTTATTAGTTTTTTTGCTGACTTTTTTCTATTGCGCATTTGGCAAATAAATATTTGATAAAATAGCTGGCATAATTAATGTTCAGCTATGCGCTGCGAGAACGTACAATTATTTTTTATGAACAAATTTTCAACATAAATAAATGTTAAAATAAAAGCTAAAAACTCTCCCAAAAAATTTATCAAATTTCAATGAACTAGTAAATTATCTAAATGTTTTGAGTAGCGATATTTTTGAAAACACTGCGTTTAGTTTCTCACTATTTTCGGTTCTTTGGAAAAAATGCATTGAGGTGTGCATTATTGATGTGAACCCTGGAGAAATCAGTGCGAACAGTTCAATTGGCCCACAAAATCAAATGGCAACTAAAAATGGCCGTTGGCTGATTGCATTTTTTTCCCCCCTTTTTCGCTGTGTACTCCATTTACGTGGACTGCCTCAAGCACCATTATTTAATTTATTGTTCAATTATGCGCTCAGGCAACGCCTATTGCAGTTACGTTCTCCTGGCCAGAAGTCAGAGTATTCAAGGTGTTTGGCTTTATCGCGAGTGAAAAATCAAATTAACAATGAGCACGCAAATAACTGCAAACAGTTGCGCGAATAGAGACGCCAGAAAGTCAAGAGAGCCTCAAGAGGGGTTGCGTTAGTCAAACTAGTAGAGAAACCGCCGTTTGATAAAAATAAATGCTGTTATTTTTAAAGTGCTTCTCCATGCAAAGACTCACTTGAGCGTTTAAATTGATAGATAAAAAGAAAAATTTTAAACTGTCTCGTTTTGGAGTACACAATAAAAAGAGCACATGAAATATGCATGCATTCTCTTGTAGTATGTTGAGAATGGAATTCAACTTGACCATAATAAAATGCGGAGAGTGGTGCTGGAGGGCACTAAATAACAACGGCAACAATTCCAACATCAATGCGAAACGTGTTTGCCATGTGGCTGGCAAGTTTCAGTATAGATTTTGCTGCTTCGCTCTGATTTTACGACCATAGTTTAATGGGACAGTTTTTGAAGTACGTGAGCTGTGCTAAGGACGCAGCAGCGTTTTGCATTTCGCTTTCTTTCACCCCTTATAAAAGATGCTAAAAGACTGTTGGAGTTGGCTTGCATATAATGTAAGTTTAATGATTGCAAAACTCAGACTTTGTCAATATATCTAAGTTTATTGAAGTTAATTTTAATTAACTTTACCATTAAATCCTTTAATTGTATGCCTATATGCCATATATGCCTTCCAATGGCCAAAAACAATCCTACATCTATTAGAGAAAACATAGTCGATTTTAAAGTCAGGAGCTGAATGCATTCACTGCATCAACAACAGGGCGTATGCGTAATAAGAACATATTTGGTCGATTTAAAGCCAAACCCAAACAAACTCATATTCATAACTGACGTTTATGCTTAATGTGATGTGGTTTTTAACTCTCTCTGTCTAACTGGACAACGGAAGTTGCATCAAGTGCAGTGTAAGGGGGGAAATAAACAGAAGAGAATGCTTGGGTATGGAATGGGTATTGGTGTTGGGTATGCGAGTCTAGTTGTGATGCTGCTGAATGTTGACGTGCTGTAAATTTGAAAACAGTCAGCCACTGGCTGAATGGATAAAGAGTTGCATGTTGGCTCAAAGCAAACGATTTCTGCAGCTGTTTTGTGTGTGCTGACTGCTTTATTTGTGTGCGGGTTTGTACAACAAATTAACTGCGGTAAGTTCTGAAGCTGCCTAGCCATAAAGAGTGAGCGGCATCGAGTCAGAGCGAGTACGAGATGGATGCCTTTCTAGCTGAGAATTGGCGACGTTGTTAGCTGCAAGTGATGAGAGAAGCTTGCGGTTTGTTTGTGTACCAGAAACCCCAGAGTTTTGTTGGGTTAAATGGTTTGTCTGTTTCAGAACATTAATTTTGTTGCCAGTAGAATGTGGATGCAGCATATGAAACATGCGAAACTGCGAATGAATGTTTTTCAAATTATAAGAGAGAACGCCAACGTTGTTTGGCCAAAATAGAGTTAATGAAACTGTCTAAAATCATTTCATTTGATTTACGATTACTAAAAGCGTAAACAAAACGAAGGTCTATTAAGTAAGTTGTTATAGTTTGTTGAAAATGAGTTCGTAATATGCTTATTATGTTTAACATATTATATTATTAAGACCAAAATGACTTGAATAAACAGTTTTTTTGTTCGGTTGAAAGGCAAGAATCGCAAATGTCTTTGTCATGTGTGAACTAATATAAGAAAAAAAAACTTAGCAACTGACGTTTAGAATTACTTAAAGTTTCTCTTTGCATCCTTTTACAAGTGTAATTCATTAGGTAAGACATTTTGTGTAATACATTTCGTTTATTAAATAATCAAACATTTGTGGCTTTTACTTTACAAATTTATTTTTCCTTAGTCAATTTTAAGTTATTATATTACAAAGCAAATTACAAAATACATTTCTGCAATAACATTTTACAAAGTTTATAACGTTTATAACCTTATTTGACAAAAACACACAAGGTAAATTTGCTGTATTTGGCTTTCTATCTCATCACATGCAATATAACTTCATAAACTGAAAATTATGAAAATTCGTCAGTTGCTGTTAGCAATTGACACACAAACAAACACACATTCATTTGCCACATACTATGTATACAAACAAATTGGATGGTTAACCAAATGCTCGAAACTTGAACAATATTTTGAGCTAGAGAAACCTGAACATAATTTAATCATTTGCCATACGAGTACAATAACAAAATACTACATGCATATATTTACACATTCAAGAACCTTATTTGTATGCGCATTTGAATATGTTTCGTTGGTTGCGTTTGGCCAGGCCACAAAAACCACAGAAACTGAAGTGAGAATTTCTTCGAAATTGATATTGAAATGGGCATCTTTTAACTAATTACTTGACCAACAAGCTGGTTATTTATTGTGGCGAGAACAAGAAGTAACGAATATTGGATGTAAGTTGTGCGTTTATAATTGCGGTGCTAATGCAATTAGTATTACAGTCAAGATAAAATGTGGTCTTAAAGGATATGAAACAGGCCCAAAATGATGACTGGCATTTGGTCATTTACACGTAGCCAAATGCCAGTTGCCAAAGACTTCGTTTTTGAGCCCTGTTGAATTATGCAAAATGGCAAATTGCTGTCGCAACTATGTTGGACATGCAACTGTTTGGCCTTTCACAAATGCTACTTCTCATTGAAAATTCTATAAGTTGTGCGTGCTGTCGACAACTCTAACGCAAATTAGTGCGACACGCACAACACTCAAATGTTGCTGTTCTTGTTGTTGTGTGTCGTTGTTGTTTTCTCATTTTGCATAAATGCATGGCAAGTAATTTTGGCATTCCCTGCTGTATTTTTGTGCTTTTATTTTTTTGTTTTTGGGTGCCATTGCGACTCTTGCGGAATTTTTATGCATTCGCTACGTGACACTTTTTTCCGTTCTTACAAGCGAGATATGCCCAAAATGGTTTTGGCCAAGTGTTAAATAAATAAATTATATAAAAAAGGTTTACGCAACTTTTACCTTTAATGTTGATACTCAAGAGAGACGATGAGAGCTGATGCATATTTGAACTTATGTAAATTGTTGTGGTTCTAAGAATCTCTATAATTGGAGGAACAAAATGATTTTATTATAATTACTTTGAATTATAATGGTGCAATGAGATAGTTGTTATAATTATAAGGTTTTGATATTCAAATGGATTTCGCATTGCAAAATTTTTCTTAACATTTAATAGTCTTATTTGTAATGCCTTATGAATAAATAATGTTTTGAGTACTAAATCGAAAGCAATTGAATTCACCTAAGTTTCACACCAAATTCACAAAGTTCGTAAAATTTCAAACATAAACATGCATTGTAATGTGTTGTAATGTTTAATATTTTTGATTGGCAATACTTTTCATACGACTGTATTTGTGAGTGTGAGTAAGTCCGACACAGCTTGATATTTCAATTAATGCTCACACACAAACACACACTTGTGTTTACCATTTAGAAGGCAATTTCATTGAGATCGTTTTACCACCTGCTGACACTCGATACAATATTGGGGGTTTGGGATTTTAAACAAAGCCACCGCAGTTGGCATGACGACGCAACGCTACTTAATTAGCAGGAAATAGAAGCAAAACCCAAATGCAAACAAAACATGTAGTCAGTATTCGGTTTGTAGGGTGATGCGCTGTTGTGTTTGGGAAAATTGAATATGAAATTTTGATTTCATTACCATTTGTCATTTGGGGATGTTTGGACATACGCATTTGGCACTAGTACTGGCATTAAAATTGTGATTAATGTGCAACATGCAGAGAGCGATGCCAAGGAAATAACAAACCGTGCCGTCGTCGCTCCCTTCCTTTCTTTTTTGGCCAAGTTTTGTGGCATGTTGTGTTTTGTTTCGGCTCGCTATCGGGTTGGCATGGGAGCTGCTGGTCAGAGCTGCATTAGAATGCAGCTCACTCGATGTTGGATTCTATTAACACCCCAGTAACAAGCCCGGAAAACTGCCGGGCACACACCACACTCCCCGCTTTACCACCAACAGACTTGTCACTGGTAGCCTCCTTTTTTTTTCCAGCCGCCTTGTTTAGTGTCCTCTCGTCCACTTCGTTCCCTGTCTGTCTTGTGTAACACATGTCGCCACTTAATGCGTTGAGTGCATGCACAATGAGACAACAGCTAGGCATGTAGTTAAGTGTGTGTATCTGGATACGTAGTATGTGAGAAGTCCTTGGGCCGGGCCGAGACGTGTGGCAACTGTTTAGCAGCTGCTGCCACAGGCAAGTACTGCTAAATGTTGTTCAACTTGCATCTAACTAAAGCTTGGGCTTGCTTTCAACACCTATCTAACTATCTGATTCGCATTATTTTGTTTCCAGAATAATTAAGTTCGTTTTAGTCGAATATGAATTCAAAGAATTATTTTCAAACTAATAACGAGCCAATGAAGATCTTGCATTTGATTTTTTTATCATTAAACTTTAAAAACAAAAAATTTCACTCATCATCAAAAAATAAATATTCGGTTTCATATACATATATTAATTATACAAATAATCACTCTCAACGCCAAATTAGCAAAATTCAATTTTCATCTCAAATTAAATATTTTTATCCATGCTGGTATATTTTTGGTGTCCGATTGATAAATGTTAATAAATCCCATTGCATTTTATTTGATGCGTTTGCATTGGCTCAATTGATTAATTGCTTGTTGTTTGGTAACTTTTGGAGTACAATTTATATAAATTTGGCAGCGAACCCGATCAATTGAGGCTTTAATTACTTTTGATGTAATGGTATTTGGCATGTTATTCGCTTTGCATAATGGAAATCAGATCCTGTGATGAAATAAATCCATTGTTGATTTTGCCCTTAGGTATTTATATTTTATATCGTTGTTTGATCATACGAAATTAAATAAAATATTATTTGTAATTTTGGATTATGAAAAGTGGAATTAATAATAATTTGATCGGTTTTAGGTGTATAGAACCAACTTATTTATCCATTGACGCAACGAACTACCTTCAGGCTTAAGAAAAACCGGTGAAATGTGACCACCAATCAGCTAGTTTGCACTGTATCAATGGCTCACAGCTTGGCACTTGGAAATGCAATTGCAAATTCAATTAATCGAAATTTTCCCAACAGCAGCAGCAACAAATTTAAAATCTCTCTCTCTCTTCTTCTCCCTCTCTTATGTAACGTTGACGCATTCAAAACTAGTAGGCCCCAAAATCGTTTTATAAATTGTGTGTGCAAGTTGCAGTTTCGAATTACCAGCAACAATGCGACTGCAGCTGGGCAGGAAATTAGAAACGGTCACTTGACGCCCCACTCCAAAAAAAAAAGGGACAGCATCAACAGCATAGAAGGATCTGCAACAGTAGCAGCAGCAGCAGTTGTAATGTCAACCGAATCAATGCAATGGCTTGCATTTCCTGGCTAGGGCTGCAAGGGTTGCGTGCCGTATGTGTTAAATGAAATCTATGCGAATGCCGCCCTGCCTGGTCTGTTTGGATTTGGCAAACACGTTTGACTGCCGCTTCCGCTTATGAATTGCTCGGATCTGTTTTGATTTGAAAGGGGCAGCTGCTGCTGCCGTTTGGGTTCATTTGCCTTTATAGCAGGCGTTGTTGTTGTCGATGTTGCTGGTTTATTTTTGTGTATCAGTTGAGCAAGTTGATGGATAAGTAAAGTGGCTGACACCTTGAGCAACCCTGAGTATATCAAAGCAAAAGTGAGCCCGGGCAATGAAATATAAAATTCAATTACAATCAAAAAAGAAATATAAAAAATTCGAGTGGTTCATCGACAATGTGGCGCCAGCTGCCTAGCTGCCGAGCAGCATGGGATCCATACTTGAGCACTAAATAAAACAAGAATATAGACATTAATCAAGTGTAATCGATTTTGAGATACCCTGTAAAAATAAGTCTATCATCTAGTTAATAAATACTCTCTGAAATTAGACAGACGGATAGATTAATCGATGGCAAATCAAACGGTCAGTGAGGAGCATACTTTATCTTGTAGAAGATGCTTCTTTTTGACTATTTCATTTTCAAAATTTCATCATAGCCTTTGTAAACATTTTGAACGGGCTCTCGGCATTCAAAAGAAGAATATGCTGTTAGAAAAAATGGCGGTAGCAACGCCCATAACTGCAGCTGACAACACACATCGCACGATATGAAGACGCAGTTGCTCCACATGTCGTCCTGGCTTTAGCCGCAATCCCAGACAACTGGGGCACTGCCAAAAAGCAATATGTTTATGCCAAAAGTTCAAAGACTTTTGTCGCGCTTTGTTTGTCTTTTGATGGGGTGCAAATTGAAATTGAATTTGGCCTCGCCGCTTATAGTGCAAAATAAAAATACAACTTCATGCTCATCCCCTTCTCCGAGAGCACTTCTTTCTCTCCCTCTCTATTTCGCTGGCCGCAGAGCCAAACACAAAAGTGAGTGCTTGTGTGTGTGTGTGTGTGTGTGTGTGTGTGGCATAAAAAGTAACAAAATAACATTTGCAGGAAGCGCGCCTGAAATATTTTTGCCACATAAATCATAACAATGGCCATATGTAAAAGCGCATGTATGCTGCAGTACGAGAGTATGTTGCCTGCGTTGCATGAGTGCAGCGCATGTTGCAAATGCCACAACAAACAAAACAAAAATCAAAATCAAACGCGGTATAAATCTAACCAGTTGCCCTCCAACTCCATTGTGAGACCATCAGGCCGTCAGGCATTTGTTTGCAACCTTTCATGTTCCGGAAGATCATAAAGCTTTTTCAAACTGTTGGCAATAGCGATAAAAAAGCACTTTTTAAATTATTATAAACTTGTATTTAAATAAACTGCGAATACAAATAAAGAAATCTATTCCCGATATTAGTTATTTGTTTTAAGTTAATTTGTAACTCATCCTTTCAAACTAATTTATTTGAATTTGAAAATTTTCTTGCAAATAGAGTATTTAAGCTGCGTTCAGTTAGCTCTTAATGCCATCCTCTTTGTTTTTACATCATTTTTTTTTTAGCCAGAGTCGCTTTTTTCTTTGTGGCAATAAATTGTCAATTTTTATGAAATGTTTTCTCATGGCAAACGAGCAATTTTATGGCCATTTTGGAGCTGATTTAATGCGCTAAGCGCACGGGATTAGCTCCACTCATAAATTTCCCATTACAACATATCGTATTGTGGATGGCAACGCGGCGGCGTATACGCAACTTAGCCAGCATGGATGGAGAGCTAAGCCCTGAAACACTCGAGGCAGCAGCTTTTTTATAATTAAGTGTCGCCTTGTTGTTGCATTGCTGAGCCGCAACTGTAGCATCATTAAGACACGTGGCCTAGCCTGGCATGGATCATCTTCTTAACAGCCACTTGAACATCACACGAATTTGCATGCAATTTGCGCGACAAGAACGGTGTGCCACATGCAAGCGGCAACATTAGCAGCAGCACAAGCTGCAGCTGCAACACCAACAGCAAACGCAAAGGATAAGTCACAAGCAAATGCTAAGCGGGCTGCAATGCACTTAAAAAATAATTTTTACTCTAAAAATTTTTCTCATTTTTTTTTGTAACATAAATACTTTTAAAAGTAAAAGTGTTAAATATTTTTTTTTACCATAGAAAGCATTTTTTTTTTTACATTTTTCTTAGTGTAAGGTGCAGAAAGGGCTGGGGGGCAAATGATGCGCTCAGTTAACCACTTTGGCTTGCGGGTTGCAAGTTTTTCTCCGCCGTTGAGCAATGTGTGTAAGCCAGCCAAGCTGATGATGATGGTGATGATGAGCACATAGAGCTCAGCTCGTTAAAGATGCTTGTTTCGTCAAGGCGACAAGGCAAGCTAAGGCATTCAAGTGTTTGTCTTGTATACGCTTACAAACTCGAGGCCACTCCAATGGCACCCAAAACCACCAACAAACTAAAAACCTCATATTCGTATTTCAAATTTCGTACGTGTTAAAAAAAAGAAGAGGAAACACTACATAAATGTCAAAAAGTTAAACAGCAAACTGAATAAAAGTCAAATGCAGACTTATTTTTTCGTTTTATACCACAATTAGAGCACAGTTTGTGGAGGAGATACAACAAATTTACCCTACAAAGTCAAAAAAAAAAAAAAAATCAGCATACAAATGAACTACAGTGTTAACTGTGGCGAGGGACATGTGTGAAAGAACATTTCCTTTTGTTAACAAATTGTCTAAAACACAGAAAGTAAGCTATGAAGTGAAACATTCAAATGGGTTTACTTAAACTGTCTTCCTGCTTCTTTAAAATGCAATATAAACCAGAGAATGTTGCAAACGGACTTAACCGAATGCTGTATATTCTGACACCTGTAGCTTCGGCTTCGTAGTGAAAAGATAATCAGAAATTGTCTCTTGCTAAGAGATGCCATGCCTGGGATCCATTTGATATCTCACATTTTTTAGGGCTTCGCATAACTAATAGACAATGAAGCGGTTTTTTTTTAATGCAATGCATTTATTTTATATTGAAGCAATTAACAAATCAATGGTCGGTTCCTTTACGTGTGTGTGTGTGTGCTCAAGTATTGAATAAAATGGCGAAAATGTTAAGCGTTGTGTTTGTACTTGTTTAATAAACGTTTACGTTCAGATCTGCAGTTCAGTAATTAATTTTGTCTTGAAAGTGTTCTTGATGCCCGACAACAGACCATTTTCTTTTTTGTGTACATATTATGTAATAAGCCTGCCAGCTGAGCCCAAATACTTAATATGTGTGTGTGTGTGTTTGTGTTTGTGTGTGTGATGGAGCGGTATGGCTTACATGCCAAGTCCACCCATGCCACCCATTCCTCCCATGCCACCCATACCTCCCATGCCACCCATGCCGGCCATGGAATTGGCATCCTCCAGGGGCAGCTCAGTGACAACTGCTTCGGCTGTGGTCAGCAGTGAAGCAACACCAGCTGCGTCAATGATCGCTGTGCGTACCACCTTGGTTGGATCAATGATGCCACGCTCAATCATGTTGCCATATTCGCCCTTGAGTGCATCATAGCCATAATCGCCGTCAAGGATTTCCACCTTGGCCACAACCATGGCTCCATCAACTCCAGCATTCTTTGCGATCGTCATGCAGGGCATCCTCAGAGCACGACGGATTATATCAACGCCCAGATTTTGATCCTCATTAGCACCCTTTAGATCATTGAGTCTTCCCATGCAACGAAGCAAAGCTGTGCCACCTCCAGGCACAATGCCCTCCTCGATTGCTGCCCGAGTGGCATTAAGTGCATCATTCACACGATCCTTCTTCTCATTGACCTCAACATCGCTGGAGCCACCGACACGCAGCAGAGCAACTCCCGAGGATAGCTTGGCTAGACGTTCCTGCATCTTCTCCTTCTCATAGTTGGAAGTGGACTCCTTGATGGCTTCGCGCAGATTCTCCACACGCTTGTCAACCATAGGCTTCTGACCATGACCCTTGAGCAGCATAGTATCCTCCTTGGTCACCACGATTTCTCCCACGCGTCCAAAGTCGCTCATCTTGATATCCTCCAAGCGAACGAGATTCGATTCATCCCCGAAGACAATGCCACCGGTGGCAATGGCCATGTCAGCCAAGGACTCCTTACGATTATCTCCAAACCCGGGAGCCTTAACAGCACAAACCTGCAATCCAACCTTGAGGCGATTCACCACCATGGTGCTAAGAGCTTCTCCCTCAACATCCTCGGCAATAATCACTAGGGGCTTCCTTTGTGCATTGGCCAATTCCAAGGCTGGCACAATGCTTGTAGCTGTCTTGATCTTCTTCTCGCAGAAGAGAAGCAGTGCATCCTGGAACTCCACCTTGGCACCCTTGGAGCTATTGATAAAGTAAGGCGAGATGTAGCCACGATCAAACTTCATGCCCTCAATCACTTCCAGTTCATCGTTCAAGGTCTTGCCATCCTTGACGGTAATGACGCCATCACGTCCCACCTTCTTGATGGCCTCACTGATCAGATTACCAACAGATTTGTCACCGTTTGCCGAAATGGTGGCCACCTGAGCAATCTCCTCGGGCGTGTTGACTGGACGCGACATCTTGCGCAGATTCTCCTTTACCGACTCTATGGCCAGCATAACGCCACGTCGAATCTCGACGGGATTGGCACCACGCGAGATCTTCTCAAAACCCTCCTTGGCAATGGCACGTGCCAGTACTGTAGCTGTGGTGGTGCCATCTCCAGCCTCCTCATTGGTGTTGTTAGCCACATCCTGCACCAGCTTGGCTCCAATGTTCATGAATTTATCCTTAAGAGCGATGGATTTGGCCACTGTTACTCCATCCTTGGTTATCTTTGGTGATCCCCAGCTCTGCTCAATGATCACATTGCGTCCCTTGGGACCCATTGTGACGGCCACAGCGTCTGCCAACACATCCACTCCCTGCAACATCATTGCACGCACCTCGGGGCCAAATTTGACATCCTTGGCATAGCAACGGAACGGTTCCCAACCCACCAGATGATGGGCAATCCTAGAGCTGCGTTGCAGCAAGGAACTCGTGAATAATCGCTGCATTCAGACTCCTTTTTTTAACAATAAAAATCTGGTAACAAATTTGAGAACATGAAAATGTGAAAAAAAAAATTGTTTGTTTGTTTACCTTAAATATTTCTTGAAAAATTTGTGAAAAAATAAAATTTTTTTAAATGAATTTGTTTGTCTCGACGCTGTCGAGGCTGAAATTGAAATGAAATAATCTACTATATCAAAATGAATTAAGTAAACATAGAATTTGCACAGCCTGCTTTGAAGCTTACTGAAAATCTTACTGCAACATTAACAATAAAATAAAGAAAATCAAACGAGCGAAAACGAAAAGTAAAAAACTAAGTAAGCTAAGTCATTTACGGAAAATATATTATTGCAATCTTTAGTAAAAAATATTGTTTGCAGAGATTTAAGAATCGAAGCAAAAGCCTCTTCATGTTTCAATTTAAAATTAGCATTTCTTCCTTGTTCTATTCTACCTTTAGGTTTTTATATATTTCAATCGTCAAATTGCTTTTTATTGTGTGCCAAAATGTTGATTCCACTATCTAGTTAATCACGGTTTAAAGGAAAACTGTTATCTAGCGATTATTAAATTGTGCAATCTAATAATTAAAAGCGAAGAATTCTCAATTTCATTGCTTGTTCTGTCTTGTGGCAACAAATTTTGCTCAACAGCTGCCTGACACTTTGCAGGTAATTAAAAGACAAATATTGGCGAAGGGTTTTTCCAGTCACGTTGCTGGGCCTCTTCTGCGGGACAGAGGCAGAGGAGACTGTGACGCGAGGGAGGAACTTGACTGTTAACACTCCCACACTGAGCCCATTTTGCAATTTAAATTTTCATGAACAAGCGCCGCCATTTGTCGCTGTCGTCTTCGTTGTCGTTGTCCTTGTCGCTGTCGTAGTCGCTGTTCTTGCCCCCTGCTCAACAGATACTGCTCCTTGCCCCCTTTGCCCTTGGCATCGTGCATCCTTAACAGTTTTCAATTTGCCTGGCCGCTTGTAAGCGCAGCTGACAGCGACTGGGGAAAGAGCTAGAGACAGGGAACATTGGAGCAGCGAGTTATCAACTAATGCCAGAGGGGATCCCTTCATCTCTCTTCTCCCTTGCACTCAGGTCCCCCAGGCACCAACGCGATTTGCCTTTCATTGTATTTTAGCCGCTTGTCGGCGTACAATTTTACGACCGTTTAAATGGTTTTTTGCATTTCGGCTACAAATTTGTCACGCAGGTGGTTTACACAAGTGGCTTACAGATATGGCTAAAAGTAGATTGTTGCCGAAGTAGCTGATGCGGTACGAACTGGCAACGGATGTACATAAGCACATTGCCAGACAAATTGAAACCTAACCGATTCCCAAGTCTAGTATTGCAATGGAATTATATTGAAATGAGTATAATTCTAAGTGAAATGCGGATAAAGCTGAAAACGGTGTGTTCTAATTGCTTTCAATATTATAATAACACATAAATTTCTATTCACATATTATGTTAAAAACAATTATTCTGCTTTTCTTATCTGAATTTTATATGAAATTCAGAGTATTTGGTTAAGTTTTCCATTGGGCAGTGCACATACGATCGACTTCCAATCTTACTTCTCGTCAGGCAGTGTTTGTCGTTTGTCCACGCGTATTGCCTCTCTCGGAGATTCTTAGTAAGTCAACATTTTTTTTAGCTTGCGCCATAAACTTTTCATAACTTTAATTAGTTTACTTAACCTTAATTTTATTACTGCTTAATTTCACAGCATCCCAGTCTTTAATTATAAATTTGACAAAGCTGACCCACTTGGGCCTTTTGCCTCTATCAATTTCAGAGCGTGCCCACGCCAATTAACTTTGTCCTAACTGATGCATCTTATTCAATTACGAAGGCTCAAATTAGCAGGCATTAACATAAGCAGCGGTCCCATCTCTCCTGCTCTTCTCTTCTCCGCTTTGGTGTTGGGAAAACACTGCGATAATGCCCACGCATCATTAGCAAAATGGCGTCGAAATTATAGAAATTACCAGACGGTAAATAAGGGGCATTTATTTGAATGTAATCCATTATGAAATCGCATAATGAAGAGATTAGCACGCATACGAACCACAATTAATAAATGACCCTGTCCAGCCGAAAAAACAATAGGAAAAAAACAAGGAAAGTTCAAGAAACTTGGTTATTGGGTGGCTGTTTGCGTGTCCGACCAAAAGAAAACGAAAAGAAATGTAATAAATTAGGAAAACGGGCAAAACGGCAATCATTAATTTCGGATGCCACGCATATGACGCACAAATATAAATTCAAGTTGAAAGACTATGAATGACGATGCCAGGTGGCTCTCCAGATAGTAAACAATGAAGCAGCTTAAATTGTGAATCAGAAAGCCCCAAAAATGTTCGCTTATTAACCCATTGATGGCCAGAGCTTTTAATAGGTCCTATCTATTGAAACTTTTCATGCACACACTTTGCACTTCATTAAACTTCTTAGCTTAAACTGCCGCACAGCTGGGCAGCCAACAAAGATATCTCTTCGTGGTCGTCTCTGGCCCCATGCTCATCGATAATTAACCGCAGAAACTTGCCAAACAAAGCCAACATTCTGTGGGCACAGTGGTGGGTGGAAGAATGATGGCGGGCAAGTCAAGGCAAAAGGGGTTTAATGGCTAGGCACAAAATTTAATTAAAAATTGCTTCGCTGCTTTTATCTAAAGTGAAAGTGTATGGCTGGGCCAAATTCTACGAAAACTCTAAGCGGCTTTGTGCTTAAATTTCGCAGACAGTATCAATATTTTGGGGCTATTACAAAAAATCAAAAGTAGTTAATAGATTGTTTGGCAAGGTAATCAAAACAGGTGGGCAAAATATAAGCAAACAGCATAAAAAACTCAAAAAAATTTGATTAAAATGTGAAAATATATATCTGACAAGTTAAAACATTAAACCTAAGCCATAAAGTCTACAAATCTTTTAAGGATAAGAATTATGTAAAACAAACTCCGGGCTATATCTAGCAAAATGTAGAACTTGGTTAACACTTGCCTAGGGATTTGCCTCACTTATAACATATAACATTGCTGTTGTTGGGCGACATGCAAAACAATTTTTGGTCATGCAACTGTTTTTGGCTGGCCAATTTGCACCACCCGCTCATCCAACAGAGGCAACCACTGCGCGGCTGTTTACTGTGGTTGGCCATGGCTCTAACGCATGCAACAGTCTAAGCAAGCCACCCACTTAAAAAGGCAAAAACACCGTGATGAACACTGGCACCCATCCACCCACCTCTCTAACCTAACCACCGCAATGCTTTTTGCAGCTGGCTGCACATTTTGATTAGCCGTCGGCTTCGCTGGGCTTGTTGTGGTTTGGTTTTTAACATTTGCCGCCACGCTTTAAGCATACACACTCTACACAGAAGGCACATAGACACACACAAACACACACACTCACACACGTACTAACACACCACACACTTCCTCACAGTCAGCACCTTCGCTGTCTGGCCGACTCATATGAGCCGGAAGCGCATTATAAAGGGCATTTCCGCTATTTAGGTTGTGTTGTTGTTTGTGCGCTTGTATGGCATAGCCTTCGCTTTCTGTGTATTTATAGTTCGTTGAATTTCGTGCTTTAAAGGTTACACAAGTTTCAACACATTGCGCATACGACGTGTAACACAGTTAGAAAATAATTTCAATTTAAGTAATCGAATACTTTAAAGTGCTTCTCTCTAAATCCGAGACAACAAAACAATAATATCATTAAATAAGTATAAAAATAAGTAAATAAAACCTATTTAATTATAATATTAAATGCATTAAAAAGTGGGAAAAACCACATAGCACTTGGTAACGTGGACGTGTAGCAAAAATGTGAATACTAAAAAATAATTTTAATTAGAAAATAATTCATATATATTTTTATGTGAACTTTTCTAAAGTGTAAGCCCTTGGCTAAGCTGAGCTTAAGAAATGAATGGAAACGTCTCTAGTTGATCTGTTTCGCAGAGCAACTTATCGCAAAATTTTTCCAATCAGAATTAAGCTGTCTTCATTTGACAGTGTGTGTATATTTGTTTGTGAGGATGAGTGTGTACAAAATACAAGCTTAAACTTTAATATGCAGTCCATCGAAAGCAATCATAAGCACCCACAACGCACACACACACACATTCAGTGAGAGATCGATACAAAGCCAATGCACGCTTGGTGAGAAAAAAAAAGTTCATTGGGCGTTTGGGTTAAAAGTTGTGTTAGTCGCACACACGAGGTCGACGCTTTTCGGCGAGTGTCCAAAAAGTGTTTTAGGTTAAGCGCAAACTTTACGCCAAACGCTTTTTGACGGTCATTTTAATAAATTGAAAAGTCGAAAATGTAAGAGAGAGAGAGAGCGAGAGGGAAGAGAAAAATGGCACATCGATAAGGATGGACCAAAAAAGTTGTGTTGTTTGTGCAGGCTCATAAAATCTGTTTGCAGACTTATAAATAACCAATGCTGCCACCACCCACCCACTTTGCCACATCGCCACCAACTCGGTAAGTCTCTCTATTTGGTGTTGGCGTTAACGATTTGTTTTGCTTATAAACAAAAACTGGCCAAGGAAAGGCAAAACTTTCGCTTCCTGTTGCAAAAAAGTTTCCCGCTTTCTATAATGCCATATCTTATGCATGTCAAGGGCTAAACTAAACAAATCTCCTTTGGCAGAAAGCAAGCTGAATGCCTTCATGACAAAAGTTTTTAACATTTTTATTGAGTTTGCATTGTAATTTAAATTGTTTGCCCTTAACTTGTTGACATGACAGAATACTGGGCTTAAAAAAATGATAAAGAGAAAGCGTTAGGGGATAGAAAACAGTGAAAAGCTTTACCTAACAATATATTGTATATATCGACCAATGGCATTTAATCTGTTTAGCTGACTTTCAATCAATCGCATCAATGTTCATTGTGGCGTCTAACAAATTGTCCGCCTGGATGCCCCTCACATCAGCCAAAGCATATTTGATGCTGATATAGCGACAACAACCGAGAAAAAAAGGGCAGCTAGCCATTGTGTATGCATGTTGTGAGTGTGAGTGTGAGTGAGTTTTGTGGGGGTGCGGGTTAGATTTTCAAAGTGAAAAGCAATATAAAACGTACAAATACTGATATGTACATTAAATCACAACAACTTGTCATTGCTGTGCTCACAGCAACGTTTCTCTTTTCAATTTTTGAACAATGACAACATCATCGTAGCCATGGGGCGTATACGTTACATGTGGGTGCTGTTGCTGCCATTGCCAAACCAGCAATAACCTTTACAACAGCTGAACATATATGTTATTTTGGTGTGATTTTTCTTCCTAAATTTTATTAATAATTGGTTTTTTATTGCAAGGCATCAAATATTTATTTTGAAAATTGCTTCATCAGAAACCTTTAAAACTAAATATTTATGTGAAATGTGTGTTTTACTCTAACATCGTGTGGTAAATGTAATAAGCGAAGTATTACATTCATTTGTATTTGTGTTCTTAATAAGCATTGTTTTCTTCTAATGTCAGATTCACCTAAACTTCTACTTCTTCTTTTGCTCAAATGCCATAAAAAAAAAAACCACAAGTGCACAATATGTTGCCTTACCCTGTTCACACACACTTGTCTTAAATGCCGTCGCTTTCTCTCAATCCCTCTCCATTTCTATGTGTAAGTTTGTTTGTTTGTTTGCTTGTGTGTGTGAGTGTGTGTAGCATAGCTTCGAGTAACAGCATAATTCATTTTGTCACTTGTATCTGCTCGTTATTAAATTGTTTTGTGCGCCAACTCTTAACCTTGCCACACTCATTCAGGCGGCTCCCTTGCAACCCTTTGCCGCAACATCAACAACTGCCAACTCCAACGGCACTGAGAAATTTATGCAAATTATAATACGCAAATGTACAAGTTATACTCGGGCACAATAAACAAGAAATGTGCACAGCGCCGGCAGTGAAACAAAAGAAACGACAACGAGACAACATTAACTCGGCTCGACACGGCTTGGCTATGGCTTTGGCTTTCCATTGCTTGTGCTTCGTGCTCTGAGCATGGTCCTGGGCCTGGGCCTGGGCCTGTCCTGGCATAATTGCGAGAACTGCATGTCTATTTGTCCGTCTGTCTGCCTGTCTGCCTGCCAGCAAATGCGACATATGCAGGCTCCCAGAGGAGAGCCAGGCAAAGCAGTATTCGCCTTAAGTGCATACAAGTCGGGGAGTTGGTTGACATAATTGTAACAATTGCATTGCATTCGTTCTTGTTTCTGCCGTTCTTTGCTTAGGCATTGTCTTTGTGGCCGCTTTCAATTAACACTATACTGTAATTGTTATTCCTATATTATAAGTGCCTTAAGCTACAGCATTCAGTTCCATTCCATTAACTGCTTTATTTATGACAGTTAACGCAAACATATAAATGTGATTTGTTCAAAGTTTTTGCTACACACATTTGATAACTAAATAGAAAATAGGTTTATTTCAAATAAAAAGATAAACTTAAAGTTGCGGTTTGAAATTTCAATTAATTTATGGCAATGACATTTTTCTTCTTTTCCTACTCAAGCATCCATCAAGACTTTTAATTCGCTAGAATACTTGCCTTCCCTCCGTACTGCTGCATAATACTATACTGAATTTGACTGTTTGGGCAACAGGTCCATCAAGTATCTCTATTTAAGTCCACTTTTTATGGCCTTTTTAGGCCATAATCCACTGACATTGGCTGCTGGCCAAACAGTTGGCACTCGGAAGCCATTTCGACGATTATGAATAATTCCCTCTTCTTTTTTTTTTCTGTGCTATACGAAGCAATATGAAAATGCATAAATTGAAACTGAAACTTGAACTTTATGCAGCTAATTGAAGGAAGGCAAATTTACCCAAAAAAAAAAAAAAGCGAGGCAGTAGAAATTTGTCAGATCGTTGGGTCAAATGCTCCAAAAGGCAGCTATAAGTAATGTTGCAAGTACTAACAACGTTGCCAAAAATAATTTATAACGAATTTTTTTTTATGAAATTCAATTTGACTTTTGGCTGTCATTAAACGAATAAATGTATACAAAAAAAAGTAGATTAAGTGGTGGGAAAAAATAAATTGCAACTTTGTGGGTGTTGATGCAATTGCAGTGCATTTTTCAATGGCCAATTTTGAGGCAACAATTTTGAGCGCAGTTTAAAGGCAGCGCCCAGGCAATTAACTTTCATGGCAAGCAGTGAGGGGCCGTCAGACACGGATTACAGTAAATAAAATGCACTGCAATTAAAAATGTCGAGACTTCAATCAATGTGTCTGAGTAAATTGGAAGCTGCGTTGAATGCTGCCAATTTGGGCTTAAGAACACAGAAAGGCTGAAAACTGAAGCGATAAAATAAATATTAAGTGTTAAAGTTATTTACTTTATGTAAAATTAGCTATAAATTCAACATTATCGTTATATATTGAAATGTTTAGAATCTTAAGTCGCAATATATTCAAAATCAAAAACATGATAATCAAATCATAAGGAATTTAATGCTGACTGCTCTTTCAAACGGATTCACTGCTTATTTGTATTATATAACAAAAAGCTATTTATGTTTGAACTCTCAATCTGCACATCGCTTATACAGTTAGAATCACATCTCCTTTAACTTGCATCAAAGAATCAGCTGCGATTGCATGACACACACACACACTCACATACACTGCAGGATGCAGTAGGACCCAATTTGCAGTCTTTGTTGTTGCTTTGGCGAATGGCAAATTGCAACTGGCAAATCTGCAGAACTCAGCAGGAAGGAGTACAAATACCTTTACCATTTACCTTTACCTTTTGAGAATGCTGGAAAATTTATGCTCAATAAGTAACTCAAATCACGTTCAGCAAATGCTTACAAAAAATGTTACAACAAATTTTAGCACGATGCAAATCTTTTATTGACAGCACGTTTCACATTGTAGACAGGCGTTTTGCACATGTTTCACAACTTATGTTTCCGATGCATGTGTGTTTGTGTGTATTTGTGTGAAATAATAAAACTATTTCTTAAATGCCAAGCAACAAAAAAATGTTGGTATAGATAAGTCAAAAAGTGTTGCAATTTAATTGGATTTGGTATTAAATTCATTCGAACAATTGTTTGGGTTTGGTTCTCTTGAAACCACTGCTCACAAAATGTTGTAACAAATCACACAGCTGCGTTTAATTGGGAAATATAATAAAATTTATTTTATATTTGGGTGAATTTTTTAGCGGTTTTTTTGATTGAATTCACATGAATTCGCGCTCATAACGTGTGGCAATAGAAAATGCATGAGTGAAGTAGCATGAACAATTTATTGATTGATTGATTGCTTGATGGCAGCGACGTGTCGACGCGTTTCAACGCTTATTTCTCGAGTATGGCTCTTTGTTTGTACATTGTTATTTTGATGGCAAAACTCGTCGTCATAAACGAAGTCATACACATGTAATTACAATTAATTTTCATTTAGAACCCAACAACAAATTTCGTGCCAAATTGCAGCAAAGCCTCTACTTACTCTGGCCGGATGAGATGATGTGTGTGTGTGTGTGGGTGTGTGTTTGTTTTTATAGCGTCGACAAATCTGGCTTTCTTAATCATAAAATAAATACAAGTCATACGGAAACAACAAAGCATTTACTTAACGACCATTGGGAGAAGTGGATTCTGAGCATTCGAAATATTTTTGCAAGAACTTTTGTTATAAAATCAGGGACACATAAGGAATTTAAGGTTTCATTTGACTACCAAATTGATTTTTTTATTGTGAAAGTGAATATTCCATATGTGTTGTATTAATATTTTCATATTGATACTCATGCGGTATTAATTTCGTGAAATCTTTATTTATCGTTTCTAAAAAGGGATTTATGTGATGGAATATATGTTGTAAATATTAATTCATATAAGAATCTCTACCAAACTCGATTGTTTGAGGCAATTTTAGCTCTAAGTTCCTTAGCATCTTATATAAGATGCACAAACGGATAGCTCTCTTATCCACCCATATATACTCGTAGAATAAACATCAATAAGTAGCTTCATTATCTCTTTCCCCTCTCAAAATTTACTCAACAGCTTAGCTTCCATTTAAGCACCACACAAATCGCTTTAAACGCGAAAACTAACTCTGAGTAGTTGGCTAGAGATTTATTGGCATAACCATGCGATTATTGCGCATCACGGATTAATGCACTAAATGGCACTCGGCGTGCAAAAATTCAAAAAATATAAACAATAAACAGTTTATATTTATGTATATCGTTTGCATTTTGAAACTAACGATACAAATATTTGTTTATACGCAACACACACACAAAATGCCATTAAGCAAATATTTGCATTGGCATTTTTATGCCGACTAAAACTAACTGAGGCTGACAATAATTTGAAAAATGTTTTTTTGAATGTATATTTGTATTTGTGCACTTAATGCGAGTGCATGCAGCTGCATGCATTTGAGAGGCACTGTGGTGTGAAATTTAATTTGTTGCATGCCTCAAATAAACAAATTAAGATTTAATTTGCGGCTCCAACGGTTGACAGCTTACTTTAACTAGGCAATTGACACATTGCTTTGAAACAGTTAATTAAAATATGATTTTTTATTGATTGTTATAATAAAAAATATTTAGTGTTCATACATTTTTTAGCGTGCTTTGGTATATGTCTAGCAATTCGCTATATCAGTCATAAATTTCGTTTAAAACCGTTGACTTTAATCGACTTGCCACTCTTACGTGTCGCCTCCTCACCTGCCAAATGCAGGTCAGTCATTACCTTTAAAACCTTTGACTGTATTTGACTGTAATCGACTTGCCACTCACTGCATGCCGCTTCCTCATCTGCCACACGCTCACATTATCACTTAGCACAATTTTGCAGCTCTGACTTTGCGTACTTAGGAGTTGGCCCAAAGCGCTGGCTACGCAGCTAAGCTAGGGCAGTGAACGTAGCTGCTGCTGTTATAATTAGTTTGGCTGCATTTTCACGCAACGTGCCTCGCAGCCAACATGTGCCAGTTGCTATGTTAGCCGCCACCCGCCTGAGATTCCCTAATCAAAAATGCACTCATTCCATTGGCACGATGGCCACTTAGTTGGTAGCGCTGCTGTTTGCCCGGACCATCCTGCGAATCCGGCTAATGGAAACGGCTGACAAGCCAACTGCTTAATAAGGATTCACGTTAACCAAACACCACGAAGCTCAAAGTAAATGCCAAACATGATTGGCTTTCGTCTATCGGGCAGTTGTCAGTTGCCGATTTTTTGTCAAGTCAACAACCAAGGCAACTTTAAATTAATTTAAGTTCTCAGTAGCAAAAGTTTTCGAAAAATATCAGCAATGTAATGATTAAAATTTTTGACACAGAAGTAAACAAAATAAACAAGATAATATTTGAAAACTTAAGTAAACATATCCGGCTTACAATCAAAACAAAATCACGCAATGAATTTTGTTTTTTTAACCTTTCAATTCAATCAATTAATTTGACTCTTAATATTATTACAAACTTGTTACTTAACCATTTCAACTACGATTTAAATATTTTGGGTAAGCTTTTGGCATATGTAAAGAAAGAACCCTTCCCTTCCATGCAACGTTTAATGTGTAATAGTTTTAAAGCAACTATTTTTTGCCCTTTTCAATAACATATGTTTTTTCTAAACATCCCTTTTACGATGTCAGCTGACAGATTTAAAGCGTGCATGGCAATCCTTCATCTTCTTTTATACATCACACATTCTCTCACTTTGCAACACTCTTCCCAATCTCTCTGTCACTTTGTGTTGCTTTTCGTCTCCCGCTGGGCATTTTGGTTGCCTTATCAAGTTGGCGCCTTGTTGGCAGGCAACTGAAACCTAAGACAAACTTTGTGCATGCCAATGATATTATATACTTATATATATGAACGTGCGCATATATACATATTTATTTTCGTTCTTTTTCTTTTACCGTTTTGCGTCATCATTGCAACTCCATTGTCAAAGTTGTGGCAGTCGTGAGAGACGCGCCAGTGGAAGATAATTTCACAAAAAGAAAAAGAAAAACTGCATCCCGGTGCGTTAGGCAAATAGCGAAAAAAAAGGAGCATTGAGGAATATAGAAGGATGACAAAACGACTTGCCTGTGGTATTTAAAGCTAAGCGCTAATTATATGTAAATATATCTAATGCAGCTGCTGCTCAAGGTGCAGTGATAATTGGCTCTCATGTTGACAACCAGATAACGGACTTAAACTGCGGCAATAAATTTCCATTGTAAGTTCTTGAATCAAAGCAAAACGTTTAACTTTTCCAGCTAGGGAAATATTTGATATTGCTATTGAAAGGCGAAGTTGCAGCAATCAAAAAGTATAAGTTAAAAACTTGTTCCTTATCTGCTTATGAATAAAATGGTATTGTGTAAAGCTAAACATGAACAACTTAAAGAAGAGTAGGAGTTTAACATTGACATTGAAAATATGTATTTCTTTGACTTTCTTCTTACATTTTTGCTAAATGATTTTAACAAAAGGAATAGTATGAATTGTGGAAAATTCTATGAATTGTGAGTTGAGTTGATGGCATTTAATTTTAAAAAAATACCTAGCTGAAGCTATAATTTAGTTTTTCTACCTTTGTTTACAAGTTGCTCAGGAATTTCTGTCAATTATTTGAGCAGCCTAATCAACTCAAGATGAAAAAAAAACATGTATTATACAGCATATTATTTTTAATCAAATGTTCGCTGCAATTAGCCAAAGCCCATTTGCATAAATTCCTTTGCATTTAAGTCATTAGCAACCGGAAAAATTTCATTAGACTTTGTCGTGCGTGTTGAGCTTCGAGAAAAGCATTCAAAATTTGCCAAAACACAAAAAGGAGACGTTGGAAAAAAAGCGCACAAAATTACAAAATGAAACCGGAAGGTGGCTGGCTAAGAAACATTAGAGCTGAGTTAGATGAAGGAGGGGTTATGGAAGTCTAGAAAAAGAGGGAGCAGAGATAGAGAGAGTGCCATATGAGCGACAGCAACCAACACGTACAAAACGCATAAACATTCTTGCTTAAGTGAGTTTGTCCATAAATTTTCCAACTTGAGTTGCAGTATGCGTTGGAAAAACGGAATAAATGGTAAGGGAAGGGATAAGTGATAAGAGGTGAGGGGCAAGGGGAAAAGCACTGCCAACTTGTTACAAAAATACTCAAAATGTATTCGAGTGTTTGGTTGGTTCAGTTTTTGGGTTTTTTGGTTTCGGTTTCATTTACTTTTGCATTTGTAGTTTTATTTATGTAGCCACAGGCGGTGCAAAGTAAAAACCGAACAAGCAGATAGAAAAATATGCTCCTAATTCCGAACTATTACGCCTCTTCATCTCTTTTAAGGCTAGTGAAGTGAACTCAATCTGCTTTGTAGAATAATTTTATGCTTTTCGCTTACTTTCATAATAATAGTCATGAGGTTGTTAAATAGTTATGACCATTAAATGGAGATTTATGCATTTTTATTTTTATGTTTATGTATATATATCCAATTAACTTAGCCATTAATCAATATATTATGATCATAAAATAATTAATATATATTTAATGCATGAAGGGCGAGCACATATGTGATCCGGAACTTGCAAAACTCTTGTTAAATTATTCATTTGCTACACAAAATTATGATTTAAGCTTAAGCTTCCCTATTTCGCACTCTCTCTCTCTCGCTTTCTTCATCTTTCACTTTATGTCTCTTAAGTGACTATCTAAATACTGAAAGTGCAGCAATTACCATCATGGCAATGTCCATATAATGCAAGTATCCGCTGGGAATCAATGGCAACATCTTTGCCAGCGACAGTTGTGAAGTAAACTGTCGAAAAAACTTCACTTGCATACTTTATTGGCGAGCGCGTTGGGAGCTTAAGAGAACGGGGCAGAGCGAGAGCGAGCGCGTTAAACTTTTAAAGAGCGACACGACGAGCGGCTATCGACGAGGTAAAGAGTGAGAGAACAAAGCGTTTGCGAAATAGTAGTGTAGTAAAACACATAACTGACCTACATTAAGCGCATATTTATTTATGCCGGCTGCCAAATTGGTTCCCCAATGCGTTCCCTGTGGCAGTGCCCTTATGACTATGACGGATATGGTTGGATTTTTTGACTTTCCCGGACCGTCGATGTTATTGTTGTTACATATTATTATTGTTGTTGTTGCGTTTGCTTGCTGTTGGTCATTGGTTCTAATAATAATGGTTTGTAATTTGCATAAATAATGCTTGATTTTTGCATCAATGGCGTCCGCATCTTGTTTGTAAGTATGTCTGTGTGTGTGTGTTCGTGTGTGTTATTTTGTGTTGTGAATATTAAATGATTGAATGGTTTGTCCTGTGGGAGAATGCTTAGTAAGCCAGCTGGTAGATGGACTCATTTATATCGACAAATTGTAAAGAAATTGAAGTTGTAAAGCATTTGCATTTAAATCGATAAATTATAGATTGATATATGTAACAAATTAAAGGAAGGATAAATTATTATTATTATTAAGCTATTTTGAAATTTTAAGGAAAAACTTGTTATATAAAATAATCTATTCATATATCATACTTTTTAACATTTTTTGATATAAAATTAAATTAAATGAAAGTTGTTACTAAAAACCCAACCCGAATAACAATAAATTTTCAATTGGCAAACCTCAAATTATGCATTCAACGAGCATGGTTGTTTACAAGAACCGCAAAAGGATTTCGTTAACAGTGTCCTGTTATGCCTGACAGAGCTTGCTCTGTAACGGTTTTGCTCTTAATGCGCTCGAATACGCTCTCTTGCGATAACTAATAACACACAGGCTGAAACTTCGTTTTTGTTGGTCGGCAACTTCGTTGTTCACTCCATGTTACGAACTTCGCGGCTCTCTTGTTCGGCAGAGCCGATGGCATTTGACGAGCAGCAACGAAGCACAGCGTCTGCCACTTGGCTGTGGACTTGGTGTAATCAGTGCGTGAGGCTAAGTAAATTAGTTTAGTATGATTTTAGTGCGCAACGCTGACAGACGCGCCACGCGAAACACGTTAAAAACATCAAATATATTTTTAAAGCGACTAACACGCGTTTTGTTTCCGTGTGTGTGTTTTCGGTATTTGTGTGTAGGTTAGCGCTAACTGTTTAGTGAGTTGGTTATTAAGAGTGTTTAGCCTGTAACGGCATATTTGGTTTGAATTTTGCATCTCTGACCGATGCGTTTAGCAGTGTGCGCCTAAAAGCATGCAGCATCAACTTCTACACTGTACGTAAGCCAAATAATATTTACAATTAAAATAATGGTACAAAACAAATAAAAACTAAATATATATGTAGGGGCAGCAACGTCAGCTTCGTTTTCGTACTTCATCTTTCACACAACGTTTAACGCAATTTGTGCAGCGACATTTTGCTTTTTGTGCTCTTCCATTTTTACTGCTGCTGGCATCGTGAAAAAAAAACTTTGACATTGGGTCCCGTTGACTGTTTACTTTGCAACTGCAACTTAAGCTGGTGGCAGTCGTGATTGCAATTTTGGTGGCCCACTCAAGCGTGCCTCATTATGGCCGATAGTTTTTGGCCATCTATGTTATTCTCGCTTGCATATAGTATAAGTAAATGTAAATGATAATAAACTGGGAAGCTGGGAAACTGGGAAACTTTAAAACAAAAACGTTTCCTTTATCGTCGCATTTCGTTGCACATAGAACAACTGTTACGCAATTTAATTGCGGTTTTTATATCCACTTCATATAAATATGTTTTCAAAGGTTTTTTTTTATTTGTGTTTTGTTATCATATGGAATTTTTTATTTGTTTTAATTGGGCAAAAACGTAAAAGCAAAACGTTTGTGGTTTTTATAAAGCTTTGAGTTTAGTTATCGTTTAATCAATCCACAAAATAATATTATTGCATTAAATAGAAAAAGCAAAGATATATGAAAATGTCATTATTATTGTTTACAAATAAAGGTTTTACTACAAAGAAAACTTTTGATATCGCAACAAACATATATGGGAATCTCTTTTTATTAATATCGTTTGACAGATGGTAACTAGCTTATGAATCTTAGATATGTTACTGATAAAGGGAGGTTAAATTCATTCGATCAACACAATTTGTTGAATTAAATAGTTAATAATTTCGTATGGTCTTGTAAGCTTTGTTAAATAAAATTATTCTTGTGTTATGCTGATTATTAATATACTTTAAAAAAAAAAACCCATTTTATGCTTCAAACATTGCTTTAAATTGCAATATTGAGTTTTTTGTTATATATATTTAAATTTGAGGAATACTTTAACCGTTAATTCTGTGCTGCACTCTCATGAATGCTAATGAAATGGCTTAGAGTTTTTGTTAAAACTTACAAATTTAACCAGCTTGCGTTAGCCGTTAGCGTATTGCCAGGCTAACAAACACACACACAGAAACACACACGCCTACATACACAAATGTGCATCGCCCCATGGCTTGACTCACGCAGATGCCATAAAACCAACATGAAATTTGGTACATCCACTGAACGACCCTCGCTTGTGGCTGGGTCATTCAATAACCAAGCTAAAATATGCACGCAACAGAGCCGTAAACTAAAACGGGGGACTCCAAATTAACTCTATTTTAAATCTGTGTGTTTGAAAAATCTAATTTTTTGCTAATTCAACAAAAATGCTGCATGTGTTTTTATCCGGATATTTGTAAGAGTTTGAATCTTTCAATTCTTTTCTTTTCTCTATTGTTTGGTGATTTTTTTTATGATTTAAAAATGAATTTTTCCTTTTTTGTACATAACTAAAGTTTTATTTATTTATAATGTAGGACTTGTTTGGAAACATATTCAAAAAACGTATTTTCACATTTGATAAAATATATATTTTTTGTGCACCCCTATCGAAAAATTGCTTGCTTACGCTAGTGGCACGTTCACACATAAACACACACTCACGCACACATTTGGCCAACAGCGTCGTTTGTTGGTATGCGTGCGGTCCAAATATGTATTTTATGGTCTTTGCGCGCGGCCTGGACGAAATTTTGGGTTCGGGCGATGCTGCTGTCCGCTAATTAGGCAATATGCACTCGATTGTGTTATAATCATTAAAACCGGAAAATGCTCGACTACTACACGCACATACACACACACACACACATATATATATACAAAAGCTATGCCACAAAAACGTTATTTTCATAGTTTTTAGAAATGTTCTAAAATCGCGCATAAATGATGACGATCGCAATTGAAGCAGCAATTAAAAGCCACCAACAATTATGGTAGCTTTGAGTTTGGTTGAAGCTGTTGTTCATTTCGCTTTGGAAATTTAAAAAAATAAAATATTATTATTTTAATTAATGCTAGATATTTAATCTAAAGTTGAAACAAGAGAATATTCTTTTTTAAAGCTAATATGAAGAAAAATAAATTAAATATTGTGTGGAAAAAACGGAAGAAATTTTCAATGAATTTTTAAATCCCATATCAAACTTATGGGTAATCAATCTCTTGCTGGAAAAAGCTGGGCAGAAGCAGCATAAGTGCTCTGAAGATTCTTCGTTCTTCTCCTTATTTGAATTTTTGAAAAATGCTTCATTTATATTTCATACAAGCCCATGAATGCACTGACAAAAATATTGCCTTAAACGAGTCTAATACAAACAGAATCAACATTCCAGCTGTGTTATGAAATGTGAAGTTTCCTCAAACCATATGGAACTAACGTATGTATACTAATTTAATTATTTGTTATTCATCTTTGATATTCTCATGCTATAAGATAATTGTTGTGAAACTTTTTCGAGACTTTGTGTTGGTTTTAAATTTGTTAAATTTGTGTAGGCAACTTAAAGTCAAAACTTTGAGATGTTTGGGACGGTGAAGCCAACAGGAAACGGATGTGAGCGAAAGCAAACACGTGTTGTGAAAATCTTTGCTGCAACAATGTAAACACTCGCCCTCAAATACACACAACCAACACACACACACACACACATACTCGCACACATCCTTCCTTTTTCCCCACCGCTCATTGCATATGTAAACCGGCTTGTAAGCTGGCCAATTTTTTATGTATTTATGCATTTCTTTCTTCATACAAAAGCATTCCGCGTCCCTTACCCACACGACCCCCGGCCATGGGTCCGCCTTCGCATTAAAGTTGCCTGTTGGAAAAATGCATCAGTGCAGCAACAACCACACCTCCCACCGACCACGCCCAATGTCCATAGTAGGTTAATCAAATGCAAGACGAACAAAAAATTGCAATACGCGAAGTTGTGGGGTTGGCGTAGAGGGAATTTATGCTAGCGGCTAGTTAGGGCGTGCGGGTGTCATAGCTCGTTGTGTGCGTGTTATAATAAAAAAAAATTTCCAGCTGAAGAAAGACCAGTAGCAGTTGCAACAACAGCAGCAGCTGCATACAAAAGGAAACTGACAACTGACGTGGAGACGTGGACAGGACGATGCGACGTAAACGGGACAGGACAGTGACTTGATTCATATTTCTCTTTCTCTCTCTGTACTATACTTATTCGCAACGCAAGATGCAGTCTCAAGATAAAACTTAAGCTCGATATGAGAATTCAAACTCAGTCATGTGAACATTTTAATCTTTTGATTAATAAGATTCACGATATCCAATAAATATTGATGCTCGATTTTGTTGAATGAATAAACTTTAACTTTGATACCAGGCTGGTATATAATACAATAAAAGAAATAGCGAACTTAAGAGAAATAAAGTGAAATCATTTAACAAAATAATGAAATGAGAGACACATTTTTGCTTTTTCATAATCTTATAACTATAAAGTGAAGCATTCAAATATATATATATTTTTTTCATTTTTTCTTTATTTTCTGTATAAATTTATTCCTAAAAACAATTTCTTATTTATTTTGCCAACATTAAGAAGAAAACTGTTTATTAGATTATATTTTAAATTCAGATATAATGCATTCCAAGCTGAAAATGATAATGAAAATATGTTAAAGAAGAATGTCAACAATTCAAACAAAGAATTCACAATCGGACAGCGATTTCCGTATACTGTCAACTGTTTTGGCAATACGAAGCCATGTTGTGCCAACAATTTATCCAAACGAAATTGTTACACATATTTGCCCGACGATGTTTATGACCAGCAGCCATTTGGCTTAATTCGCTTGACGCTTTATGCATATTATGAGCGACAGGAGCGTGGCGGCAACTTGAGTTCCCGGCAACACCTACTGCTGCCAAAAACGATGCCAGCAGGTGACATAAAACAAGCCTTTTATGTGACAAGCTGCTGCTGCTGCTGCTGCTGCCGCCATTGCAGCAGTTGCCGACACGCAAGGGTGGCCAGAAATACCGTATATAGTAGCAGAAGGGAATGCCAAAGGAATGCGCCAAAGAATGAATAAGTGAGGCGAACAAAGCATCGCGTGAGAAATGTGAATTGTACAAATACTATATATATACATATAAACAAGAATGCGATGGAAGAGTGCTCTTTGAAGGGAATGGGAACAGGAACAAGAACGGGGGACTGTGGCAAACAATCATTTGTTATTTTGTTTTGCTGAAACAAGCAAAGGAATTCAAGGCAAAGGGATAGTGGTTAGCGGATAGCAGGATTAGCGGCTTCGTCTGCTTTTTCAATCCACACAGCTGAAATCATTGGTAGCCATTTTGTTGTTGGTTGGCTTTCCGCGTTTGTCATTTAACATTTGATTGACAGTTGGCGATAAAAACCGAGAAAGCAAAACGAAATGAAATGAAACAAAACGCAACCTGAGCAAAAACAATGGACAAAACATGTCCCCGAAAAAAAAGCAGTTTAAGCAAACACAACACAACAAGCAGTTACAATAACACAAACATCTTCTCCTAACACCCTCCCTAGACAACTGCCAATCGAAATGAAAATGTTAATGATGCGGAGCCAAAAAGGTGTCAACTGCTTAGCCGAAACTTGCTTTGTGGCCCGCCAACTGACGCTAACTTAAGACTCTTTTTAGCTGCTGCACGTCCGTTTGGAGTGTTGGTCTGTCACTGTGTCCGTCTGTCTGTCTGTTGGGCTATTTATCATTATGACATTGTTTGGCTTTTGGGCTGATTTGGCTAGGGAACGCCATCTTGTCTGCTTGGGTCACCAAGCTGTTAAACAAAGCTAAGGCAAAAGCGTCGAACCAGACGCGACATGGAAATATGCAGATGAAAAAGGTTTAAATCACAGCACTATGTATTTAGGGATCATACAATGTTGTGGTTATTGATAGAAGGATTAAAATATCATTTAGTTAAATTAATTAAGTATAGTTTGTAGACTTTTTATATAGTTTTAGTATTTGTTTAGTCGGTTTTCGAATAGAAATATTTTGTTGCGATACAAAATTGTGACTCTTTTACGGTTAGGAAAGGTAAATTTGATTGGATTTCAATTTGACGGTTCCTAAAATTATTAATTAACTCAGCTTACAACTTTAAGCTCGTTGTTGTTTACCGTCAAGGGTTTTTATTGACAAAGATAAATGTGCCATATATTTTATTAATTACACCTTACTGTTTTTTTTTTTTGATTGGTTATCAATAATACAAAAAAATAAAAATTCTTTGCGGGCCAACATCAAACGACAAAAAGTATGTGTCATAATGCGTAAGCCACGCCTGGTAATCATTTCACATTTACTCAATTACGTCCATAAATGTCGGATGTGGCCCAGTTTTGGGTTGGCTTTTGGCGGTTTTTTTTTTTTGTTGCTGGAAAGTTCATGGGCCATTTCACGACAACCGGTTAAGCCAATTTATTAAATAAAAAACCATTTGTCACATTTTATTCAAGTTTTCAGCGCCGGCTTATTGTTTGTGCGTGAGTGTGTTTGCTGCGTGGCCCGTTGCCTATCTTTATGACATTTCCAGCTTGGGCAATGAAACAGAAAACCCCAAAAAGTCATAAAGCCGAAACATTGCCAGCCAGGGCAAAAAAGGCGACGGGGGCGAAAAACAACAAAGCAACATCAACAAGCTGGACAAAAGGTCAGGCTAACGTTTTTCTTCATTAATTTCACCTGGTCAACTGATAAAAAAAAAAAAACCAAAAGACGACAGCAGCGATGATCATAAAAGTAATATGTAATAACCAGATAATAAAAATGACAAGGAACCTTTTATTTCTATCTTTTTATACCCCAAAAATATGAGTTAGGAAAAATGGTATAATGGTTTTGTGCAACTGTATATAACAGGCAGAAAATAGCCTCTCCGACACCAGAAGATATACATATATTTTGATCAGCACCAACTGCCGATTCGATTTAACGCTGTCCGTCTTTCCGTCTGCCTGTATAAACGCGTCGATCTAAAAGAAACTCTAGGCTTTGAATATAAGCTCTCTGAAATCCGTTACACAAAGTTTATAACAAACTACCGAAAGCTCCGTCCGGCTTTGAAACATAGTTATCGATACAGGGTGTCTTCTAGTCGAGATTTCTGGAGTAACAAATTTGTACTTGTTATCTTTGTTCAATTGAAGAATGAGACATTTTTTAGACGTTGTCAGAACTTGAATGAAGCAATCAAGCACTCACAATAAGTCAAGAGAGAATAAGACACTAAAGACAATAGCTCTGGCACTTGGTGCTTATGCCCCACCGCAATTAGTTGATTGCTGAGAGGCTCAACTTCATCAAAGATTGTAAGTGCCTTTCAATTTCATAGCTGTCCATTGCTCTTCTAGTTTACACCCATTCCCCCGCTGCCTTCTCTCAGACCAAACTCCTCGTTATTTCGCTCTCGACGGAAATTAAACTTGTCCAAAAGTTTAAATGCCTTTCTAGCCGCTTTCCGTTCTGTGTGTTTCGCCCGACTTTTGTTCTCAAGCTGCCATTCGTTTTGCTTCCCTCTGGCCAACAGTGTCCCACATAGTTTCCATTTCCATTTATTGTGTGTGTGTGAATGTGTTCAGACTCTGAGTTTTCTAATTTACGCGCAGTGCAGCAGGCAAATTAAACAAGGCATCCAATTTATTGCTGAACTTGCTCTTTAAATGCACTTCATACTTAGCTTTGAATCTTGTGGTTGACCCTTTTAGCGATAAATTAACCGAGGCAAGTAACATTTACGCCGAAGATACCTATATTATGACTTAATTTTCAGAACCCGACAACTTCAAACGTTCAAACAAAAACGCATTTTATGTTACGAATTTTCTCTACAACAAAGTATATCTTGTCCCCTTGAGATTCGTTTTACGGACTATAATTGAAAAATATGATTTTATTCAGTAAGTTGTACATCAAATATATTATTTCAGTCTTACATAGAGTAATATATAATTTAACATAGATATAAAAACTAATGCAATCTTCAAGGTCATAAGCATTCTTCACTTACTGAAAGAATATTTAATGGTATCTAAAAACGACTCTTTTATTTTCACTCTCTCATTTACACTCATTTAAAAACTCACAATAGTTTCCGGCTCACGGAGAAGCGCTGCTCGTGCAGCCATAATTAAGCCACAAAGTTGCCAACTATAAATACCATCTACATATATACATATATATATGCTGTTAGCACATAATTTATAACCACTCATAGATACGGGCAAAGGGGGCTTGAGGGCTTTGAGTAGCTCAGAGCGTTATGCAAATGAATAAATAATGAAATAATATTTAATAATGCCATGATGAAAACTTACAGGAATGCATATAACAGTGAAAGCAAAAAAATAAAAATAAAAAACCAAAATAATAGTTATAATGAATGTGAAAAAGTATTAAAAACATGCAATGCATTTTAATATTTATTTATTATTATTCTCTTTTTTTTTGCAGCTGACGACGACAGCGTCAACTCCAAAGGGAACGTTCCGTACCCAGCGCCTGCATTTATGCTATGGAAAATGTGTTTCGCCATTCAGCCCAGAGCTGAACAAATTGTTGCGCGTAAATATTTAACAGTCGCACAATGAATTGCAAGTAAGAGCCCCAGAGATAAGGAGAACACATTTTTGCACAGATAAAGAATATGCGAATCTAGCAAACAGACATTAAAAACAAAACATGCAAACAACAACAACCAAATGAAGCTATGCAACTGCCGGCCAACGTGTAAACATTGACAAAAAGCAACAATAACAACTAAAAGAGAGAAAAAAAACAGAAATTACGAAGGAAAAAAAAAAACAAAACAAGAAGCTCAGAAACGCATAAACAAATAAAAATGAAAATTAAAATATTTCCGCTGACAGCGGATGCAACAACGTTGGCGCAGCGACGGCGCCGCGTAATGAAACTGCAACGGAAACATAAAATGCCGGAAATATGCTCATGGCTAATTGTTGCCGCTGCCGCCGCATCAGCCACTTGGCTGACCCTCTCCCGGTCCATGGCCGCCGCACAGGATGACGACGACAGCGAAATGCATCAGCATCACATGGATCTGCTTCATCATCAACAACAGCATTCAGATTTTATTATTGGCGAATCCGAGGAACGAGATCACATAGCACATCATTTGGGTGAGTTTGAAATAAGATTAACTTTTCAAGTTTATGGATTAATGTGAAAATGAACTACTTAGGCAATGTCGCATTTTGACATAAATAATGCACAAGTTTTTAAACAAACATAAATTGAATCATGTAATAATTTTTATAAACAGGTTGTTGGGTTAGTTGTTTTGTGGTCGAGCATAAATAGTGAATGGAAAAAATGTATTAAAACCATTTTTAATGAGCTGTCTTTAAATTTAACATTTTCAAGCGGTCTTAAGCTTACTAATTGCTAGTTATTAAACATGAAAGGTCACCTTTATTTATTAATTAAATTAAATGGCAAATTTAAAATACGCAAGGTACATTTGAACGAATGAAAATGTTTTATCATTATTGGGGTCTAAGGATTTTGTTATAATATTTGTGATTCCAAACCGCTTTTATGAAATCATCAAGCCAAAGTGCAGCGTTACGATGCACTCGTGCAAGTCCTTTAGCAAAATATAAGCATCTTAAGTATCTTATATATATTTCAGAGATGAATTTCAGCCACGTCACTTTTTGTTCAATTTTTGGCCGCCCCAGCATAGTTGTCATTTTGATACACACAGAAGGAGAAGAGTTAAAAAGGACGACAGTTTGGTAGCTATCACGCTCTATTTGCGTTGGCGTTTGCGTTCGCTTTTTGCTAAGCACAAGGTCAACTTGGCTCGGCTGCCAAGTGCCAGCAAACTTTTAAGTGTCGCTAGTCTTCCTCTTACGCTCTCTCCGGTCCGATCTGTGTGTCACTTGAGCGGAATTATGTGACTGGCAGCCAGTTAGGCAGTGGGTGAAGTCTGCCCAAAAAACCCAAGTTTGGCTCATTGCACACTGAGGACAGTTTTTGAGTACGTGCTTCACTGAGTTTTAGTGGCTATTTAAGTTGAGCCCAAGACCTAAGCCGTTTTCCGAATAATTAAAACGCCCACATGTTGTATGCGTATTCCGCATATGTATTCGAATGCTGTGTGGCTGCTGCGGTTTGACATTCAGTCTGTCGATCTCTCTCTCTCTCTCACTCACTTTGTCTGTCTGTCTCGTACCTAAATACGCATACGCACACCCACACACGCGCTTGTGGCAGCCACATGCCAGACCAGGGGAAGCCCAGACCCGTGTTTGTGGCCACTTTAGTTTTCTTTGTCCATGACTTGTGGGCTGCCGCTACTCCTGTGGGTGCTCAACAAGTGGACAACAGTTGACATTGTTCAACAATGTTGAACCGCTCAAAATCCATGTTCATACATGTATCTTTTTATATATGTATGCCTGTGTGTGCTGAAAATTAGAGCATCAACATAGGCCAACAGAGAAAGTGATTGACAATCTGATTGATGGCGCTTTGGAACGCTGGGTAGTTTTTGGGCTTGTGACTTGCCATGTTGACCAAGTTTTTCAGTTCGAGATTGTGCTGAATGTGAAGCAGTATGTTTGTCAACACATATGATAAATTGTTTTGAAATAACTTTTTTGCTTTGCATGTCCAAAATATAAATTGAGCTAATTAACATTTGTCGTTTAAATCAAATGATTGGGGCATTATTACTTCACTAGTAAAAATGCTTTTTTCCCTAAAAATTATTTAAAATTTTCTTTGCCATGTAGGAAATAGTAAAGAATTTTTCTTTGTCGATTAAGTAGCTTATTCATTTCTTTTTTTTATCACGAAAAAAAGTTCTTTCCCGATAAAAGTTAACAAACATATTTGCTCTTCATTAATATATAATATTTACAAAATCAAGGAGAACAAAAATATTTTCATAAATAATAAATAAAGTAAATAAGTCATTATGCACAATCAACAATTTCATTTTGTGTGATATAAAAAGTTGTGTTCAAAACTTATAGCCATAGAAATAATTAAATACCTGTAACACGAAAAAATACCAAACATTTCGTGCTTTATGTTTATTAATGTATAAACTTATAAACTTTTGCCGTTTAGCTATCAAAAACTTTTTGCCTCAGTCATGCATGACTGTGTGCGTGTGTAAATGTGTGTGTGTGCGTTTTAATAGCATTTTAATCACGTAGTCAAAACTTTATCGCTATATCAATTTTTTCTCTTAACGTTTCTTCATTGCGCACGTTACGTGCTAGCTGCCTGACATTGTCAAATTAAATTTCAGTCCATGATTTCATTTCAGCTCTCGGCTTCTCATGTGCATTTCGTTAAATTTGTTAGCAGTGCCACGCCCCTCGCTAGCACCCGGTCGGCAATTCCCTATGCAGCTAAGCATTCGGCCCCCAATCCGTTGGTTGCAATTGTTTGACAATTTTTCACCAGTTTTCCCAACTGACTGCAAAACTGTTGCCCCGCCCACAAACACACTCTCCCCTCAACACGCTCCTCTGTCCACCACTGCCATTTTACGTCATTCTTGCACATTGTTTTTGTTATTTGGCTGTGTTTGTGTGTGTGTGTGGATCTTTCACACGCTTTTGCGTTGCTGCTAAAAGTATGCAACACTTTTTTGCGCTTTGCATTGTTTAGCGCCTTTCTCGGCCAAAAGGGCGGATGAGCAACGTGCCGAACAACAGAGAGGGTTGGGGGGAGGCTGAAAAAACAGAATGGCAATCACGGCTGATGTTGGCCTTTTGAGGCGTTGTGTTGCTGTTGTGTATGAAGTGTGTGCTTTTGTTTTTGTTGTTGTTGCTTGTGTACATCTTTTTTTTTGTACTGTACTGTTGCTGTAATTTGTATTTTATTTTGTATTCTCCTCGGTTTTTGTTTGTCGTTTGTTTTTTTTTTTTTGCGCTTTACGGCTCCTGCCTCTTTGCGAATGTTTGTTTTTAACATTATTTCACGTTTGTATCGTTTGTTCGTGTCTCGTTTGAAGTTGCCTTTGTAGTTCTGTTACACACAAAATTTAATTTACTAGCACTCCCAGCTCGCAGCGCTTGGCTTGCCACTTTGCATTTGACCCACGGCCAGGATCTCAAGCTGGATGGAGTCTTTAAATTTCTAATGAGAAACAAAAACCTACACACACTCACACTTTGAAAAACAACTCAATTAGCAAAAGTTTTGGGCCAAGGCAGCTGCAGTTTGTTGGGCTTGTTGATAAATGCGATATGTTAAAGTTGTTCAAATGTTTTGGGCTACTTCAAATGCTGCTAACATCTGACACATGACACCGCATTGGGAATGTTAACTGCACATACACACACACATTCAAACACTACATTTGGTTCTGCTCATTTGAAAGTTACACTTTCCATGAATGCATAAAAGTTGAATAGCCAATGCGAAGCAACTTTAGTTTTCCACTCGGAGACATGCAACAAAGTAGTCGAGATAGCAAGAACTAAAGATTCACACGCACTAGTAGTTTTTTAGTCTCACTTTCAGCATTTTCTCGACAATCTCGGCTCACGTACGAAACGAAAAGTTTCATAATCATCTGGCGAGTTTGCTGACCAACTTGGCCAAAAATGCAATGCGAGTCGTACATAACAAGTGCTTGAAGCTATTTAAAGCTTAAATAGGTTTTGGCGTAAGGATTTTGTGAACAAATATATATTTTTTTGACTTTAAATAATAGTTTAGAGAGAAAATATGACACTAAAACATTGATTGAAAGGCTGAGATTATTCAAAACGATTTATTAAATGACTAATATTTGAATTTTAATCATTAAATGCCTGCGGCGTATTATTGTATTGGGGGTAAATACACTGCGACCAAACAGATCTATTGTGCCTCTTGCATTAAAGCCAGTACCTTTGTTGGGTTGATGGTTTCTAAATCGCTAAGTTGCACAATATGTTTTCCTAGAATACTACTTCTTTTCCTTACTAAGGCTACGCATTCTGCTATAATGTGCAAGGAGGATTCTCATTCCATTTCCATAATATATGTATGTAAAACCAGCCATTGTATTTTGACAACAATTTTATTACTCATTGTAAATATACCTATATTTCGAAGCCCTAAACGCAAAGTTTTAATTCTAAACCTTTTAAATTTGATGAACTTTTAAATTGTTGCATTTTGAGTTAAAGTGCACTTAGGACAGAATATCTCCCAAGCTCCGCCTTGTCGTTTATCTGTGCCTGGAGAATAGAAAGGCAACGCTGCCTGTGTGTGTGCCAACTACGTGAGCTGAAAACCAAAAATACACTTTTCAGATTAAATGCAACTATAGTCTATGGTTCTAGATGACCTAATGTGTCCCTAAAATATTTAAGGAATCCGAAAATCTCTTGAGGATTATTGTACAGGGTTTTTTTTTAATCAATCAGTACTCTCATAATTAAAATTTAAATCAAATCATGACAACGTAAGGCAATTACTATAAGAAAATGAATTTCTTATGAAAATAATACAACAAATTCGTAGCTTCTTCAAGACTTTTTTTCACCCAAAGAAAAGCACTTGAAAATAAAACAAACAATAAATCAGAGCTACTTTCAGTAACTTGTCGAATTCTTGCGTAATTCTAATCATCAGCTTAACAAAAAAAATAATAATAAACAAAAAGCATTTACAAATTGTCGACAAATTTGTGCAACTTTAAGGCACTTGTCGACACCTCTCCTCGCTTAGGTTCAGTCGTATCCGGAGCATTAAGCTTCTATTCGAATGAAGGCTACTTTGCTACTTAAGCAGCCGCCAAGCGCTGTCTGCAATGTGCTGGGCTAATAAATCATTGAGCCTCGACACTAAAATTGGCTTAAGCGCGTTAGCATTATGGCCGAAATCAGCAGACGACTCGTCTAGGCTAAGCTCAGTTAAGGATCAGTGTAGATGCCGCCAGTCGCAGCAGGTGCGTCGCTTCACAAAATTGAGGCGCCACAGGATGCGTAAATTAATATGCTCGTGTACTTAACGGAAACGAAAACTCACAGTTGCCCATTAATGCCAAAACCAACGAATGGCGGCGGCGAAACACGAACTTTTCTTTTTCTCTTTGCAAGGCATCTTTATTGTTTTTGTTGCATAATTTTTGCTGATACTTGAATATTTTCATTTGTGTCTTTAAGTTGTGCTCCATTTTAAGGGAGAGACAACAGCGCGTGTGAAAAAAGAATTTCAAGCATATTTTCTTGGCGCGTTGCCGCAAGGAAAAATGGCATAATAAATAAATCTACTTTGAATTAGCGCCATTTACTTTACACTTATTTTTGCCGCCGTGCAATTTATGGCGTTCAACGTTTCAAAGGTTTTTCGTAGCTATCACTGTTGTTGTTGTTCTTTTTGGTGTTCCTTTAATTTTCGGGCGCGTGCTTTTTGGCTAATGAAGTTTTACGGTTTGGCCAACGGAGCCTACTCAAGCGTAGTGGCCTGTCCCAAAGAAAAGGTGAACCCAATCAAGCGGTAAACAGAAATAGCTCAATTTGAGGTATGTTCATAAGCTTCTAGGCTTAATGGTAAGGAATTGTAAGACAGGTATGAGCAGAAGAACTTTTCAGTTGAGTTGAGACTTGGCATTTACAAACTGAACAAAATCCTACATGTTCCAATGATAGTATTAACTATTTTTACCTTCACCCTAGAAGTTTTTTGGACAGTAAAATCCGGTAGATTTTGAAAAATTACTTGGATTAGAAACACAACCTTGAATAAAGTTTTAAGTCGGTAGCTCAAGAAATGGTAGCTAGTTTGTATAGAAACGAACGGATATCGTAGCTATATCGACTCGGCTAGCGATCATCATCGAGAAAATATATATATATATCTATATTTGGATGGATATGCTTCCTTCTGTCATAGTTAGTATACACTTTTTAAGTGCTTTAAATAAAATTACAAAAAACAACATTTTGATAGTATCTTCTAGTTAAGTTAAGCTTGTTTTGCAGTATTTTTTGCCAAATATCCAGAAGGTAATTCAGCATATCAATGCCATGAGAATTGCCTGCTAACGTTGACTTTGTCCCATTTACATTCCAATTTCATTCCCCCCATTCACTTGGCTCTCTTCGTCTAACTCTCTCGTTCGCTGTCTTCTGAGGCCTCCTTATTTTTCGTGTGTTCGAAGCGTTTACTATTGATTTTTGTTGCCATTTATATGGGCACCTTGGCACACATATATTTCGACTAATTTTCGGTACGATGACAGCTTGAAAAAAATAAAATAAAGAAGAAAAAAATTAAGTTATTTATAAGCGCAAAGGCCTTGGACTCTAACCGGTGCGTGCAGACACACTCGAGTCAATAGAGCAAATGAATTGGAATTCGGTGAAAGAAACCAATTGAATGGCAAAGCGTTGAAAGCGATTCAAATGGCAATAAGAAAAACAAAATCCCAGGGAAGGGAATGGTATGGAAAGAAAGAAATGCGAGCCAAGGCAAGTAAATGAAATGAAACAAATTTTCAATTAATTTTCATGTTCAACAATTCGGGTACTGTTTGCATTTTAATAAACGCCAAACACATGCTAACTACCCATGCATTGGGGCATGGAGTGTAACAAATCAACAGTAATAAAAGTGGTGGGTAGGGGTGGTGCCATGTTGGGATGCATTTGCAGTAAGAGGTTGGTGAAATGACTTTGTGCAAATGTCACAGCTGTCTGGCGAGGCAAAAACATTTTATTGTTGTTGTTGCTTCTGTAACAAACGCACAAAAGTATGCAATAAATTCGATTTCAGCAAGGGTTGTTAGTAGAGAAGAGAAGCCAGTTTAAGGGGGGCGTAGATGTTTGCTGCGAGGGAAACATCAAATACAGCCAGTAAAAGCAAAATGGGTTTGCTGATTCTGAAGTTTAGGCAGCTCAGCCTCTTTTGTAATATTTGTTTGTGTGTGTGTGTTGTAGCATAGTTGCTAGCTGGCAAATCAACCCCAAGTTTGCTGTCATGTTGCTGCTGCTGTTGCTGTTGCACTGTTACACTGCGTGTCCTAGCTTTGGAAATGCATTCGCAGAGCGCCACAAAATATTACGTGCCACCGCGACCAGCCACTTCGCCCAGCAGCAATAACCAAAAAGAGTTGTAAAAGTTTTCTTTCACATTATATCTCGATTCTTTCGTTATGACGTGATTTAGCAACTAGTTCAACGTGACCATGAAAATGGGGCAAGCACATCATCTATATATAAGAAAATGGCTCCCTTCCACAAACGGGCAGGTTTTACTGATGTGATATTTACTGCTTGGTAATTGAGATGTTCAATGATTGACTTCCAGTTGAGTACTTAGGTATAGAAAATCGATTACACTCAAGTTATAATGGAGTAACTGCTTTAACGTCAGCCTAAATATGCTTCGTTGTAATTTAAGTTAATAACACCTTAAAACAATGTCACTTAAAGCTATTTATTTGACGACTATCAATCAACCAATTACACTTCCGCAACATTCAGCTGTCAATTGAAAGCAAAGCACTAATACCCGATATTAAAATCATCTCACAGTTCAATTAAATGCTTATTAAGTTATCTATCAATTTTATTCACAAAACTCCCAAACAGCACATAAAAACTTAAATCACAAAGCGTTTTAGACTCAATTTACTGCCCTCCTCTCTTTTTCTGTTTTCCATTTTCCCTCTCTCTCTCTCTCGGACATATTCTAAGCCCAGAACGCATAAACGTAAATCCATTTGCCATTTACCCATTTGGCCATTTACTAAATATTTTATGATGCGTGCATTGCATTGCATTACCTTTCGGGGGAATATATATATATAGTGTATAAACGACTGCCATACCCCTACCTACTACTAGGTAACCCCCTTGATGGTTCGTTTATTGATTTCGTCGCTTCATTCGCAGCTGGTGCACAAAAGTCAAATTGCGCATTTTGTGCAACTTCATTTTGTGTTGGCAAAAATTACAAGCTGCTCGTAAAGAAGGCGTCGAACAAATGCGCTATGATATTGGAAAAATACATGAAGCGAACAGTCAAGGTTCCTATACCACCTATCCACCTTTACACTTGCCCCAATACACCCTCCCCTTACCAAGCCAACCATCTCAAAGCAATTCCCTTGGTTAAGCTATGCGACCAGCATTGCGGCTGCTATGTTTTTATGTGTGCGTGTGTGTGTGTGTGTGGTTTTCTGGCTTTTGGGCGGTTGCTGTGCAACCTGTTTATCTGTTTATATAGATGTGAACTCAGCTCAATGCTCAAACCACAAATTGAATTTCCACTGAAGCCAACCGAGCTAAAATTAACTACGTACTATCTTTAAATGTTACACTCTAACACTTCTTCTTCTCTCTCTCTCTCGCTTTCTTTTGTGCATCTTTCACACACTTCTCACAACACTTTTCGTCAACGTGCGAACTCAAAGCGGAAATGCAAAATCACGAGGAGCTGCTGGAAGACATTCGCGAGGACACGGCCGTCAATGTGATACCAGAGAAAGGTAAGACGACTTTTCCTATTACTTCTGCGGCAACCATTTTCTTTTTTTACACAGACAAGCAAAACTTAATATGTATGTTAAAGCACCTGCAACATTTGCAAGTTGCAGATGTGAAACTTAAATGCACAAATCAAAGAAATATGTGCAAGCGGGATTAATAATATATATTTTCTAGGGATATCCCATCGAGTTCAGCTAAGCTTTTCTTTACTAACTATATATTAATTATTGAAGAATTGATTCTGCTTGGTTTCAATCCCAAGTTAAGGATGCAACCCTTTACAGTTCTGTGTCTCAAGATTAAACCCACGTGGCTACAGAATCACAGAAAACCCTTATTGACCTTATTTGAAATAATCAGTTACATTTTATTTATTTATTTAACAAAAAAACGCATATTTCGCTCTCTTATTTTTTCGTGTTAGTAAGAGCAAACACTATTCGTTGAATTTGTCGCATTTTTTCAGTATCGTATTACTTATCCCCAAAACGTCACATGCTTTTTCGTGCCTTCTTTGTCCACCGCCCATCACCCCGTCGCCATTGCTGAGTTCTTAAGTTTGTGTCTTCCTGTCTTTAGTTGCTTCAGTTGCTTCAGTCGCTGTTGCTGTTGTCGCAACATTTTTTCTCGCTTTTAAATTTTATTTATTGTAAATTGTATTTGAAACGTGCTGAGGTTCCATTGCTGTAACTCCCACCCTATCCCACCGAAACGAAAAAAAACAAAAACTCAAGCCATGATCTGAACTTGGCTGGAAAAATGTTTGCATGTGCCACATTGCCATGTAGTATGTGTGTGTGTGTTTCGTGCAACTTAATAGAGTTGTTTAGCATTTAAATAGCGTCATTTGCCGTCTACTGTTGCTGTTGTTGTTGTGCTTAATAAGTCGAAATGCCGAGCCGAGTCGAGTTGAGTTGACTTAATAAAGTGAGCTTAAAGCTACATTTTTGCGGAGAGTGAGCTGAAAATGCGCCTTTATTAGTAGGCTTATGAATGTCTCAAGAACGTGGTCTTAAAAGCACTCAGCGATAAGCCAAAGCGGTTGCAAAATTGTATTTTGTACTATAAATTTAAGCATATATGGTATGAGTACTTTAAGGAATGCGCGTGTCAACTGCAAAAAAAAAAAACAAGAAAATCAAGCAGTTGCAATCATAAAGTGTTTAACAAAATGAAAGCTATGCAAAACAGTTGTCAGGATTGCTTTTGCTTTTTTGTTTTAATTTCATTCCTTCGAGAACAAAGTAAAACTAGTTTTAAGACATATATGCGATTCTCCTACCTTCTTTAATTATATATTCATATTTAATATCATTTTTAAAATCTAAGATAACAATTACAAAAATAAGCTACTTTGCTTTGCATGGCCTACACAGCTCAGCAGCTAAGCCACTTGAAGCCACAAATAAAAACAAATCAGCAACCGCAACAAATATCCAAACCCTTAGAGGGGTTGGAACTCAAAAACGATTTGCTGTATTCGCAAACACTATATCATAAGCATTATGTTAAGTACCGAGGCACAAAGGGATGTGCTATAAATCCACTCAAGGCACAAGACATATGCACATTAAATCCTAATTTTATGTGCCCATAAATCCACTAAACAATCACACCCAAGTCCACACCGAATGATGTGCGGCACTCAACAACGACAACAGCTTACACACAACACACAAAATATGTAACGAGTATGCGAATTTGCGAATTTGCACATATTTACACACAAACGCGCGCCAAAATGAATGCCATAAAAATACGCGCAACGCTGCGAAGAGGCAGTATAGAACAGGGGGCGTAGGCTGTGTGGCAGGCACATATCAATATAAACGGAGCCAAATCAAATGAGTTGGCAAAAGGCAACAGAGACGAGGAAAGAGAACGAGAGAGAACGTTAAGCCAGTGCTAGCAATGGAGTGTTAGGACAGTCTGTGGCAAATTTTTATTGACGCGACAGGAGCTGGGTAATCGAGCTTATTAGCTGGCACAGCAGCGTAAAGAGAGAAGTGGGAAATAATCGTTGGTTATACGTAGGCAATTGGACTTTCTCTTTGCCGTTATTATTAGCTAGTGGAGCGTAGGATGCACAAAAGCGAAACATTTTGTTGATAAAAAAAGTTGAAACCTTGTTGCTTTTTACAATTATGATCTGACGTTGCACGAAACTTGTTTATGCTTTATATAAAAGTATTTAGATAATCATGGAACAAATAAGCGTTTCAATGAATTTCATTAAAATAGAATTTTTATTAAACTTGATATTATCAATGGTATATCATTCTTAAGGCTGATTGAAATAAATCATCTTCCTCATAAGCGTTTTACTTTTTGATGTAATCAATGTACTCTAACCGATTAGTGTATCCAAAGCAGCGTTGAACGTGCTGTTTAGCCGGAGATTAGGCAACAATCCACAACATGACAACACACAAACACAACACAACAAACATACACACACACACTCACACGCAAAGAAACAAAAAAACAGCTGAAGAACTGAACAACATACAAAGTTCTTGTTCGTATCGTGCATTACACTACAAACTTTCTTCGCTGTGTGCCTCTTGCAAGCGAAATTTACGGTTACATCAATACACATAAAAAAAAAAAATCGTACTCATCGTCAATGTGCTCATTCTCTCAGTGTGTATCTCCCTAATTCTTTTTGTCTGTCTTTGCTTATCACATTGTTTACGCATTTTGAGTACAAGATTGCTATGTGTTGATTTGCTTTAACTGACGCGTGCCCCGCATACTATAAGAAAGCATCTTCAGCTGACGGCTCCTTTATTTATTTTTATTTTATATTATTTTTTTCTGTTTTCATAACATGCTGGGGCGTATGCGTAACGCCAGCTTTGTTAAGGTCTCCTTGGCATGTCAGCGACACAAACATGCAAACAGACACACACCCTAACACACACTTAGTCACAAGCACCCCAGCAATAAGCGACAAGTGGGCGTGGGTGGATAGGGAAACTTTTAAAGGCTGCCTCTCAAAACCACAAATCTGTTGCATACTTGCGGGCGCGCCTTTAAAGTCAACCCGCGCATTGTACGCATCGCTGGGCATTTGAGCGCTTAACCATTGATTGACTGCCTGACTGAATCCCACACTGACTGACTGACGCACTAGTTGCAAACAGGTCGACAAAACAATCCAGCATCTGCGAACATGATGACAGCTGTGGATAAGCCCTTAGAATGCGACATAATATTTGTATACAAAGAGAGAAATGCAAAGTCTGAATTATTGCGAAATGTATAAATAGGACAGACTTACGAAGTATTACTCAACTGTATAATCACTTACCTTAAAGATTTTCAACATTTTTATGCTTGGGTTTTTGCCATTTTTGCCACGTTTCATAGAGAAAATAGAACAGATAAGAAAAAGGACAAATTAATAGTTTTTACATGTAGTAGCAAGTAGTATTAATGAGTTTAAAATATGTTAGGTATATATTAAAGCTAAGTTTGTTTTAACAAATCACTTTTGATATAACACTTTATTTTTTGGTGAAATTTATTGCCGCATTATCTAAGAAATGGGGCTCTTAACTTAAGTAAATAATATAAGTGAAGCTCCCCTATTCTAAGAAAATTTTGACTTAATACTGGTTTTTAATCACAATAATTTATATAATGCGTGGTAATCAGTCAAATCCAGTAAAAGGTACATACAGAGGGTTCTATAATAAAAATTAGAATCAATCAAATATACACCTTGTTATGGATAGGACTGAAAATGTTTTCACTCAGTTCACTTTAACTTTTATTTATATCTTTCCCATTACAGATCTGCCCAAATTTGGTGAACTGCTGCAAAATGTCACTGTGCCTGTTAGTCGTGAAGCTGTTCTTCAATGCGTTGTCGATAACCTGCAAACGTATAAGGTAAGCTGATAATCTTTGTGTCAATTTAACTTCAGCAAAACTGACCCGATTTTCAACAGCAATGCCTTAAAAGACAAGGTTTGACCCCGAGAATAAAACTGCATTTAAATAAATACATTAAAATGAAATTCGATTTTTGGTCAGAATTCATGTAAAAGTTCTATGCCAAAATATGGACTTGGGTATTGGTAAAATCTTTCGACTTCCATAACTTCGTCAAAACTGACCCGTTTTTCAAAAGCAATAGCTTAAAAGTCATGTTTTGGCTTCTAGAATAAAACTGCATTTAAGAAATTACATTTAAATAAAATTCGATTTTTGGTCATATTCATGTTACAATTTTATAATCAAAAATTGACTTGGGCATTGGTAAAAATCTTTCGACTTCCATAACTTTGTCAAAAGTGACCCGATTTGCAAAAGCAATAGCTTAAAAGTCATGGTTTGGCTTCTAGAATAAAACTGCATTTAAGAAATTACATTTAAATAAAATTCGATTTTTGGTCATATTCATGTTAATATTTTGTAATCAAAAATTGACTTGGGCATTGGTAAAAATCTTTCGACTTCCATAACTTCCTCAAAAAGACCCGATTTTCAAAAGCAATAGCTTAAAAGTCATGGTTTGGCTTCTAGAATAAAACTGCATTTACGAAATTACATTTAAATAAAATTCGATTTTTGGTCATATTCATGTTAATATTTTATAATCAAAAATTGACTAGGGCATTGGTAAAAATCTTTCGACTTCCATAACTTCGTCAAAACTGACCCGATTTTCAAAAGCAATAGCTTAAAAGTCATGGTTTGGCTTCTAGAATAAAACTGCATTTGAGAAATTACATTTAAATAAAATTCGATTTTTGGTCATATTCATGTTAATATTTTATAATCAAAAATTGACTTGGGCATTGGTAAAAAACTTTCGACTTCCATAACTTCCTCAAAAGTGATCCGATTTTCAAAAGCAATAGCTTAAAAGTCATGGTTTGGCTTCTAGAATAAAACTGCATTTAAGAAATTACATTTAAATAAAATTCGATTTTTGGTCATATTCATGTTAAAATTTTATGACCAAATATTGACTTGGGCATTGGTAAAAATCTTTCGACTTCCATAACTTCCTCAAAACAGACCCGATTTTCAAAAGCAATAGCTTAAAAGTCATGGTTTGGCTTCTAGAATAAAACTGCATTTAAGAAATAACATTTAAATAAAATTCGATTTTTGGTCATATTCATGTTAATATTTTATAATCAAAAATTGACTAGAACATTGGTAAAATCTTTCGACTTCCATAACTTCGTCAAAACTGACCCGATTTTCAAAAGCAATAGCTTAAAAGTCATGGTTTGGCTTCTAGAATAAAACTGCATTTGAGAAATTACATTTAAATAAAATTCGATTTTTGGTCATATTCATGTTAATATTTTATAGTCAAAAATTGACTTGGGCATTGGTAAAAAACTTTCGACTTCCATAACTTCCTGCAAAAGTGATCAGATTTTCAAAAGCAATAGCTTAAAAGTCATGGTTTGGCTTCTAGAATAAAACTGCATTTAAGAAATTACATTTAAATAAAATTCGATTTTTGGTCATCTTCATGTTAAAATTTTATAATCAAAAATTGACTTGGGCATTGGTAAAAATCTTTCGACTTCCATAACTTCCTCAAAAGTGATCCGATTTTCAAAAGCAATAGCTTAAAAGTCATGGTTTGGCTTCTAAAATAAAACTCCATTTAAGAAATTACATTTAAATAAAATTCGATTTTTGGTCATATTCATGTTAATATTTTATAATCAAAAATTGACTTGGGCATTGGTAAAAATCTTTCGACTTCCATAACTTCCTCAAAAATGACCCGATTTTCAAAAGCAATAGCTTAAAAGTCATGGTTTGGCTTCTAGAATAAAACTGCATTTGAGAAATTACATTTAAATAAAATTCGATTTTTGGTCATATTCATGTTAATATTTTATAATCAAAAATTGACTTGGGCATTGGTAAAAAACTTTCGACTTCCATAACTTCGACAAAAGTGATCAAATTTTCAAAAGCAATAGCTTAAAAGTCATGGTTTGGCTTCTAGAATAAAACTGCATTTAAGAAATTACATTTAAATAAAATTCGATTTTGGTCATATTCATGTTAAAACTTTATGACCAAAAATTGACTTGGGCATTGGTAAAAATCTTTCGACTTCCATAACTTGGTCAAAAATGATCCGATTTTCAAAAGCAATAGCTTAAAAGTCATGGTTTGGCTTCTAGAATAAAACTGCATTTAAGAAATTACATTTAAATAAAATTCGATTTTTGGTCATATTCATGTTAAATTTTATGACCAAAAATTGACTTGGGCATTGGTAAAATCTTTCGACTTCCATAACTTCCTCAAAAGTGACCCGATTTTCAAAAGCAATATCTCAAAAGTCATGGTTTGGCTTCTAGAATAAAACTGCATTTAAGAAATTACATTTAAATATAATTCGATTTTTGGTCATATTCATGTTAAATTTTATGACCAAAAATTGACTTGGACATTGGTAAAAAACTTTCGACTTCCATAACTTGGTCAAAAATACCCGATTTTCAAAAGCAATAGCTTAAAAGTCATGGTTTGGCTTCTAGAATAAAACTGCATTTAAGAAACTACATTTAAATAAAATTCGATTTTTGGTCATATTCTTGTTAAAATTTTATGACCAAAAATTGACTTGGTCATTGTTAAAAAACTTTCGACTTCCATAACTTCCTCAAAAGTGACCCGATTTTCAAAAGCAATATCTCAAAAGTCATGGTTTGGCTTCTAGAATAAAACTGCATTTAAGAAATTACATTTAAATATAATTCGATTTTTAGACATATTAATGTTAAAATTTTATGACCAAAAATTGACTTGGGCATTGGTAAAAATCTTTCGACTTCCATAACTTCCTCAAAAGTGACCCGATTTTCAAAAGCAATATCTCAAAAGTCATGGTTTGGCTTCTAGAATAAAACTGCATTTAAGAAATTACATTTAAATAAAATTCGATTTTTGGTCATATTCATGTTAAAGTTTTATGACCAAAAATTGACTTGGGCATTGGTAAAAATCTTTCGACTTCCATAACTTCCTCAAAAGTGACCCGATTTTCAAAAGCAATAGCTTAAAAGTCATGGTTTGGCTTCTAGAATAAAACTGCATTTAAGAAATTACATTTAAATAAAATTCGATTTTTGGTCATATTCATGTTAGAATTTTATAATCAAAAATTGACTTGGGCATTGGTAAAAAACTTTCGACTTCCATAACTTCCTCAAAAGTGACCCGATTTTCAAAAGCAATAGCTTAAAAGTCATGGTTTGGCTTCTAGAATAAAACTGCATTTAAGAAATTACATTTAAATATAATTCGATTTTTGGTCATATTCATGTTAATATTTTATAATCAAAAATTGACTTGGGCATTGGTAAAAATCTTTCGACTTCCATAACTTCCTCAAAAGTGACCCGATATTCAAAAGCAATAGCTTAAAAGTCATGGTTTGGCTTCTAGAATAAAACTGCATTTAAGAAATTACATTTAAATTTAATTCGATTTTTGGTCATATTCATGTTAAAATTTTATGACCAAAAATTGACTTGGGCATTGGTAAAAAACTTTCGACTTCCATAACTTCCTCAAAAGTGACCCGATTTGCAAAAGCAATAGCTTAAAAGTCATTGTTTGGCTTCTAGAATAAAACTGCATTTAAGAAATTACATTTAAATAAAATTCGATTTTTGGTCATATTCATGTTACAATTTTATAATCAAAAATTGACTTGGGCATTGGTAAAAATCTTTCGACTTCCATAACTTCCTCAAAAGTGAACCGATTTTCAAAAGCAATAGCTTAAAAGTCATGGTTTGGCTTCTAGAATAAAACTGCATTTAAGAAATTACATTTAAATAAAATTCGATTTTTGGTCATGTTAAAATTTTATGACCAAAAATTGACTTGGGCATTGGTAAAAATCTTTCGACTTCCATAACTTCCTCAAAAGTGACCCGATTTCCAAAAGCAATAGCTTAAAAGTCATGGTTTGGCTTCTAGAATAAAACTGCATTTAAGAAATTACATTTAAATAAAATTCGATTTTTGGTCATGTTCATGTTAAAATTTTATGACCAAAAATTGACTTGGGCATTGGTAAACATCTTTCGACTTCCATAACTTCCTCAAAAGTGACCCTATTTTCAAAAGCAATATTTCAAAAGTCATGGTTTGGCTTCTAGAATAAAACTGCATTTAAGAAATTACATTTAAATAAAATTCGATTTTTGGTCATATTCATGTTAATATTTTATGACCAAAAATTGACTTGGGCATTGGTAAAAAACTTTCGACTTCCATAACTTCCTCAAAAGTGACCCGATTTTCAAAAGCAATATCTCAAAGTCATGGTTTGGCTTCTAGAATAAAACTGCATTTAAGAAATTACATTTAAATAAAATTCGATTTTTGGTCATATTCATGTTAAAATTTTATGACCAAAAATTGACTTGGGCATTGGTAAAAAACTTTCGACTTGCATAACTTCCTCAAAAGTGACCCGATTTTCAAAAGCAATAGCTTAAAAGTCGTGGTTTGGCTTCTAGAATAAAACTGCATTTAAGAAATTACATTTAAGTAAAATTCGATTTTTGGTCATATTCATGTTAAAATTTTATGACCAAAAATTGACTTGGGCATTGGTAAAAAACTTTCGACTTCCATAACTTCCTCAAAAGTGACCCGATTTTCAAAAGCAATATCTCAAAAGTCATGGTTTGGCTTCTAGAATAAAACTGCATTTAAGAAATTACATTTAATATAATTCGGTTTTTGGTCATATTCATGTTAATATTTTGTGACCAAAATTGCATTGGGCATTGGTAAAAAACTTTCGACTTCCATAACTTTCTCAAAAGTGACCCGATTTTCAAAAGCAATAGCTTAAAAGTCATGGTTTGGCTTCTAGAATAAAACTGCATTTAAGAAATTACATTTAAATAAAATTCGATTTTTGGTCATATTCATGTTAATATTTTATAATCAAAAATTGACTTGGGCATTGGTAAAAAACTTTCGACTTCCATAACTTCGTCAAAAGTGACCCGATTTTCAAAAGCAATATCTCAAAAGTCATGGTTTGGCTTCTAGAATAAAACTGCATTTAAGAAATTACATTTAAATAAAATTCGATTTTTGGTTATATTCATGTTAAAATTTTATGACCAAAAATTGACTTGGGCATTGGTAAAAATCTTTCGACTTCCATAACTTTGTCAAAAGTGACCCGATTTTCAAAAGCAATATCTCAAAATTCATGGTTTGGCTTCTAGAATAAAACTGCATTTAAGAAATTACATTTAAATAAAATTCGATTTTTGGTCATATTCATGTTAATATTTTATAATCAAAAATTGACTTGGGCATTGGTAAAAAACTTTCGACTTCCATAACTTCCTCAAAAGTGACCCGATTTTCAAAAGCAATAGCTTAAAAGTCATGGTTTGGCTTCTAGAATAAAACTGCACTTAAGAAATTACATTTAAATATAATTCGATTTTTGGTCATATTCATGTTAATATTTTATAATCAAAAATTGACTTGGGGATTGGTAAAAAACTTTAGACTTTCATAACTTCCTCAAAAGTGACCCGATTTTCAAAAGCAATATCTCAAAATTCATGGTTTGGCTTCTAGAATAAAACTGCATTTAAGAAATTACATTTAAATAAAATTCGATTTTTGGTCATATTCATGTTAATATTTTATAATCAAAAATTGACTTGGGCATTGGTAAAAAACTTTCGACTTTCATAACTTCCTCAAAAGTGACCCGATTTTCAAAAGCAATAGCTTAAAAGTCATGGTTTGGCTTCTAGAATAAAACTGCATGTAAGAAATTACATTTAAATAAAATTCGATTTTTGGTCATATTCATGTTAGAATTTCATAATCAAAAATTGACTTGGGCATTGGTAAAAATCTTTCGACTTTCATAACTTCCTCAAAAGTGACCCGATTTTCAAAAGCAATAGCTTAAAAGTCATGGTTTGGCTTCTAGAATAAAACTGCATTTAAGAAATTACATTTAAATATAATTCGATTTTTGGTCATATTCATGTTAAAATTTTATGACCAAAAATTGACTTGGGCATTGGTAAAAATCTTTCGACTTCCATAACTTCCTCAAAAGTGACCCGATTTTCAAAAGCAATATCTCAAAAGTCATGGTTTGGCTTCTAGAATAAAACTGCATTTAAGAAATTACATTTAAATATAATTCGATTTTTGGTCATATTCATGTTAAAGTTTTATGACCAAAAATTGACTTGGGCATTGGTAAAAATCTTTCGACTTCCATAACTTCCTCAAAAGTGACCCGATTTTCAAAAGCAATAGCTTAAAAGTCATGGTTTGGCTTCTAGAATAAAACTGCATTTAAGAAATTACATTTAAATAAAATTCGATTTTTGGTCATATTCATGTTAGAATTTTATAATCAAAAATTGACTTGGGCATTGGTAAAAAACTTTCGACTTCCATAACTTCCTCAAAAGTGACCCGATTTTCAAAAGCAATAGCTTAAAAGTCATGGTTTGGCTTCTAGAATAAAACTGCATTTAAGAAATTACATTTAAATATAATTCGATTTTTGGTCATATTCATGTTAATATTTTATAATCAAAAATTGACTTGGGCATTGGTAAAAATCTTTCGACTTCCATAACTTCCTCAAAAGTGACCCGATATTCAAAAGCAATAGCTTAAAAGTCATGGTTTGGCTTCTAGAATAAAACTGCATTTAAGAAATTACATTTAAATATAATTCGATTTTTGGTCATATTCATGTTAATATTTTGTGACCAAAAATTGACTTGGGCATTGGTAAAAAACTTTCGACTTCCATAACTTCCTCAAAAGTGACCCGATTTGCAAAAGCAATAGCTTAAAAGTCATGGTTTGGCTTCTAGAATAAAACTGCATTTAAGAAATTACATTTAAATAAAATTCGATTTTTGGTCATATTCATGTTACAATTTTATAATCAAAAATTGACTTGGGCATTGGTAAAAATCTTTCGACTTCCATAACTTCCTCAAAAGTGACCCGATTTTCAAAAGCAATAGCTTAAAAGTCGTGGTTTGGCTTCTAGAATAAAACTGCATTTAATAAATTACATTTAAATAAAATTCGATTTTTGGTCATATTCATGTTAAAATTGTATGACCAAAAATTGACTTGGGCATTGGTAAAAAACTTTCGACTTCCATAACTTCCTCAAAAGTGACCCGATTTTCAAAAGCAATATCTCAAAAGTCATGGTTTGGCTTCTAGAATAAAACTGCATTTAAGAAATTACATTTAAATAAAATTCGATTTTTGGTCATATTCATGTTAATATTTTATGACCAAAAATTGACTTGGGCATTGGTAAAAAACTTTCGACTTCCATAACTTCCTCAAAAGTGACCCGATTTTCAAAAGCAATATCTCAAAAGTCATGGTTTGGCTTCTAGAATAAAACTGCATTTAAGAAATTACATTTAAATAAAATTCGATTTTTGGTCATATTCATGTTAATATTTTATGACCAAAAATTGACTTGGGCATTGGTAAAAACTTTCGACTTCCATAACTTGCTCAAAACTGACCTGATTTTCAAAAGCAATATCTCAAAAGTCATGGTTTGGCTTCTAGAATAAAACTGCATTTGAGAAATTACATTTAAATAAAATTCGATTTTTGGTCATATTCATGTTAATATTTTATGACCAAAAATTGACTTGGGCATTGGTAAAAACTTTCGACTTCCATAACTTCCTCAAAAGTGACCCGATTTTCAAAAGCAATATCTCAAAAGTCATGGTTTGGCTTCTAGAATAAAACTGCATTTAAGAAATTACATTTAAATAAAATTCGATTTTTGGTCATATTCATGTTAAAATTTTATGACCAAAAATTGACTTGGGCATTGGTAAAAAACTTTCGACTTCCATAACTTCCTCAAAAGTGACCCGATTTTCAAAAGCAATAGCTTAAAAGTCGTGGTTTGGCTTCTAGAATAAAACTGCATTTAAGAAATTACATTTAAGTAAAATTCGATTTTTGGTCATATTCATGTTAAAATTTTATGACCAAAAATTGACTTGGGCATTGGTAAAAAACTTTCGACTTCCATAACTTCCTCAAAAGTGACCCGATTTTCAAAAGCAATATCTCAAAAGTCATGGTTTGGCTTCTAGAATAAACTGCATTTAAGAAATTACATTTAAATATAATTCGGTTTTTGGTCATATTCATGTTAATATTTTGTGACCAAAAATTGCATTGGGCATTGGTAAAAAACTTTCGACTTCCATAACTTCCTCAAAAGTGACCCGATTTTCAAAAGCAATAGCTTAAAAGTCATGGTTTGGCTTCTAGAATAAAACTGCATTTAAGAAATTACATTTAAATAAAATTCGATTTTTGGTCATATTCATGTTAGAATTTTATAATCAAAAATTGACTTGGGCATTGGTAAAAAACTTTCGACTTCCATAACTTCCTCAAAAGTGACCCGATTTTCAAAAGCAATAGCTTAAAAGTCGTGGTTTGGCTTCTAGAATAAAACTGCATTTAAGAAATTACATTTAAATAAAATTCGATTTTTGGTCATATTCATGTTAAAATTGTATGACCAAACATTGACTTGGGCATTGGTAAAAAACTTTCGACTTCCATAACTTCCTCAAAAGTGACCCGATTTTCAAAAGCAATATCTCAAAAGTCATGGTTTGGCTTCTAGAATAAAACTGCATTTAAGAAATTACATTTAAATAAAATTCGATTTTTGGTCATATTCATGTTAATATTTTATGACCAAAAATTGACTTGGGCATTGGTAAAAAACTTTCGACTTCCATAACTTCCTCAAAAGTGACCCGATTTTCAAAAGCAATATCTCAAAAGTCATGGTTTGGCTTCTAGAATAAAACTGCATTTAAGAAATTACATTTAAATAAAATTCGATTTTTGGTCATATTCATGTTAATATTTTATGACCAAAAATTGACTTGGGCATTGGTAAAAAACTTTCGACTTCCATAACTTCCTCAAAACTGACCCGATTTTCAAAAGCAATATCTCAAAAGTCATGGTTTGGCTTCTAGAATAAAACTGCATTTAAGAAATTACATTTAAATAAAATTCGATTTTTGGTCATATTCATGTTAATATTTTATGACCAAAAATTGACTTGGGCATTGGTAAAAACTTTCGACTTCCATAACTTCCTCAAAAGTGACCCGATTTTCAAAAGCAATAGCTTAAAAGTCGTGGTTTGGCTTCTAGAATAAAACTGCATTTAAGAAATTACATTTAAGTAAAATTCGATTTTTGGTCATATTCATGTTAAAATTTTATGACCAAAAATTGACTTGGGCATTGGTAAAAAACTTTCGACTTCCATAACTTCCTCAAAAGTGACCCGATTTTCAAAAGCAATATCTCAAAAGTCATGGTTTGGCTTCTAGAATAAAACTGCATTTAAGAAATTACATTTAAATATAATTCGATTTTTGGTCATATTCATGTTAATATTTTGTGACCAAAAATTGCATTGGGCATTGGTAAAAAACTTTCGACTTCCATAACTTCCTCAAAAGTGACCCGATTTTCAAAAGCAATAGCTTAAAAGTCATGGTTTGGCTTCTAGAATAAAACTGCATTTAAGAAATTACATTTAAATAAAATTCGATTTTTGGTCATATTCATGTTAATATTTTATAATCAAAAATTGACTTGGGCATTGGTAAAAAACTTTCGACTTCCATAACTTCGTCAAAAGTGACCCGATTTTCAAAAGCAATATCTCAAAAGTCATGGTTTGGCTTCTAGAATAAAACTGCATTTAAGAAATTACATTTAAATAAAATTCGATTTTTGGTCATATTCATGTTAAAATTTTATGACCAAAAATTGACTTGGGCATTGGTAAAAATCTTTCGACTTCCATAACTTCGTCAAAAGTGACCCGATTTTCAAAAGCAATATCTCAAAATTCATGGTTTGGCTTCTAGAATAAAACTGCATTTAAGAAATTACATTTAAATAAAATTCGATTTTTGGTCACATTCATGTTAATATTTTATAATCAAAAATTGACTTGGGCATTGGTAAAAAACTTTCGACTTCCATAACTTCCTCAAAAGTGACCCGATTTTCAAAAGCAATAGCTTAAAAGTCATGGTTTGGCTTCTAGAATAAAACTGCACTTAAGAAATTACATTTAAATATAATTCGATTTTTGGTCATATTCATGTTAAAATTTTATGACCAAAAATTGACTTGGGCATTGGTAAAAAACTTTAGACTTCCATAACTTCCTCAAAAGTGACCCGATTTTCATAAGCAATATCTCAAAAGTCATGGTTTGGCTTCTAGAATAAAACTGCATTTAAGAAATTACATTTAAATAAAATTCGATTTTTGGTCATATTCATGTTAATATTTTATAATCAAAAATTGACTTGGGGATTGGTAAAAAACTTTAGACTTTCATAACTTCCTCAAAAGTGACCCGATTTTCAAAAGCAATAGCTTAAAAGTCATGGTTTGGCTTCTAGAATAAAACTGCATTTAAGAAATTACATTTAAATAAAATTCGATTTTTGGTCATATTCATGTTACAATTTTATAAACAAAAATTGACTTGGGCATTGGTAAAAATCTTTCGACTTTCATAACTTCCTCAAAAGTGACCCGATTTTCAAAAGCAATATCTCTAAAGTCATGGTTTGGCTTCTAGAATAAAACTGCATTTAAGAAATTACATTTAAATAAAATTCGATTTTTGGTCATATTCATGTTAAAATTTTATGACCAAAAATTGACTTGGGCATTGGTAAAAACTTTCGACTTCCATAACTTCCTCAAAAGTGACCCGATTTTCAAAAGCAATATCTCAAAAGTCATGGTTTGGCTTCTAGAATAAAACTGCATTCAAGAAATTACATTTAATAAAATTCGATTTTTGGTCATATTCATGTTAAAATTTTATAAACAAAAATTGACTTGGGCATTGGTAAAAAACTTTCGACTTCCATAACTTCCTCAAAAGTAACCCGATTTTCAAAAGCAATAGCTTAAAAGTCATGGTTTGGCTTCTAGAATAAAACTGCATTTAAGAAATTACATTTAAATAAAATTCGATTTTTGGTCATATTCATGTTAATATTTTGTGACCAAATATTGACTTGGGCATTGGTAAAAATCTTTCGACTTCCATAACTTCCTCAAAAGTGACCCGATTTGCAAAAGCAATAGCTTAAAAGTCATTGTTTGGCTTCTAGAATAAAACTGCATTTAAGAAATTACATTTAAATAAAATTCGATTTTTGGTCATGTTCATGTTAGAATTTTATGACCAAAAATTGACTTGGGCATTGGTAAAAAACTTTCGACTTCCATAACTTCGTCAAAAGTGACCCGATTTGCAAAAGCAATAGCTTAAAAGTCATGGTTTGGCTTCTAGAATAAAACTGCATTTAAGAAATTACATTTAAATAAAATTCGATTTTTGGTCATGTTCATGTTAAAATTTTATGACCAAAAATTGACTTGGGCATTGGTAAAAATCTTTCGACTTCCATAACTTCCTCAAAAGTGACCCGATTTTCAAAATCAATAGCTTAAAAGTCATGGTTTGGCTTCTAGAATAAAACTGCATTTAAGAAATTACATTTAAATAAAATTCGATTTTTGGTCATATTCATGTTAAAATTTTATGACCAAAAATTGACTTGGGCATTGGTAAAAATCTTTCGACTTCCATAACTTCCTCAAAAGTGACCCGATTTTCAAAAGCAATATCTCAAAAGTCATGGTTTGGCTTCTAGAATAAAACTGCATTTAAGAAATTACATTTAAATATAATTCGATTTTTGGTCATATTCATCTTAAAATTTTATGACCAAAAATTGACTTGGGCATTGGTAAAAATCTTTCGACTTCCATAACTTCCTCAAAACTGACCCGATTTTCAAAAGCAATATCTCAAAAGTCATGGTTTGGCTTCTAGAATAAAACTGCATTTAAGAAACTACATTTAAATAAAATTCGATTTTTGGTCATATTCATGTTAAAATTTTATGACCAAAAATTGACTTGGGCATTGGTAAAAATCTTTCGACTTCCATAACTTCCTCAAAAGTGACCCGATTTTCAAAAGCAATATCTCAAAAGTCATGGTTTGGCTTCTAGAATAAAACTGCATTTAAGAAATTACATTTAAATAAAATTCGATTTTTGGTCATATTCATGTTAAAATTTTATGACCAAAAATTGACTTGGGCATTGGTAAAAAACTTTCGACTTCCATAACTTTGTCAAAAGTGACCCGATTTTCAAAAGCAATAGCTTAAAAGTCGTGGTTTGGCTTCTAGAATAAAACTGCATTTAAGAAATTACATTTAAATAAAATTCGATTTTTGGTCATATTCATGTTAAAATCTTATAAACAAAAATTGACTTGGGCATTGGTAAAAAACTTTCGACTTCCATAACTTCCTCAAAAGTGACCCGATTTTCAAAAGCAATATCTCAAAAGTCATGGTTTGGCTTCTAGAATAAAACTGCATTTAAGAAATTACATTTAAATAAAATTCGATTTTTGGTCATATTCATGTTAATATTTTATAATCAAAAATTGACTTGGGCATTGGTAAAAACTTTCGACTTCCATAACTTCCTCAAAAGTGACCCGATTTTCAAAAGCAATATCTCAAAATTCATGGTTTGGCTTCTAGAATAAAACTGCATTTAAGAAATTACATTTAAATAAAATTCGATTTTTGGTCATATTCATGTTAATATTTTATAATCAAAAATTGACTTGGGCATTGGTAAAAAACTTTCGACTTCCATAACTTTCTCAAAAGTGACCCGATTTTCAAAAGCAATAGCTTAAAACTCATGGTTTGGCTTCTAGAATAAAACTGCATTTAAGAAATTACATTTAAATAAAATTCGATTTTTGGTCATATTCATGTTAAAATTTTATAAACAAAAATTGACTTGGGCATTGGTAAAAATCTTTCGACTTCCATAACTTCCTCAAAAGTGACCCGATTTTCAAAAGCAATAGCTTAAAAGTCATGGTTTGGCTTCTAGAATAAAACTGCATTTAAGAAATTACATTTAAATAAAATTCGATTTTTGGTCATATTCATGTTAAAA